>SJYO01050114.1:890893-1246885 GCA_006410555.1 Capra ibex | reverse complement strand
AAGAGTACTACATGTGACGTATATTCAATTTGTTCGTCCCACTGTTATATGTCGGAACTGAATGAGGAAAAAGATAAACCTTGGTCAGACAACAAGATACAGGTCAAGATTGACAACGAAGGACTGGACGTATATCCAAAGAGTTCTCCGTCCAGTCCACCAGACCATAAGGGCAGAGAGAGTCTTAAAAGGTGTCAAATAACACTAGGTGTGTCAGTTTCCGAAACCGTATCAGTTATTTCGTCTTTATCTACAAAAAGACCTTGAGAGAACGAAGAAACTACTAGGTCGTTTACAATCGTTAAACTAGAGACCAAGGAGATGGAAAAGATTTTGGTCGAACTTGTAGACCTTCAAGTGCCAAGTACATGACGACTTCGGACCAAACCTCTTAAAAATCGTAATGAAATGATCGTACACTCTACTCACGTTAATACGTCATCAAACTAGTAAGAAACCGTAACGGAAAGAAACCCTAACGTTACTTTTGACTGGAAAAGGTCAGGACACCGGTGACGACTCAAAGGGTTTAAACGACCGTATAACTCACGTCGTGAAAGTGTCGTAGTAGAAGGTCCTAAACTTCATCGAGTTAACCTTAAGGTAGTGGAGGTGATCGAAACAAACATCACTACGAAAGATTCCGGGTGAACTGAAGTGTAAGGTCCTACAGACCGAGATCCACTTGCTAGTGTAGTAGTACTAATAGACCCAAAACTTCTGGAAAAAAACATCTCAAGACACATAAGAACGGTGGAGAAGAATTATAGAAGACGAAGACAATCCAGGTATGGTAAAGACAGGAAATAACTCGGGTAGAAACGTAGTTTACAAGGGAACCATAGAGATTAAAAGAACTTCTCTAGAGATCAGAAAGGGTAAGACAACAAAAGGAGATAAAGAAACGTAACTAGAGACTCCTTCCGAAAGAATAGAGAAGAATGATAAGAAACCGTGACACGTAAGTCTACGAATATAGAAAGGAAAAGAGGAAACGAAAAGCGGAGAGAAGAAAAGTGTCGATAAACATTCCGGAGGAGTCTGTCGGTCAAACAAAAAAACGTAAAGAAAAGGTACCCCTACCAGAACTAGGGACAGAGGACATGTTACAGTACTTGGAGAGAGGTATCCAGTAGTCCGTGATAACTGATACGGTTGGGAAACTGACACACCTAGTGTTATTTGACACCTTTTAAGACTTTCTCTACCCTTATAGTCTGGTGGATTGGACAGAGAACTCTTTAGACATATGTCCGGTCCTTCGTTGTCAATCTTGACCTGTACCTTCTTGTCTGACCAAGGTTTATCCTTTTCCTCATGCAGTTCCGACATATAACAGTGGGGCGAACAAATTGAATATACGTCACATGTAGTACTCTTGACCTGACCTTCTTCGTGTTCGACCTTAGTTCTAACGGCCCTCTTTATAGTTATTGGAGTCTATACGTCTACTATGGTGGGAATACCGTCTTTCATTTCTCCTTGATTTTTCGGAGAACTACTTTCACTTTCACCTCTCACTTTTTCAACCGGATTTCGAGTTGTAAGTCTTTTACTTCTAGTACCGTAGGCCAGGGTACTGAAGTACCCTTTATCTACCCCTTTGTCACCTTTGTCACAGTCTGAAATAAAACCCCCCCCTGAGGTTTTAGTGACGTCTACCACTGACGTCGGTACTTTAATTTTCTCCGAATGAGGAACCTTCTTTTCAATACTGGTTGGATCTATCATATAAGTTTTCGTCTCTGTAATGAAACGACTGATTCCAGGTAGATCAATTCCGATACCAAAAAGGAGACCAGTACATACCTACACTCTCAACCTGACACTTCTTCCGACTCGTGGCTTCTTAACTACGAAAACTTGATACCACAACCTCTTCTGAGAACTCTTAGGGAACCCGACATTCCTCTAGGTTGGTCAGGTAAGACTTCCTCTAGTTGGGACCCTAAAGAAACCTTCCTTACTACGATTTCGACTTTGAGATCATGAAACCGGTGGAGTCCACTTCTCAACTGAGTGACCTTTTCTGAAACTACGACCCTCCCTAACCCCCGTCCTCCTGTTCCCCTACTGACTCCTACTCTACCGACCTACCGTAGTGATTGAGTTACCTGCGTTCAGACTCACTTGAGACCCGTAACCACTACCTGTCCCTCCGGACCACACGACGCTAAGTACCCCACGTTTCTCAACCTGTGCTGACTCACTGATTTGACTTGACTTGACCTGGGATAGATAGTCTTGATCCGGGAATTTAGATAAAGAGTGAAGGTGACATATTAGTATTCCCTAAACTAAATCCAGGATGGACTTACCAGATCGCCAAAAGGGATGAAAGAAGTTAAATTCAGACTTAAACCGTTATTTCTCAAGTACTTTACTCGGTGTCAGTCGAGGATGAGAACAAAAACAACTGACATATCTCGAAGAGGTAGAAACCGACGTTTCTTATATTAGTTAGACTAAAGCCACAACTGGTAGACCACTACAGGTACAAATCTCAGAAGAGAACCCAACTACCTTCTTCCACAAACGATACTGGTCACATAAAACAACCGTTTTGAGATAATCAGAAACGGAACGAAGTAAGACATAAGGTTCCGGTCTAAACGGACAATGAGGTCCACAAAGAACTGAAGGATGAAAACGTAAGGTCAGGAGATATTACTTTTCCTGTAGAAAAACCCTACAATCAAGATTTTCCAGAACATCCAGAAGTATCTTGGCAAGTTGAAGTCCAAGAAGTCGTAATGACCAACCCAGTATCTGAACCTAATGACACTATAACTTACCAAACGGAACCTTTACTTGTCTCTAGTAACACAGTAAAAACTCTAAAGTAGGTTCATGACGTAAAGTCTAAGAAAACAACTGGTACTACCGATGAGGTAAAGAAGATTCCCTAAGGACGGACGTCATCATCTATATTATCAGTAGACTCAATTTAAGTGGGTAAGGTCAGGTAAAATCAAGCAATTAAGGATCTTACAACTGCAAGTGAGAACGGTAGAGGACAAACTGGTGAAGGTTAAACGGAAATAAGTACCTGGACTGTAAGGTACAAGGATACGTTATAACGAGAAATGTCGTAGTCTGGAACGAAGATATTGGTCACTGTAGGTGTCGACCTATAACAAAAACGAAACCGAGAAAGACCTCAATAAAGAGGTGACTAGAGGTCATCGTAAACCCGTGGATGGTTGGACCCGTCGGGGAGAAAGTCATAGGATAGGAAAACGGAAAAGTATGACAAGTACCCCAAGAGTTCCGTTCTTATGACTTCACAAACGGTAAGGGAAGAGGTCACCTGGTGTAAGACAGTCTGGAGAGGTGGTACTGGGTGGGTAGAACCCAACGGGACACCCGTACCGGATCAAAGTGACTCAATCTGTTCTGACACCAGGATCGCACTAATCCAACTGATCAAAAGACACTCATACCAAAGTCACACAGACGGGAGACTACGGGAGAACGTTGTAGATGACAGAATGAACCCAAAGACAATGGAACCTGCACCCAATAGAGAAGTGCCGACAAGGTCGTTTCGTGCCGACGACGAGGATGGAACCTACTCCCCATAGAGGAGTGACGGTGGGGAGGACTGGAACTTGCACCTTTATTATTATTAGTCAATTCCCTTTGTGTTTTGTTAATCTACTTTTTAGATTAGTTTTGTTATTAGAACTCCCCTCCTCTCATGTTTACGTCTTAACCGTTTTACGTAGACTTTAATTATCCAAAAATAAATATTTTGGATAAATAAATATTTTTAATTATATAAAAATATTTGGAGTACCATTTACTTTTTAGGTATTATCTATGTATATGTTGTTTTCTTTTTACTTGGGTTTATATTATGATCTCTATTATTAGTTTAGTGTCTTTTTTTCGTTGTTGTCGTTTTGGGGTGTTTGTTGGGGTTTTGTTCATTGTTTATCGTCATTCGTGTATATATAACTATTAATTAAATTTAAATTCCACTTAATGTAAATTTATATTTGTCTAATTTACGGGGTTAGTTTTGTGTATCTTACTTACTTACATATGTTTTGAACATATATACGACGAATGGTTCTCTAAGTGAAGTATAGATTTCAGTGTCAGTCTGACTTTCACTTCCCTACCTTTTCCATAAGGTACGTTTACCTTTACCTTTCTTTCGGTCCTATCGTTTTGAATGTCTCAAATTTTATTTCTGACTCTCCTGAAAGTTCTATTTTTTCCCTATTCTGTCACTCTAGTGACAGGAGGGGTGTTTATATAGTTTTTATATAGACGTACACCTCGTTGAGGATGTCTTGTGAAGACCTACGATCGTCTTCTGGGGCCTGAAGGTTTTTCCGTTCGATCAGAGGTTTCTTACTCATCCCGTTTTCTATATTCTTTTTTTATTTCCTAAACCTTACGTGGTCACAGAACCCTTCTCTCAACACTTCCTCTTTTTCAAAGGTGTGTGAGTCTTTGGGGGAGTGTTCACCCCTGCCTCCTCTCGAAACCTTAAAGTCTCTCCTTGTCTCGTCGTCCACAAACCTGCCTTCGTTTTACCTGTCTTAAGTAGTGTCTTTAACAACGGTTTGACGTGAAAGGGTCACCGCAGTTACAAACGTACGGATGGTACTATTCACCCCCACCCGACGACTTCGAGTCCGAGGCTCTCAACCTCGGGTCCGTCTTCTGTACCTAACCTACACATGATACACTTTCACCGTCATACCGTGTCTACTCCCCCGGTCCTTTTTCGGACCGGGACAGTCCTTCCGTCCTCTACTAACAGCGACCTTGGGAGATTGAGGTGTCCGAGATTCCCGGGGAGGAAGTGCGCACGGTATCCATCATGTTCGGAACCGACACCTGACGCTGGGGTCTCCAACTATACGACGACCGATAATGATTTCGGACACACTCATGGTCTCCGTACCCTGTTTTGTGGCTGCACCAGGGTTGGGGTCTCCATCGTCGACGGTGGTTGGACACTTGTTCGTGTCCGGTGACGGGTGTCGAGGGACCCTCGGGCTCGTCGGACCGAGATGGTTCCCTGAGTGTCAGACCTCCGTTGGGGGGACTCCCAACGTCGTTGAAGGGTATCCGGAGTCGACGTTGTCCGTCAGGGGTGTGGGGCGTCGACAACGACGACATGAGGGGGGAGAGAGGTCGGGCTGACTCGTTCACTCCGGATTATTTGACGATGAAAGCGCGGGAAAACAGACCCGTCCCTTGCCTAGACCTCTCGCCGGATGTTTGTCTTCCCTCCAGTCTAGCTTCGACTCGTCGCCGACACACTGGTTTCTTCTCCTTCCCTCAACCGAGGACGTCAGTATCCGCGTAACCAATTTAGGGGTGTTAAACGGACTCTGACACCTGAAACCCCCATTAACACCTGAAACCTTTTTTGATATTCGACCTCATTCCGGTCTAGACTCAGACTCGACTGGGGTGTCGATGACGTCGTCCAAGTCTCTGGAAGGTTCTTTATAACCTCCTTAAAACCGTACCCGTCTAACCGACCCCGAACTCCTGTGTCGGTTCCTGTTACCTCCTGTAAGAAGAATGATGTTGAGAGAGAGAGAAAATAAAAATAAAAAAAAACATAAAAAAGTAAAAGTATAACAGGATAACAAGAAAAAGTGATAAGGAAATTAAAAATATTAAATGAAAAAGAAAAATTTTTCAAAAATAAAATTTATTTAAATAAAATAAGACAAAAAAGGACAAAAATGTCATGAGAAATCAATAAAACGTGAAAAGGTACAAAAATTAAAACATAAAACGATCAGATCAAAAATCATACTCAAAAGGGAATATCCAAACAAATGACCGAACTGACATGAGAAGAAAAAACCAAGGACAAAAATAAGAAAAAAAAAAAGAAAAAAGAGAGAAGTAAAGAGAGATACTGACACACAAAGAAACCCACAAGAACAGACGACTCACAACGAAAGTGGTAAACAGAACCCCAAAATAGACAGGTAAGAAAACAAACAAACAAACAAAGATACAAACAAACTGAAAGAAAAGAACAATAATAAAAATTTAAGAAAAAAGAGAGATATATAAAAAAGACAGAAAGAAAAAGAAAGAGAAGAAAAGACACACCGAACTCATCAGAACCACGATGTCATTCCCCAGTCCGGACTTCGAGGTTCCACCCTCTGGGTTCAGGTCCTACCACCTGGTGGTCTCTTGAGGACTGGGGTACTTTGTAATTAGTTACTCTCGAGAGGGTTTACGACGGTTGAGTCGTGATTCTGGTCCGGGGTGGGTTTCCAGTCGTCGATGTCACGGTCTGCGGAGTACGATTTAGAACGTCGTTTTGTCATGGTGTTGTGACGGGTGCTCGTCTATCCGACGGGTTTCGGTATTGTTCGGGTGTCTGTGGGGTTTTGTGTCGTGACCTGTGTCGTGACGGGAAGTCTCTCTCTTCTAGGTCCAGGTGAATAGTCTTGTCTCAGTGGTCAGGGGAGTTGGTCGTTTGGAAGGGTTCCGTGACCAGATTGTGGTAAGTGTCCCTCCTGACACTTATTCTCCTGATGTCTGGACTCTGTACGTCTTTCTTCTGAAGTTTGTCATTTAATTTGTTTTACTTTTCTGTCTTTTTGTACATTGTCTATTTCGTGTACACACCCACGATTCGACGAACTCAACAGACTGAGACACGTTAGAACCTGACATCGGACGGTCCGAAAAGACAGGTACCTTAAGAGGTCCGTTCTTATGACCTCACCGAACGATACGGGAGGAAGACCCCCAGAAGGATTAGGTCCCTAGCTTGGACACAGAGAATACAGAGGACATAACCGTCCACCCAAGAAATGGTGATCGGGGTGTTCCCTTCGGGTTGTCTACTTCCTTGTACCACTTTTGGATTTTATAGTTTGTTTACTTATCCTTTATCTGTTAAATAGACTTTTTCTAAAGTGTCATTACTAACATTTCTACTAGGTTTTAGAACCTTAATTTTACCTCCGTATCTATTTATCTTACCTCCGTGTCTAACTCTTCTATATTCTTTATAAATTGTTCCTGAATCTTCTTTATTCTGATCTGTTGGTCGTTACTCATTGTGTTATTGACTCCAATTTTTATGTGATCTCCCTTGGTTGTCGTTTTATTGACCCTTTTCTCCTTCGACCTTCTATCTTACCACCCTTATTAACTTCGTCTCGTCTTATTTCTTATTTCTTACTTTTCTTTACTCCTGTCAAAACCTCTGTAGGTGCTGTTGTAATTTACAAGTTTAATATACCCAGGGTCTTCTTCTTCTCTTTCCCATACTTTTTCATAAACTCCTTTAATATCAACTTTTGAAGGGATTACACTCTTTCCTTTATCGGTAGGTTCATGTCCTGCGGGTCTCTCAGGGTATATCCTATTTGGGTTTCTCCTTGTGTGGTTCTGTGTATAATTAGTTTGATTACTTTTTACTATTTTTATTTTTATAACTTTTGTAGTTCCCTTCTCGTTGTTTATTGTATATTCCCCTAGGGGTATTCCGATTGTCCTCTAGAAAGTTGTCCTTAAGACGTCAGATCTTCCCTGACCGTCCTAGTGAAGTTCACTACTTTTCCTTTTTTGGATGTTGGTTCCAATAAGATGGGTCTTTACTAGAGTAAGTCTAAGTCACTTCTTTAGTTTTCGAAATGTCTATTCATTTTCAAATCCCTTAAGTTGTGGTGGTTTAGTCGAAATGTTGTTTACGATATCCTTGAAGAGATCTGTCCTTTGTGGTCTCTTTCTTTTCTGGATATTTTTGTTTGGGATTTGTTATTTCATTTACCATTATCCTAGTAAATATAGTTATTAATGGAATTTACATTACCTAATTTACGAGGTTGGTTTTCTGTGTCTGACCGATTTACCTATGTTTTTGTTTTGGGGACATATACGACAGATGTTCTCTGGGTGAAACCTGGATCCCTGTGTATGTCTGACTTTCACTCCCCGACCTTTTTTATAAGGTACGTTTAACTTTAGTTTTCTTTCGTCCTCACCGTTATGAGAAGTCTATTTTATCTGAAATTTTATCTCTGAGAATGTTATCTGTCACTATTTAAAATGTTGTACTCCTTATATCGGTTATGAAATATTATTCATCTTTACCTGATATTGAAAATTTTAACACTTAGTGTTGCAACATGTGGACTTTAAAGACATTATTACATGTAGTTTATATATAGTTCTTTTTTATATGTTTCCTGACACTTAAGTTCACGACATAGTAAAAATGGATAATTTAGTCGTTTCTAATACCTTCCTTTATTAAGTACTGACTCCCATATCCCTTTACGGTGAGAGTGTTTGACAACTACTGTCATATTTGACTATGAAGGAAAAATTTTTTAAATGAATAAAAATTAACTTCCTATTAACGAAATGACTATGAAGGAAAACTTTCGATTAAATCGTTATACAAAAGTTTTGGAATCAAAATGTTGGTAAAACCGTTCGTTCAAGTGTAGTTTTAAAATTTTATGATTTTATTTATAATTTAATTTTTATAATTCTTACAAATGGTTCTAAAAGATGTTCTAAAAAGTACTTTGGATCATTAACCAACTTTAGATTACGACTGGTTATTCCGTGGTCTATATATTTAACAAATAACCATGTCACCTAATGTAAAATCAGTAATTTTTATTACAAAATCTATCTATCAATATCCTTCTAGAAGTGAGATATAAAAATTCAAATTTTCCACTTAATATTGTGTCAGTACCTCAATGGTACTGAGGTAAAAATATTTGACTAAATACATTTCTGGATTTTGTATACATATATATAGTGATCAAAAAAGATTCATCACCCTACTGATACTGAAGGTACTGATACTAAAAATTCCAACGGAAGAATACATTTAAATTTTTTATATGATAAAAACAGTACTCAAGTCACCTTGACCGTGAATGTATGTGATTGTCCTTACGTTTTATTATGTAAGTTCCCACGGTTAACCGTTATACAAAATATTAATAATTTAACCCACATATAAAACCGGATCAGTAAGATTAAGAACCTTAAATAAGATTCTTAATCAGTATCGATACGTATTTCTAAATATACGTTTTCAAAAGTAACCTAAAATAAATATCACGGTCTTTTAACCTTTATCGAACTTTTAACTTGTATTTTCCCAACCAATTTATACAATACCGTGGCCTTAGACTTTTTTGACCGTATCTACTAGAAGATATGTTTCGTCTTTATGTCTGAGTCCACAACTCTTGTTTACGTACCCACGGTTCCTCCTTCCTCCCCTACCCCAGTCAATCCTCTAACCCTGACTGTACGTACACGATAACTATTCCGCATATTTTATCTATTGACTACTCTTGGACCTCATATCGTTTCCCTGAGACGAGTCACGAGACACCACTGAATCTACCCTTCCTTTAGGTTTCTTCTCCCCTGTATACCACTATATGTACAAAGATACGGTAAAAGAGTTTAGTAGGGTGGGAGTGGGAGAGGGTGTCTCAGGTTTTCAGACAAGAAATGTGGACATAGAGAACGACAGAGCGTATATCCCAGTAGTAATGGTAGAAAGCTTTAAGGTATGTACACGTAATTATATGACATAACCACAAAAAGAAAGACTGAATGAAGTGAGACATATTATCCGAGGTCGAAGTAGGGGGAGTAATCTTGACTAAGTTTACGTAAGAAAAATTATCGACTCATTATAAGGTAACACATACATATGGTGTCGAAAGGATAGGTAAGCAGACGGCTACCTGTAGATCCAACGAAGGTACAGGACTGATAACATTTGTCTCGACACTACTTGTAACCCCATGTGCACAGAGAAAGTTAAGACCAAAGGAACCACACATACGGGTCGCCACCCTAACGACCCAGTATACCGTCTGTGTCTACATTTCTTGTCTGAAAACCTGAGACACCCTCTTCCACTCCCACCTCACTAAACTCTCTTATGGCAACTTTGTACATATAATAGTATACACTTTATCTAGTGGTCAGGTCCAAGCTACGTACTCTGTCCCACGAGTCCCGACCACGTGACCCTACTGTGACTCCCCCTCCCGCCACCCACCCCCCCACAAGTTCTACCCCCTGTGTCCATGTAGGTACCGACTAAGTACACTTACGTACCGCTTTTGGTGATGTTACAACTTTCATTAATCGGAGGTTAATCTTCTTTATTTAAAATTTTATATATATATATAATCTTTTTCTTTTTACATTTTTTCTTTCTCTCCTATATACATAGACGTATCTACTAAGTGAAACGACATGTCATCTTTAATNACCCTCTTCCACTCCCACCTCACTAAACTTTCTTATGGCAACTTTGTACATATAATAGTATACACTTTATCTAGTGGTCAGGTCCAAGCTACGTACTCTGTCCCACGAGTCCCGACCACGTGACCCTACTGTGACTCCCCCTCCCGCCACCCACTCCCCCACAAGTTCTGCCCCCTGTGTCCATGTAGGTACCGACTAAGTACACTTACGTACCGCTTTTGGTGACGTTACAACTTTCATTAATCGGAGGTTAATCTTCTTTATTTAAAATTTTATATATATATATAATCTTTTTCTTTTTACATTTTTTCTTTCTCTCCTATATACATAGACGTATCTACTAAGTGAAACGACATGTCATCTTTAATTGTGTAAAAACATTTCGTTGATATGAGATTTTAAAAAAAATTATAATACCGTATCTTTAACCATGTATATAATACCGGTAATATTTGACGTAACATACAAGTAACGTCGTGACAAATGTTATCGATCCTGTACCTTCGTCGGATCTACAGGTAGTCGTCTATTCCTTCAACACCATGTGAATGTGTTACCTTATAATGAGTCGATATTTTTCCTTGTGTAAACTTAGTCAGGATTATTCGATCTACTTAGATCTCTGATAATATGTCTCACTTCAATTCAGTCTTTCTCTTTCTGTTTATGGCATACAATTGCATGTATATACCTTGGATCTTTCTACCATGACTGTTACGATACATGTCCCGGCGTTTTCTTTGTCTGCACTTCCTGCCTCAAAACTTGAGTGACCCTCTTCTCACACCCTACTAAACGCTCTTATCGTGACTTTGTATGTGTAATGGTATACATTTTATCTATCGGTCGCGCGTAAACTACATACTTCGTCCCGTGGGTTTCGGCCACGAGGCACTGTTGGACCTCCCTACCCCCGTCCCTCCCTCCACTCACCCCCTAAGTTCCACCTCTCTTGTATACATGTGGACATCGACTAAGTATACTATGTACCTTCTTCGGTAGTGTTAGGACATTTCATTAATATGAGGTCAATTTATTTATGTAAAATTTTTCTTTGACGTAACATCTTCTGTAAAATTACAGTGTTTTTACAATCACCATATATACACAATACCATTCATCTTTTTAGTCTAAAGTTTTACTATACGTATGTGTCTTACTAAGACTAAAACTTTTTATTTAATATAATAATTTTCATTTTTTTAAGGAATACTAAATAGACATAAAATACGATAGAGAAGTCACTTGACCTCTATGAAAACATATCATATAAATTAAATTTGTTATACTTCTTAATATTTTTACGTCGTATAAATACAATTGTAAAAGATTTTTCTGGTGAAATCATCTCAACTTCAGTACTCCGATTTTTAAAAATTATTATTAGTAACGACGATACTTAAATTATCACTGACGTCAGGTCTGTGACGTTTTAAGAAACATACAGGAACATCATTTTGATAGTTTATCCTTAGTGACATAGGACTCAAGTTCCTACCACCCTCACTCCGAGTCTTTCTGATTTACTGAATGAGTACCAGTGGGTTGGTTATCTCCTACCTCTATCCTAAACTTACGACTAAACAGAAAATCTAAGCACGAGAACTGAAATATGACGGAAGTAAGAGTCAATTCGTCAATGTCTAATAAAATTTTAGTCAATAAAATCACGGTCAATACATTAAACCACCTAATGGATCTGGAGAAAGAAACAAGAAAGAAGAGACGATAGAAAAATGTTTAGAATGAGAGGTACCAACCTTTTAAACAAGATACGAACTATATGAGGACACTTTCTAAACTACGTCTATGCACAGTTTTGATAAACATAAGTCCCAAACCCAATAGGTAAATATAAACTTAGGTCCAATAAGAATAGAGGAAAATAGTCATCAGTGACTCTCGTGAAAACATAGTTTTCGGACTTTTGTGACAGAAAGAGAATATAGAGAATCTAGATACACTACGACGACGACGACGACGACAGTGAAGTCAGCACAGGCTGAGACACGCTGGGGTGTCTACCGTCGGGTGTTCCGAGGTGGTAGGGACCCTAAGAGGTCCGTTCTTGTGACCTCACCCAACGGTAAAGGAAGAGGTTACGTACTTTCCCTTTTCACTTTCACTTCAGCGAGTCATTCACAGGCTGAGAAGCACTGGGGTACCTGATGTCGGATGGTCCGAGGAGGCAGGTACCCTAAAAGGTCCGTTCTCATGATCTCACCCAACGGTAACGGAAGAGACTCTAGATACACTATCTAAGACTAAAAAAGAGAAAATGTATTCGAACTAAAAAAAAAGGAAGACTGACATTATCCCTTCTTGTTTAGACTGAGGTATAACCTAGACAAGGAAAATGAAATTGGAAACATAAGATAAAACAATGTTCAATTCTTACAACGGATATCGAACTTTATATGTACTATCAGAAAGGAGCTCCGAGACTAGAAATTTCCATATTATGAATGGGTGAGTATATCTCTATTTCTCAACGTCTTGTCTCTTATTGAAACAAAAAGCCCTCCAAATGTCCTTATAGTACTGTACTGGATGGATCTGCCAACGTTCTTGTTTCCTAAGACTGTGGTTTTATAAACGTTGGTTGGTGTGGGGGGGGTGCAGATCATATTTTCTTCGGACTTAAGATTAAACTCTTTCTACCAAGAAGCCCTGTGATCAGGTAGTAAAAAAGTCTGAGACTGAAAGACTTATTTAGTAATAAGGAACGGGGTTGATGAACAGAGGCCTAAATAACCGGACAGCACTCTACTCGCCATACTCGAACCGGAACCATTGTAGATTATACACAAATGAACAACTTTTTAAAGGTCGGGAGTATAGTCAACCTTAATCGACTTTAGCTCACCGTCACCTCTCATCCCTGCAGTTCGGTACGTGAACATTCAAAACCGACGTTAGGGAACGTTCACAACTGTCCCGTCACTTCGAACCCCGTCAGAATATCAGACCTCTTAGACCTTCAGATATCTCACTACGATTTCGTTCATCGGTGTAGGATCAATGAGATATGGGGAACGAAATAAAAAGAAACGTCGTGGCTAGTAATGGTCATTAATATCAAGGTATACGAACAATCAAAGAAGAGACAGGGGAGAGACAGAGGTACCTTCGTCCTTGTTAGAATGAGTATTGAGTTAGAAGTCATCCTATTCATCTTAGGATGATCCTAAGTCGATCTTCTTACAGACCTTATATCAGATCCGTAAATCATTCATAAACAATTTAGTTGTTTATTTTCTTGACACTGCTACTTACTGTGTCTCTTCTCTATTCTTCTTTCTAACACTCCCCTCTTTTTAATCCATCCTTCCAAGACCTCCATCCAAATTTACTTTCAAAAGGGGGTTCACTGACAAGACAGGTATTTGATCTGAGGACGTTATAACAGGGATAAATTTTCGTTGTTTCAGAGGTAATCGTTTTTACATCAACACTTCCAATTTACTTGTGTCAGGTGTTACTAAAATGTGTTAATAACATAGGTGTTTTAACTTTTTTTTTTAGAAGTTTCAGGAATCCACTGGAGTCGATAACATAGTGGTTTAAGGTCAATTCCGTTTGTTAAGGTGTCGTACGGAGACGGACGTCCCACCTTAAGAGAAGAAGGAAGGGAACAACTCTTCAAGATTTTTATACACTAATCGTCAGTTTGAAGTTTCGTCTCTCGGTCTCCTCCCGAACTGTCCTCGTTGAACTTTCCATAAACTTTAGAGATACGGTCATTGATCAATCATAAAATGAGTTAATTCGAGAAAATACAAGGATAATAGACGTAAATAGGTGTTTAACGTTCGTAGTAAAATCAAGGTAAGAAAGACACATAGCTGAACAAGTCGAAGGACTCAGTCAAATGTTTCCCTTTCCCCCTTGGTTGTAAATACTTGAGGATAAGACGGTCCATACCATGACTTTTGAAGTATACCTAGTAGGGTAGATTAGAAGTGTTATGAGACTCTCCCTCTACTGTAACTTAGGTAAATTCTCTATTTTTTTAACTCCGAGGTTTCCATTGACAGAAGGGATTTTAGTGTGTTTATTACTGACCATCTCCGTTCTACGTTTGCTTAAGACGGTCTTATAGTGGTGTCAAGAATTAACCACCACCAACGCAAGTCCACGAAGTCAACACAGACTGAGAAACGTCGGGGTACCTAACATCCGGTGGTCCGAGGGGATAGGTACCCTAAAAGGGTCGTTCTTATGACCTCACCCAACAGTAAAGGAAGAGGTCCCCTAGAAGGGTTGGGTCCCTAGCTTTGGCGCAGAGGACGTGGAGGACTTAACGTCTCCCTAAGAAATGACGACTCGGTGGTCCCTTCGGGTGTCAAGAATAACCAAAGACCGATAAATACCCGAGACACGAAGTGTAGTCGGAACGAAACAATTTATAAAAGAAAGACTCATTTATCAATTTAAATTGTCTTGTAATAACATCCACATGGTAAAAGGTGAGAAAAACATTATCAAAAAGGAGGGGAAAATAGTATATGTACATATCAGTCAGGAAAAAGAGGTTTCTTAAGTCACTAGAAAGGGAAATTTTACGGACTTTTAAGGTCTGGTTTATACTAGTTTAATACTCTGTAACATATCAGATTTTACCGTAAAGACAGGTCAGACCAAGAAGGGGTCCATACACCCGGGTACCCACCGTCACCATGACACATTACAATCCCATCGTTCCTCCATTCATCTCTCTCGATACCTACCAAGAGAACCCATTTGGAGTCACACCCTACTTCCCACGAGACTTCCTGTAGCGAAAGAGGGATGGACGGGGGTGTGACCATAAGGAGACCATAGGGACTCGTTTGGGATCTTCTTCGAAGGGACCCGAGTTCCTGACTAGTGACTCTCTCCAAAGGACTGACACGAGTGCGTGACACTACGAGAGGACGGAGAAGACGCGACACACGAGGGGGTCGAGGTGTGAAAATACAGTCCCACCGTCCAAATAATTTCATAAAGAATGGAGGGGTTTGGTCGTGTAGGAAAAACACGGGAGATATTAGACACACTCTTCGGAAGTTCAGTAGGACCTGAATGGATTACAAGGTTATAAGTTAATCAGTGGTCGAAGACAGTAAACATAAGGTAAAAAATGAAAAATAAAACATAACGATATATCGGTTAATTGTTACAACATCATTAAAGTCTGCTTGTCGTTTCCCTGAGTCGGTATGTATATATACATAGGTAAGAGGGAGTAGGTTGTTGTGTTCTCTTCTGAGATGTGTACCTGTAGTGGTCTACCAGTTGTAACTTTAGTCTAACTAATACAAGAAACGTCGGTTTCTACCTCTTCGAGATATGTCAGTTGTTTTTACTGGTCCTCGACTGACACCGAGTCTAGTACTTGAGGAATAACGGTTTAAGTCTTAGTTTAACTTCTTTCATCCCTTTTGACGATCTGGTAAGTCCATACTGGATTTTTTTAGGGAATACTAATATGTCACCTTCACTCTTTATCTAAATTCCCGGATCTAGACTATCTATCTCACGGATTACTTGATACCTCTCTCCAAGTACTGTAACATGTCCTCTGTCCCTAGTTCTGGTAGGGGTACCTTTTCTTTACGTTTTTTCGTTTTACCGACAGACCCCTCCGGAATGTTTATCGACACTTTTCTTCTCTCCACTTTTCGTTTCCTCTTTTCCTTTCTATATTCGTAGACTTACGTCTCAAGGTTTCTTATCGTTCTTCTCTCTTCTTTCGGAAAAAGTCACTAGTTACGTTTCTTTATCTCCTTTTGTTGTCTTACCCTTTCTGATCTCTAGAGAAGTTCTTTTAATCTCTATGGTTCCCTTATAAAGTAAGTTTCTACCCGAACTATTTCCTATCTTTACCATACCTGGATTGTCTTCGTCTTCTATAATTCTTCTCCACCGTTCTTATGTGTCTTCTTGACATGTTTTTTCTAGAAGTACTGGGTCTATTAGTACTAATACACTAGTGATTAGATCTCGGTCTGTAGAACCTTACACTTCAGTTCACCCGGAATCTTTCGTAGTGATGTTTGTTTCGATCACCTCCACTACCTTAAGGTCAACTCGACAAAGTTTAGGACTTTCTACTACGATACTTTCACGACATGAGTTATACGGTCGTTCAAACCTTTTGAGTCGTCACCGGTGTCCTGACCTTTTCCAGTCAAAAGTAAGGTTAGGGTTTCTTTCCGTTACGGTTTCTTACGAGTTTGATGGCGTGTTAACGTGAGTAGAGTGTACGATCATTTCATTACGAGTTTTCGTTATGCACTTGGCACTTGAGGGACTACAAGTTCGACCAAAATCTTTTCCGTCTCCTTGGCCTCTAGTTTAACGGTTGTAGACGACCTAGTACCTTTTTCGTTCTCTCAAGGTCTTCTCAAGGTCTCTCAAGATAAAGACGAAATAACTGATACTGTTTTGGAAACTGACACACCTAGTGTCATTTGACACCTTTTAAGACTTTCTCTACCCTTATAGTCTGATGGATTGGACGGAGAACTCTTTAGACATACGTCCAGTCCTTCGTTGTCAATCTTGACCTGTACCTTGTTGTCTGACCAAGGTTTATCCTTTTCCTCCTGCAGTTACGACATATAACAGTGGGACGAATAAATTGAAGATACGTCTAATGTAGTACTCTTTGCGACCTGACCTTCTTTGTGTTCGACCTTAGTCCTAACGGCCCTCTTTATAGTTATTGGAGTATATACGTCTACTGTAGTGGGAATACCGTCTTTCACTTCTCCTTGATTTTTCGGAGAACTACTTTCACTTTCTCCTTTCGCTTTTTCAACCGAATTTCGAGTTGCAAGTCTTTCGATTCTAGTACCGTAGACCAGGGTAGTGAAGTACCCTTTATCTACCCCTTTGTCACCTTTGTCACAGTCTGAAAGAAAGACCCCGAGGTTTTAGTGACACCTACCACTGACGTCGGTACTTTAATTTTCTGCGAAGGAGGAACCTTCTTTTCAATACTAGTTGGATCTATCATATAAGTTTTCGTCTCTGTGATGAAACGGCTGATTCTAGGTAGATCAGTCCGATACCAAAAAGGACACCAGTACATACCTACACTCTTAACCTGACACTTCTTTCGACTCGTGGCTTCTTAACTACGAAAGGTTGACACCACAACCTCTTCCGAGAACTCTCAGGGAACCTGACGTTCCTCTAGGTTGGTCAGGTAAGGACCCTAAAGAAACCTTCCTTACAACGATTTCGACTTCGAGGTCATGAAACCGGTGGAGTACGCTTCTCAACTGAGTAACCTTTTCTGAGACTACGACCCTCTCTAACCCCCGTCCTCCTCTTCCCCTGCTGGTTTCTACTCTACCGACCTACCGTAGTGCCTGAGCTACCTGCACTCAGACTCACTTGAGACCCTCTACCCCTACCTGTCCCTCCGGACCGTACGACGCTAAGTACCCCAACGTTTCTCAACCTGTTCTGACTCACTGACTTGACTTGACTTGACTAAGAGGGCGTTTGAGAGGAGGGTAGGTCCGACGGTGTATTGTGACTCGTCTCAAGGGACACGATGTGTCATCCAGGAAAAACCAATAGGAAAATTTTATCTCGCCGTACATGTACAAGTAGAGTTTAAGGGATTGATAGGGAAGAAAAGTAGGAGGAGGGACCGTTAGTACACCTGTAAACTTTAAGATTTCGAACATGACTCAGACAGGGTAGGTATGTAGGTTGGTAGGTAGGTAGGTTGGTAGGTAGTAGAACATACACAGACAACACAAGATCTACAACATATTCTACGACACTTAAGTCTCTACTAACTCTACGCCTGGATCAAAAGTGAAAATGTAATATCGAGTTTTGTGTTCGGTTTTCAAGTAATGGATTTTTAATTCAAAGATGTGAAGTTATACCACCACAAGTCCCAAGAGATGATGGTCCTGAGGTCCCGGAGAGGTCGCAGGTCAGGGTATGGATAGATGGGAGTACGCCACAAGGGTAGTCTGACAAGACGCTGGGAGGTGTGGAGATGGGAAACGGACACGGGTCTGACTAAGGGGTTCTGAAATGGATGACTTTTGGGACGAATGCGGGATTTCGAGTCGAGTTTCCGGACGTGACGAAACTTCAAGAGAGGTAGTAGATGAGTCTCAATCATTAAAAAGAAGAACAAGAGTGTCACGAACACGGAGTTCTTATCCTAAATGAAGTTAATCGGACTCTATTTCGTAGTTATAGTAACAAAGAGGGGATGATCTAATCTCTGTGGAGATTCCGTTATTGAACTAAGTAAGGTGAATGAAGCGAGTCATTTAGAGAACAACCGATGTTGACAAGTCGTTTCTTTTTTAATACCAATATACTATAAGTATAACTTAATAGACTATATTAAGTTGAATTAAGAATTAAGATAACGGAAAAGGAGATGGAGTGAAAGAAGAACCAGGGATCAAGGAGGTAAAAACCACATATTTAAACAGGAGTAGTTCACTAACATAACTCTCTTTATAAACAGACTGACGGTGGCTACGAAACTTCCTCCATGGAGTGTAGTACACTTTTCGTCTAAGTCGGACCTAAGTTTAGGACTGGGTAGTACACTGAAACTCTGATAATTCAATAGGAAAGGCATGGAGCCGATATTTTCGCCATCAATTATTTCGAGTGTCATAGCCTACCAACGTTCTTAATTGACTTTATATATACTTCTTACATTTTGTCACACACCTTGTGTCTTTCGTGGGTTATTTCCAATCTGGATTATGGTAAAGGCTTTTTTTACAACACTACTGTAAATCTAAAATATTCTTGTGTTCCGTCTTTTTATTGTAAATCATTCAAGGAAACTCACATACTTTTGTAAAGAACCCAACATACTAAGTTATTCACTTAGTAAACACTTAATTAAAAGAGTCATACAATATGAAGTTTGATTTATAATGAATTCTTACTACTGTTACAAACTTCGCAAACCGTAATTGAAATTCCGAATAATTTTCTTTTGATTGTATGAAAGATGAATGTGGGATATCGAGGAGAAGGAGGGAACCGTAAGAGTATGGAGATGTACGGCATCAGTAAATAGGATCACTCTTTCAAAAATGAAAGAAACGACTTTGGATATAAGGAATAGAAACCTTGTTGGACAAGTTTGTAAGACAACGAGGGTCTTAAGAAAAGACTGAGCAGGATGGACTGAGATTTCCGGGGTTTCCACTTTCGGGATTCCTCGAATGTAGTCAACAGTGTAATAAATCGTAAACAAACAGTATGATAAATGTTTATAAAATTTAGTCAGAGTACATACAAAAGGGACGTTAATCTATAGGTCAAGAGGTTTCCGACACAATAAAAGGGGGGTTCTAAAAAGTAGGGTGAGAAACGTCACTCTTTGAGAACTACTCTAAGGTCAATTCTTATCTTCTACGACTTTTTTGTTTTTAATAAAAAAGTAAAACAAAACAAAACTCAGATTTGAAATTAATAACGGAGACAAATATCAATAAATTCCCAACCAGGTGTCCTGAAATCTACCACTCCGTATTTTAAAGAAGAGAAGAATTTTGTGAGGACCCTTCCGAGTCTCAACCGGTCTTCGTACTTCTTCTTAGTTGTCTCAGTTCGCGGGTGACCCCTTTACACCCCGGCAGACAACCAGAGGTGTCACAAACATTACAGTGTTCCTTTGGTGGACCCCAGACCGTCGGAGGGGAAGAGAAGGACCCTTTCCTAGACCAGGATTTTGGGTCTCTACCGAGACCAAAATCCTTCCAGACTCTAACCTCATTACGAGCAGTGTCTTCTCAGGAGAAGGTCCGGACCAGGGTCTATTTCATTGGTAAGCCATAGTTACTTGACTTCTCCTGAGGAGAACTGACCCCAAAATATAAAGAGAACGTTGAATCAAAGTAGAGTAGAAACGAGACAACGAGACACCCACGGTTGTCGGAACCGGTCGAAACTCCTTCACGTATCATGATAATAAACGAGACTGATAAGGTGTGTTTCTATGGTTTATTTCTACTTCGTTTTTGAAACCGTTAAAAAGAACGGAATCTGTTTACTTACCGATATCAGGGGGATCAGGGAACTAACGTGGACAGACATAGGACTCGTGATACTTGTGTTTACAAGTCTTATATACAAGTCCCTCTCTCGTTCATGGTACCACCACCTCAAGGAGCCAACCGACTGAAGACAGAGGAGGTGTAGTCGTACAGGCCAGACAGAGATGAGAATAATGTACCGAAACCAAGTCCTACTAGTACGACACGGACGACAGTTGGTACAAGTGAAGGGTCGAAAAGAACAGTTTCTCCGGACATACGGATTACGTCACGTTCATCCAGAGTAACAGGTCTAAGGACAGGGACATTTCCCGTTCCAGTCGTAACCACTACTGTCTACGGACAAATTGAAGTCCAATATGTAGACATACTGTTGTTGTTCCCGTATGTACAACCACCGGCGGTCTTGGAAGAGAAATGGTAGAGTCCGTGAGTCAATACCGTCGGAAGACGAGGTGGTAGTAGAGTGGTGTAAAGTGGACCAACGGAAGAAACCTCTCGGGACGACAGTCGGTCGGTGCACAAAATCCCCTGACCGTCGGCTACCATCGAAATTCGTTGCCACTACCCGGTATCTCCGATGTGTTCCGGACGTTGAAGGGTAAAGGTAACGACGTGTCCTACATGATGACGACGTGCTCCAGGTGACAGAGGAGGAGGGCGAAGTCAACCTACAAACCAAGACCCTGTTTAAAGGTATCTCAGAAGTTTCCAAAATCCCCTTTCGTCGTAGACCGTCAACGACCCATCGTAGGATACCTACGTCCACGAGACTAGAACTACCACCACTCATCGATAGTAGTCCAGTCGAAGTAGGTCTAGTTTGGAACTAGAAGAACCTCAGTTACTTGAACTCGAACCTTATGGTTAGGTCTTAACAGGGTCCCCATGGTTTCTATTCCACGAGGGATTAGAGACTGGAACCACGGGTTTAATAACGGAACGTGTCGTATTCGATAGAACTCAAGTCCCATTTTAAAAAGGAAGGCGAGTTAGTGAAAAGGATAAACTTTCTGGTCGAATATTCAGACCCTCTCCGTGTCTGTCACCCCATAGGTTGACGTGTTGATTGTGTCTCCGTCGACAAAATGGACGAGGTCTGATTCTGTCCCGTTGATTCAAGACGTCCCGAAGTCGTTTATAGTTTCCGTCGTACAAGTGAACGTAAAACCTACCTATCTACTTCGAGTACCATATCTGAGGAGTGTTCTGAATGACTCACATCCCTCCTCAAACCTAGAACAACATCCAAAAGGTGGACCAAACACAATAGTCATCTCGACGAAGACTAGCCGAACAACTCATTTCTCCTGTTGAGACAGGAGAAAGAGAGGAAGTAGACAGAGGAGACGTAGTCGCAACGAGAACAAGGGACGAACAAGTGACGATCCCGGGAGTTCCTCCGTCGTGCCGGGTCCGGCACTCACCCTGCGACCACGACACTTGAGCGGTCGACTGTGACGGACTGACGGTATACCCCTGTTGTTTTCAACAAAAGGTTGTCTTTACCCTCTTATAATAGTGTGTTGATGGTAATCTTACCCACTACTCCTCCAAAGAGTGGTTTGTATCAAACCAAATATATACTGTGTCTTCATCTCTTATACTTGACTTGACTCCTACCCCCTACTTTTGGTTGATTTGAGAACTCTCGGTCAACAGACAACATAAGTATTAAACGAGTGAGTTAGTAAGTCTTACAAAAGTCTTGTATCCTGGGATCCAAGATACCGTTAAGTTTTACTCAATTCCGTAACATATGGGGATATTCTTTGTATTAGCTCACTACAACCCATCCCTTTCTTTTTGGTTCCCGGGTGGACCGTCTTTCTTTCTTTGTGACATTCTTTCTCCGTTGAACTGTATGAAAATGTTGTCGACTCTGACTATTTGGACGAGGGCTGTGGTTTGGATGACGGACGTAAACGCAGACATAAGAAACTGAATGTAGGTACAATGACACCTACTTAATAAGTGTAAGGACAAAGTCGGTTCGAGGAAGTACATCATTTAGCGTAGAAAAGAACGGATGTGTTCCTGTCCTGAGATCATTAAAAGTGACACATGACATAGTAATGAAAAAATTTGTCGAAATAACTCTATATTAAGTGTATGGTATATTAAATAGGTAAAATTCATATATTAAGTAAAAAAACGTATAATGTAATAATTAAAAATTTTAACACCATTCTATATATATATAATATATATATTATACACACACACACTTCAGTGATTCAGCACAGGTTGAGAAACGCTGGGACACCTGACATCGGGCGGTCCGAGGAGACAGGTACCCTAAGAGGTCCGTTCTTATGACCTCACCTAACGGTAAAGGAAGAGGTCCCCTAGAAGGGTTGGGTCCCTAGTTTGGCCCCAGAGGACTAAACGTTCGTCTGTGAAATAGGAGACTCGGTGGTCCCTTCGGGATATATATAATATATATATATTGTTTAAACAGTAAAATTGATAAGTTGAGTTACCGTCATTGATATAAGTGTTACATCACGTTGGTAGGAGTGAGAGATAAAGGTACTTAAAGGTAGTGAAATCTGTCTTTGAGATATTAAAACTCCGTTATTGAGGAGTAAAAAGAGATGAGAGTCGGGGACCTTTGGAGATTAGATAAAAGACAAAGATACTTAAACTGTAGATAAGATCTACAAAGGAATTTTTCCTTAAAGTGTTACAGACCGGAAAACACAGAACGATTATCACTCTACAAAAGTTTAAGTAAGTACAAGGTCGTACATAGTCTTGAAGACAAAACACTGACTTGTTATCGGGTAATATATGTATTCGGTGTAAAAGATATAGATAAGTAGACAACTACTTGTAAACCCAACAAAGATGGAAAACTGATAACACTTACAAACTGAAGGACAAAAGTTAATACAACCCATTTACCATTCCTCACCTTAACGATCTATCTTATACCATTAAGATACATATCGAAAAACTCCTTGGTGGTTTGATAAAAGGTATCATCCACATGGTAAAATGTAAAGGTAGTATTTACGTACTCTCAAGGTTAAAAAGAGGTAGGAATATTGTGAATAAAAAAACAAAATAACTAACATTGGTAAAATTATCGATATTTCACTAAGACGAATGTAAAGGGATTACTGGTCACTACAAATCTTAGAAAAGTACATGAATAAAGGACAAAGATAGAAACCTCTTTACAGATGAGTTCAGGTAATAAAAAGTCTGACTTAATAGAAAAATAACAACTCAATGTACTTAAGAAATATATAAACTCTATAATTTGAAAATAGTCTATATACTAAAATTTATGAAAGATGGTTGGAAATCGAACAAAAAAAAGTGAAAGAACTATTATGAAACTATGTCTTTTAAAAAATTAAAACTTTTTTAATTTAAATAAAAAAGAAAAACGACGAAGACGAAAATCATAGTACAGATTCTTAGGTAATGGTTTAGGATCCATTACTTCTAGATGAGGACAAAAACAGATTATTAAATTAATAAAAATACAGTGACTAGTTAATATTTAATTAAAAACATATACTACACTTCATCCTCCAAGTTGAAATAAGAAAACATATCCCCTTCAGGTTACAGGGCGTTGTAGACACTTCTCTGATAAGTAACGGTAACTTATATAAACCGTGAGAACAGTTTTCAGTTAACTGGTATCTACATACCCAAATAAAGACTTGAGAGTCAAGAAAAGGTAATACAGATTTTCATTTTCACTTCAGCGAGTCAACACAGACTGAGAAACGTTGGGTACCTGACATCGGGTGGTCCGAGGAGGCAGGTACCCTAAGAGATCCGTTCTTATGACGTCACCCAACGGTAAAGGAAAAGGTCCCCTAGAAGAACTGGGTCCCTAGTTTGGGTCCAGAGGACGTAACATCCATCTACGAAATTGGAGACTCGGTGGTCCCTTCGGTATACGGTATTAGTAGGATGACGTTAATGACATCGAAACATTGTTTTAAACTTTAACCTTTCACACTCATGAGGTTGAATCGAGAAAAAGTCAAAAAAAAAAAAACGATAAACTCTAAAAAAAAAGGTGTACTTAATTTCCTTACTGAAAAATTAAAGACCTTTATCCGACATCCTTAAAACTGTCCTTAACGTAACGTAGACACCTAGTGAAAGAGATCACGACTGTAAATTGTTATAATTTAAAACATGGTACTTGTATCCTACGTAAAAACAAATAAATCTAGTAGAAAATAAAGAAAGTCGTTATAAAAGACCAAAAGCCACATAGTGAGAATAGAGGAACCAATTAAATAAGGGTTTATAAAATGACAAAATCTAAGTAACATTTACCTTAACGAAAGAATTAAGAAAATGTCTAATAACGACCATATATATTTATGTTGACTGAAAAACGTGTAACTAGAATATGGGACTTCAAAACGATGTAAGGAAATAATCGAGATGATCGAAAGAACACCTAAGAAATCTTAAAAGAGATATATCCTAACACAGTATACACTTATCTCTATTAAAATGAAGAAAGGAAGGTCAAACCTACAGAACATGAATAAATTAAAAAAAGAGGACCGATGTTGAAGGTAATGTTGTAACTTACCGACCACTTTCTTCCGTAGGACTAAAACAAGTAATGGAATTTCCTCCTTTCGAAGATCAGGAAGTTTTGATAAAAAAAAAAAAATTGGATACCCAGAAAGTATTTGCACGAAATGTCATACCTCCTTCAAGATTCGATATTAAGTGAGGGTAAGTGAAGAATAGTACTTTCCGTCAACCTCAAACATTTTACGATAAAGACACAGTCAACTCTACTAGTCCACCCAAAAAAAAGAAAGTAAGATAATTACACTATATAATGTAACTAATTAAAAGAAAACACCTTGGTGATAACTTAAGTACCTTACTTAAAGTAAACCAGTGTCATATGTTAAGAACATTATCCGACAAGCTAAGTTAAAGGATCATAAAAGAACTCCTAGAAACGTAGATATAAGTAGTTTCTATAACTAGACATTAAAAGAGAAAAAGACTAGAAGAATAGACGGAAAGTGCGATCTATTTCTGATTCCATCACGACAGAAGTATCATGTTCAATCCTTCACAAGAGACGAGAAGATGAGAAACGTTCTTAAACTTTTTCTAACCTCAATCAACCTCAATCAAGAAAAAGTTTACAGACCATCTTAAGTGGTTATTTCGATAGACCAGGATCTAAAAAGAAACAACCCTCTAAAAAACTAAGGACTAAGTTAGAGAAATGAACAATATTCACAACTCTAAAAGGTAAAGAAGAACTTAGTCAAATCCATCTATTAAACACACATACATCCTTAACCAGGTAAAATAACTCCAATAGATTAAACAACCAAAAGTCAACAAGTGTCATTTCCTATTACTAGTAAAAATCAATACTACTGACTGTCATCACAGGGGTAAAGGTAAAGACTAAAACCTATATATGAAGAGAGAAGAAAGAGTTCTTCGATAATTAAAAATGAGGAGGAGGAGGAGGGGACGTGGGGGAAGGAAGGGAGGAGTTAGGAAGAGTGGGGGAGAACGAGCGGAAAAAGAGGGGTAGAAGGAGATAAATGAAAAGAAGGAGGGAAGGAAGGAAAGAAAGGAGAAAAGAAGGAGGAGGAAATAATAAGATAGTCTTCCGTTTGTATGACATCTCATCGGGTCGAAGTTTTAAATTGGGAACGAGAACGGACCTCTTAGGGTCCCTACCCCCTTGGACCACCCGACGGTAAATACCCCACCGTGTCTCAGTCCGTGCTAAATTCGTTGAATCGTCGTTGTCGTCGAGCCGTCGAAACGGGGTTCAGGTCTAGACGGAGTGCAGAGTCGAAACGAAATGTTATCTTTGGGAACTTTCTCACTAGATATGGTCGACAGAGGTCAAAGAAAGGCGGTCAAGAGAGAACTTCGGTAAAGTTAATCCAACAGTCACTTCGTAGAAAACAGATAAAAGGATTGTTGGAGGCGCAAATCAGTAGTAAACTGACTAGGTGTGAGTCAAGAGACTTGAGAGAGCATTGAGGAAAGGGGAAGAGTCACTAGAAGAGACTGGAGTAGTGAAATTTGTGGTGACTATGTGTCTTCTGAGGGTCTACGGTATAAAGATCAAGACTGTCGGAGACAAAACTTGAGGTCCTATCATTTAGGTTGAGAAACGTTGTAGAGATAAACGTACAAACTGCAGAGTGTGAATTATTCGGGGTCAGAAAAAGAAGTGTGGAGGAGAAGGACACCAGAAGGAGTAAAGTCATTTAGGGTTGGAGTCCAAATGTCAATAAGAACGGTTTTTTTTAGAAGTTCGACAAGAACTGTAAAAAAAGGAGAGTCTTAGAGATAGATTAGGTAATCGTTTTAGGTAAACAGAAAAATTTATATGTCTTGTACTGGAAACAGGGGTAGACCTGACGATAGTAGAACTAGGGTCAATAGGAGTAGAGTGGAATAACATTATCGGAGAAATATTTTATTAACTAACCCGACCTAACCCTGGGAACAAGGTAGCACGTCGTAGGAAGTGACACCGTAAGATCGAGAGATCGACACCACGGGTCCGAAGTCATAAACACCGGGTGTCCGAGTCCTCACCGTAGTGTGGCCGAATCAACGAGACACCGAACACCCTACGATCAGGAGTTGGTTCTTAACTTGGGAGGAGGGGACGTGACGTTTCACCTAAGAATTGGGGGTCTGGTGGTCCTTCAGGGACATTTATCGGAGAATTGACTATAGGGGCGATATCGAAAACACAAGAAAAGTGCCTTGGTGTCACAAGAAAAACTTGCGACTCAACTAAATAAGGAAACAAGTTTTAGGAGGTCAAACAGGATAGGGGGGGACTCATTTACGATTTCAGGATGTTTCGAAATATGTTAGACAGGAGACAATTCAGAGACTCAAATAAAGGACGATGAGTGGTGGATCGGACGGTCAACATCCGGAACTCACAAAGATACCAAGGATCACTACAACGACGAACGACAAGGAGACGACCTCCCGAGGTGAAGAGTGTCGGAACCGAGTAAGGAAGATAAGTCCTTACACGTTGTGGGTGGGAGGATGGGGGCTGGGCAAGGACTCACAGGATACACAGCACGGACGTGAAAAAGAGATGTCGTAAACAGTGGTAGACAGTGTATTGACAACAACAAGTCACCAAGTTAGCACAGGCTGAGAAACACTGGGGTGTCTGTCGTCGTGCGGTCCTAAGGGACAGGAAGTGGTATAGGACCTCGAACGAGTCTGAGTACAGGTAAGTCAACCACTATGGTAGGTTGACAGAGTAGGAGACAACAGGGGAAGAGGAGGACGGAAGTTAGGGAGGGTCGTAGTCCCAGAAAAGATTACTCAGTCGAGAAGTGTAGTCCACCGGTTTCATAACCTCGAAGTCGAAGTCGTAGTCAGGAAGGTTACTTATAAGTCCTGACTAAAGGAAATCCTAACTGACCAAACTACAGGAACACCAGGTTCCCTGAGAGTTCTCAGAAGACGTTGTGGTGTCAAGTTTTCGTAATCAAGAAACCTCAAGTCAGAAGAAATATCAGGTTGAGAGTGTAGACATCTACTGATGACCTTTTTGGTATCGAAACTGATCTGCCTAGAAAAAACGGTTACATTACAGAGACGAAAAATTATACGACAGATCCAAACAGTATCGAAAAGAAGGTTCCTCGTTCGTAGAAAATTAAAGTGCCGACGTCAGTGGTAGACGTCACTAAACCCTCGGGGTCTTTTCTTTCACAGTGACAAAGGTAACAAAGGGGTAGGTAAACGACACTTCACTACCCTGGCGTACGGTACTAGAATCAAATAACTTCCGACTCAAAATTCGGTCGAAAAAGTGAAAGGAGAAAGTGAAAGTAGTTCTCCGAGAAATCAAGGAGAAGTGAAAGACGGTATTGTCACCACGGCAGACGTATAGACTCCAATAACGATAAAGAGGGTCGTTAGAACTAAGGTCGAACACGAAGTAGACGTATTTCAATCTATTCGTCCCACTGTTATTTGTCGGAACTACATGAGGAAAGGGTTAAACCTTTCTCAGGTAGTAAGGTACAGACCAAGATTGACAACGGAGGACTGGAGGTATGTCCAAAGAGTCCTCCGTCCACTCTATCAGAACATAAGAGTAGAGAAATTCTTAAAAGGTGTCAAACAACACTAGGTACGACAGTTTCCAAAATAGTATCAGTCACTTCGTTTTCATCTACAAAAAGACCTTAAGAGAACAAAAAAAGATACTAGATTACCTACAACCTTCAAACTGGAGACCAAGGAGACGGAAAAGATTTTGGTGGAACTTATAGACCTTCAAGAGTCAAGTGCATGACGACTTCGGACCGAACCTCTTAAAACTCGTAATGAAATACTCGTACACTCTATTCACGTCAACACACCATCAGACTCGTAAGAAACCGTAACGGAAAGAAACCCCAACCTTACTTTTGACTGGAAAAGGTCAGGACACCGGTGACGACTCAAAACGTCTAAACGACCGTATAACTCACGTCGTGAAAGTGTCGTAGTAGAAAATCCTAAACTTTGTCGAGTCGACCTTAAGGTAGTGGAAGTGATCGAAACAAGGATAACTACGAAAGATTTCGGGTGAACTGTAGTGTAAGGTCCTACAGACCGAGATCCACTCACTAGTGTGGTAGTACCAATAGACCTAGTAATCCTAGATTAAAAACATGTCAAGAAGACACATAAGAACGATGGAGAAGAATTATAGAAGACGAAGACAAACTAGGTATTGTAAAGACAGGAAATAACATGAGTAGAAACGTACTTTGTAGGGCAACCACAGAGAAAGAACTTCTCTAGAGATCAGAAAGGGTAAGATAACAAAAGGAGAAAAGGAAACGTAACTAGTGACTCCTTCCGAAAGAATAGAGAGGAAACATGTAAGAAACCTTGAGGAGTAAGTCTACCTATATAGAAAGGAAAAGAGGAAACGGAAAGTGAAGAGAAGAAAAGAGTCGATAAACATTTCTAAGGAGTCTGTTGGTAAAGGGAAAAACGTAAAGAAAAAGAACGTCTACCAAAACTAGTGGTGGAGGACATGTTATAATACTTGGAGGCAGGTATCAAGAAGTCCGTGAGAACAGATAGCGTAGATTAGGGAACTTAGATAAACAGTAAAGGTGACATATTAGTATTCCCTAAACTAAATCCAATATGGACTTACCAGATCACCAAAAGGTATGTAAGAAGTTGAATTCAGACTTAAACCGTCATTCCTTAAGTACTAGATTCGGTGTCAGTCGATGTCCATAAGAAAAACGACTGACATATCTCAAAGAGGTAGAAGTCAACGTTTCTTATATAAGTTAGATAAAACCACGACTGGTAGACCACCACAGATACACATGTCAGAAGAGAACACAACAACGTTCTCCCACAAACGACACTGGTCGCGTAAGAAAACCGTTTTGAGACAATCGGAAACGGGACGAAGTAAAACATGAGGTTCCGATTTAAACGGACAATGAGATCCATAGAGAACTGAAGGATGAAAACGTAAGGTCAGGAGATACTACTTTTCCCGTAGAAAAAACCACAATCAAGATTTTCTAGAACATCCAGTAGTCTCTTGACAAGTTGAAGTCGAAGAACCGTAATCACTAATCCCGTATCTGAACCTAACGACACTATAACTTACCAAACGGAACCTTTACTTGTCGCTAGTAAGACAGTAACAACTCTTACATGGGTACATGACGTAAACCTGAGATAACAACTGATACCACCGATGAGGTAAAGAAGATTCCCTAAAACGGGTGTCGTTATCTATATTACCCGAGAGGAAAGTCGAGTAGACTATTTCTTGGGTGGACGTTCCACCTTCTGGACTCAAACTAGGGACCCAACCCTTCTAGAGGACCTCTTCCCTTTCCGATGGGTGAGGTCGTAAGACCGGACCTCTTAAGGTGCCTGATGTATCGGGAGTAGACTTAATTTAAGTGGGTGAGACCAGGTAAAATCAAGTGACTAAGGATTTTACAGTCACAAGTGAGAACGGTAGAGGAAAAACTGGTGAAGGGTAAATGAACCGAAGTACCTGGATAGTAAGGTCCAAGGACACGTACGATATATAAAGTGAATAAACAGACTGATAAATGACAGTAGGACTGTCTTTAAACGTGAGGTTCTTTCATTCTTATAGACGAAATAAAAACAAAGATGAAGGTATGGGTGTGGAACTTATTATGGACCCTCTTCTTTATTCGTAAATAAGTCGTTTACTGATCTTTAATGTAGGAGCACTGTATTAGAACATATAAGAGGACAACGGAAATCACTAAAAGATAAGGGACGAAAAGTGTATACTGAAATAATAAATAATAACAATTTTGTAAATAAGTAACGAGTTCAGTTGGTAAAATGTTATTTTTTTTTACTCCGGAACACCAAATTCTCTGAGCGGATCTCAATACCCACCTAAACCACTGTTTCGGAGTTCATGTTCGACTTCGAGAACTGTAAGCAGAAGGTCCACCAGACACACTGAGAAAGAGTTTGACGAACCGAAGATTGGAGTTTACTCCCTTTAACAAACCCAAACCGTCAAGTCTGAGTGACGAGACCAGACTAAGGAGTGGGAGATAGAAGAAAGACACAGCCTTCACAACACAAAAAGGTCGGCGTTCATTGTCCGGGTAGAAATATAAACAGTTACCCCGTACTTTGGTGAAATACGAGACGATCAAAAGTCCTTGTGAATCCGTTACGACCCTACAGTCCAGGGTCCAGTGAACCCTAGTACCTTGACGGATTCACTTTCCCTTGTTCTCAAAGAGGGTTCGGTCGAAAATATCGACTCCGAGGACTTCGGGTCTCAATCCCATACCCCTCCATTCTACTGTGTCCAAACACACTGGTTGCACCAAAGGTGTACAATTCGAAGGACGGTCACTGGGTTACTGGTGAAAACTGATTTACAGAAAAGTTTGATCTCTAAATTAAAAATTAGAAGGTCAACGGCCAATATGTAAAGAATAGATCCTTCTACCTAAAACAAAGGGAACTCCATAAGGAGGATACCGGTTCAGAAGTAATCAGACCTTTCTTACCACGTGAAATTCCCAAACCCCAAAAGGACATGGGAAAAGGAGTCCGGGAGTACATTTCCTCATGTCCGGGGTGACGGTTCCTTCTCACGGCCCTCGGTCACACTCCTTAGGGTGGGCACTGTTCCAGTACTCCTTCCTTCGACTGTATGCGTTCCGCACGAGTCTGAAGTCTCTGGGGAGACCTTTAAGGATTCGTACATGGGGTTGTTTTTAGACGGCCGAAAACACGAGACGAAAAGGTGAGAAGACTGTAAAAGACCTTTTTCAGTTAAGTCCCGAAATCAGAAGACGTAAACTTTCTCACAAAGTTAGGTTTATGGGGAGACTACCGAAAGATCGGACGGACGTCCTGAGCATGTCGACGCGTACACTAACAAACTCCGGAGGACTGGCGTCCTCCGTGTCCTTCGAATTTTGTAGGATCCTTACATCCCCGAAGATTCCTCAGTTTTAGAAATCTTATCCTGACTAATTTCCAAAGTAAACAACTCAGTTATGAACGACGACTTAAAAGTATAGGAAATAAAAATCTATATCAACCATATATCTTTTTGTTCATCATCTGGACCATAATCGTTGTAATCTAGAAACTCAATTCATGGAAGAAACAATATTGGGTAACGTGGAAACAAGATTACGAAATTCCTCTACGTCTAATTTCTTTTTGTGGAGTCCCCTTTGTTTTAATTGTAAGTAATTCCTTCTCTCGGTTTTTCACAATTGTTCGGAGAACCGGTCTACTATTACATTTAGTGGACTCTGGAAAACATATGTTTTACTATATGTCTTTCTCAGACCCGACGTTTGCGATGTATTGAAACACAATGGGTAACTAGAGGTACAAAATAGCTTTCATATTTTTCGGAAGACTTGTTATTTCCTACCCCGGTCGAAGAGCCTGGTCAAAGAGCCTGGTCAAAGAGCTTGATCAGAGAGCCGGACCAAAGAACCCTGAGACCGAGGGGGGCACAGAAAGAGAGAAAGAAGAGAGAGAAAGGGAGAGAGACGAGAAATGAAATTGAAGTCCGACTTAGAGGTGGACCCCGCGCCTCCGAGCGGTCCAGATGAATGAACGGGACCGACAATTCTGGGCGCGCTTTCCCTCGAATTCCGCTCCGTGGGAATCTATAAGTTCGCCCGCGGCCACCGGGTTGCATCTACCACGTTTAAGGAACAGACCTTAAAATAACCAGAAGGCGCATTTGGTTCGATAAGTCGGGGGAAGGAGGTGAATTAGAAGGATGATGCGATATCAAAGAATTAGATTAGAATATAATTATTTATTTGTTCTGAAAGGTGCGGTTGCGGCAGGTGGGAAGCTTAAGGGACCTAGGTGGCCCCGACCTGGGGCCGTCTTCTCCGTCCATGTCATCCTGGAGTCACTCCGGAAGGAGATACCAGTAGTTGTTGTCTCGATGGTATGTTGGATGTATTTACCTTGTACTTTTACACGATATAGTTCGTTCAACAGACCTCAGTGAATCGATCTCTTATCGTTTTCTTCCTGATATTGATCCCAAAAATGAGATTCAAGGTAAAAAATGAGTCTTATAAAATAAACACATAAACTATTGACATGTCTACAGAGACGGGAGTAGAAATAGAGACATAAGAATGACTTGGATTTCTTACTCTGAACATAGACAAATTGAAGTAAACACGTGAAAGTCGTCTTATATTTATAGTCTACCAGGTCCAAAGTAAAAACAAAGGTAACGTCGCCTTAACACCATACAAAACCTGTCTTATTATCGACCAATGGTGTTAACTGGTCTCTCGACGTTATAGTCATCTCGGAACAGTAAGATCTGTAAGTAAATCAGTTCAAATAATGTAGGTAAGGTAACCGGTTTACAAACGATCTAGACCTCTATGTTTTACATATATTCGGAACGGAACGACTGTAATAATTTCTGTCTACACTGTCGTTCATTTTTGTCGTTACACATAATTCATGATAGTGTCTCTTTAATACCCTTTCTTTGGGTCTGGATCCATTCTTGTTCATACGTAAGAAATCTCCCTCTTCCTTTATATTAGGTTTATCATCCTTAACGTGTAAGTGTCTGTTCGTCCGTTCTACTTCGGACCGTAAAATGGGTCTTAGTGTACAATAAGTCCACCCTCAAGGTGTCCCTCCTCCTGCACGACTTCTAGTGTTCACTCCAAAATTCCTTTAATGAACACGTCATGGAGTAATTTGTGAAACCTCTTTTTTTTTTTTTTTTTTTCCTGTTTTAATGAGTGGTCCAACCCTCTACCTTCCTTTCAGGGATTCTGTCTCTGGTTGCCTTCTAACCAGTCACTAGGTGTCAAACTAAGTTAAGTGAGTCACGACACCCGTGGCACGACTTCTAGGTCCTATACAAGATTCTGACTACTTTTCAAGACTCTTTACTTTTCTTTTCCTACAAGAGATTGTATACTTTTTGACGTCTTTATTTTAAAGTAAACGACTTAATTTTGGAGATTTCTTACATACAACACAGTCACCGTTTTTAAACAAAAGTTTTGTTACTAAACTCATCCAAAAGAGTGAAACGTTCTCAACGTTTATTACGTTTTAAAACGACTCTTTAATCTCGGTTGGTTTTTCACAATGAGGTTCCATTTATAAGTTTTCTTTTAAATTTTTGAGAACCATGTACTTTTCTTTATAATCAAATACCTCACCATCCACCTAAAATTACACAAAAAGTGTACCACACCTTATCCTGGAGACTTTCAGTCTTAAGTGTCCTAAAGACTCCAGAATTTTACCGGGACTGGAAGTCGTCTCCTCGACACTTCAGTATAAATCCTCCATCTGAACCGTCACATCCTCCTATCTCTCCAAAAAACCACGTCACAATGACCCACCTCTTCTTTCAAATAAGTCCGTCTTTCTTGGTTCTTAAGTATCGGACGAGACCAGAGTTAAGACTACGACCAACCGTCCCTAGAACCCTTTTGGTGAAGTCAAGGGACACGGAGTAAAAGGAGGAGACCGTTTACACATCAACCAGATTTTAGTCGACAGTACACCGGGCGTCTTTATCAACCGACTGTGTTACATAAAAACTAAATTAAAAATCATTCCATTGTGTATCTAAGTCAAAGTTTTTTCAGTTTTCATATAGTTCTGAACATTGTTATCTTATCACCAAGGGACGAAATGGGGAGGGATTGAAACTTAGGACGAAGGTTGTTCGTTATTGAAAATTAGGTTATCAAAGAGGATCATCAGGAAAAAAATTTTTTTCATTACACAAATAAGGTATTACGAAATTAAAAAGTTAAAATTAAGAGTATTCTCGACCTTAATCCCACTTCGTTCATACCGAGAGTGGAAGCGTTATAAATGAAGTCCGTTTTATAAACACCCCCATGGTGTTTTCAATCTTTAGTTTTATTCATTTTAAAATTACGTTATAAACTTTTTTACTTTTAATACGTTTTAAAAAAACTACTCATTTGATAGTTTTAAGTGTTATTTCCATCCTAGACTGTCCCGACGCTTATCCTCCTTTACTCACTTCGACTTGATATGTCGTATCTTATCCTAAGACAGACAGGAATGTGAGAACGATAACCGTTCATCCTTAAGGGTGGGACGTTTCATCTTAAATCGAGAAGAAACAGTGTGGGACCGAGGGGATAAAAGGAGGGAGTAGGGGAAGGTGGAGTAATCCTTAGTGGAGCCCCGAAGATTTTTAACAGTACCGGGTCAGACACACGGTTTGGTTAATTTGGTCTAACTCTACCTTCCGAAGTCACAAAGAAATTTTATGGGAACGTACCAAGATGACACGTCGGGTTTAACACTTGGTGACGTTATCTCACTGTAGTGTTAAAGTTAACTTACTGACGTTTCACAAATGTAGTAAAGTTGTTATGTGTCAACAAGTGTCAACTCGGGTATTACATATTATAAATACAAGACTATAACGTATTCAAAAGAAAATAGGAACAAATGAAAAACATATAACTAGTGATTAAATAGGGTCTTCAGATCGTCTTGAGACTTTACTAACAGTTAGTTTGTGTCGTAAATAATTCAAGTCAAGTCAGCGAGTCAGCAAAGACTGAGAAACACTGGGGTACTTGACGTCGTGCGGTCCGGAGGGATAGGTAGTGGTTGAGGGTCTCGAATGAATTTGAGTACAGGTAGTTGAACTACTACGGTAGGTTGGTAGAGTAGGAGACAGCAGGGGAAGAGGAGGACGGAAGTTAGAAAGGATCGTAGTCCAGAAAAGGTTACTCAGTCAAGAAACGTAGTCCATCGGTTTCATAATCTCAAAATCGAAGTCGTAGTCAGGAAGGTTACCTATAAATCATGACTAAAGGAAATCCTACCTGACCAACCTAGAGGAACGTCAGGTTCCCTGAGAGTTCTCAGAAGAGGTTGTAGTGTCAAGTTTTCGTAGTTAAGAAACCACGAGTCGAAAGAAGTGTCAGGTTGAGAGTATAGGTATGTACTGATGACCTTTTTGGTATCGAAACTGGAAACAACCGTTTCGTTACATAGACGAAAAATTATACGACGGATCCAACCAGTATTGAAAAGAAGGTTCCTCGTTCGTAGAAAATTGAAGTACCGACGTCAGTGGTAGACGTCTCTAAAACCTCGGGGGGTTTTATTTCAGAGTGGAAAAGGTAACAAAGGGGTAAATAAACGGTACTTCACTACCCTGACCTACGGTACTAGAACCAAAAAACTTACAATTCAAAATTCGGTTGATTATTTTTCCATTATATAATCCCCGTATGTAAAAGAACCTCTGTAGGGGGAACCTCAACAAGAGTACCAGACGAAACCGGACGACACGTCGGGAGTAGGACCCTGGAGGGAAAGTGGAAAAGATCCAAACCATAGGTAAAAAGACCAAGGGTACAGTATAAATACGTATCAAAAAGTCTAGGAGGACAAGACCTTGTAAAGGGACATGATTAAGAAACTATTAAAAGTGGAAAAGGACTTTGACGATACTAAATCAACAGTATAATTAGGATATTAAAAGAATATAAATACTATAAGACAACAACAAGATTAAGGATCTTTTCAGGAGTTTATAATAGAGAATTGTGAAGATAACTAAAAATTTCAATATGAAATCATATAAAAACGCAAGACCAAAAGAAAAAAAAAAGACTTACGAATAGGGGGGGGAGGTGTGAATCGCAAGTGTGGACAAAGTACTGACATTATCATTGATGAAGATGTGAAGACTCCTACAATTATAAGAGTAATATCAAAAAGTTCAAGAGAAGACTTGACGGAGACAGAGGAGTTACATGAACAAGAACAACCATTCAAAACCAAAAATCGAAAGTGTAATCTGGGAAAGGAACTCAAAACCCTTTAAGAACCGAGACGTAATTAAAAATTCTCACTCCGTGAGGGTGTCGGTTATAGTTTGAATTACCACTTTTTGACTTTCATAAAGGAGATTCTAGTCTTTGTTCTGTTCCTACGGGTGAGAATGGCAGAAATAAGTCGTACCATAACCTTCAGGATCAGTATCGTCAGTCTGTTCTTTTTATTATTTTCCTTAGATTTAAACTTTCCTTCTTTATTTTGACAGTAACAAACTTCTACTTCTTTTAGGATTTATACGATGGTTTTGATAATCTTGATTATTTATTTAAGTCATTTCAACATCCTATGTTTTAGTTATATGTCTTTAGACAACATAAAGATATGTTCATATTGTTTGATAGTCTTTCTCTTGAATTCTTTTACTAGGTATATGTTAACGTTATTTCTCTTATTTTATATATCCTCATTTAATATGAGTTTTGACATTCTGTGACTACTTTCTTTGACTTCTACTGTGTCTGTTTACCTTTCTATATGACACGAGTACTTAACCTTCTTAATTATAACAATTTTACTTGTAAAATGGATTTCGTTCTATGTCTAAATCACATTAGGGATAATTTTATGATCCCCGTAAAAAGTGTATTTCTACACTCTCAACTTGACACTTCTTCCGACTCCCGACTTCTTAACTACGAAAACTTGACACCACAACCTCTTCTGAGAACTCCCAGGGAACCTGACGTTCCTCTAGGTTGGTCAAGTAAGACTTCGTCTAGTCGGGACCCTAAAGAAACCTTCCTTACTACGATTTCGACTTTGAGGTCATGAAACCGGTGGAGTACACTTCTCAACTGAGTAACCTTTTCTCAGACTACGACCCTCCCTAACCCCCGTCCTCCTCTTCCCCTGCTGGCTCCTACTCTACCGACCTACCGTAGTGACTAAGCTACCTGTACTCAGACTCACTTGAGGCCCTCAACCACTACCTGTCCCTCCGGACCGTACGACGCTAAGTACCCCAACGTCTCTCAACCTGTACTGACTCGTTCACTTGACTTGACTTGACTTGACTTTTTCATTAAAATTTTAAACATACCTTTGTGTTTTCTGACGTTTATCTGTTTCCTTAGAACTCTTTCTTTTAGTCTCAATCTCTATAATGTACGAGACTAAAGTTTGATTAATGTTTCGATATCATTAGTTTTGTCATACCATGATCGTGGTTTTCGTCTATGTATCTAGTTACCTTTTTTTACCTTTCGGGTCTTTATCTGAGTACGAATATACCGGTTAATCTGATACTGTTTACTCCATTCTTATATGTTACCCCATTTTGTCTCGGAGAAGTTATTTATCACAACCCTTTTAACCTACCGATGTACCTTTTCGACTGACTTACCCTTTTCTATTAACGTTTGTCATGTAAGTCAGTCCCCAATTACAGGTTTTATATGTTTCTTGAGTATATGGAGTTGTAGTTTTTGGGGGTTTATTGGGTTAAATTTTTGTCCGTCTCCTGGACTTATCTGTAAAAGGGTTTCTTATACATGTCTGTCGGTTGTCTTTGTACACTTCAACGAGTTGTACTGATTAGTACTCCCTTTACATTCAGTTTTGGTGTTACTCTGGTAAAGTGTAGACAGTAATATTGATAATAATTTTTCTATTATTTATTATTTTCAACCGTTTGAAATCCTTTCCGCCTAGGAGCACACGACAAACACTCTTACATTTAACAATGTCGGTTATAATCTTTTGTCATACCTCCAAGAAGTTCTTTAATTTTTATCTTGTGGTATACTAGGTCATTAAAGTGAAGACCATTAAATAAACTTTTCTTGTTTTCATGTTTAATTTTCTCTACTTGTGGTTAAAAGTAACGTCATAATAAATGTTATCTGTTCTACATCTTTGTTGGACTCGTAGGTAGTTGTCTACTTACCTATTTGTTTATACCATTATATATATATGTTACCTTATAATCGGTATTTTTTATTTTAAGACGGTAAAACTGTTTACCTACCCACTTAGACTTCCCACCTACTTAGACCTCCCACAATACGATTCACTTTATTCAGTCTGTCTCTTTACGTTTATGACATATTAGAGTGAATATATACCTTAGAATTTTAGTTCGTTTTTTACTTTTATCTAAGTATCTATGTCTTTTGTTTAACCATCAACTGTCTTCCCACTGTCATCTCTCACTTTATCCACTTCCCTAATTCTCCTTGTTTCAAGATCAATATTTTATTTATCAGATGACCCCATATTATACTAGTTATTATAACATTATTCAAATTAACCCTGTCTACTAATAATCTGGATAACACTACTAGTAAAATATTATATACGTTTATATTTTAGTAAGACATCATGTCGACTTTGATTGTATTATAACATACACTTGATTTAAAATTTTAGTTAATTTTTTATTTTGGGACAAGGGGAATCTTCTTCTATAATTTTATTATTTAACTCGATAATTTTTTTTTTCTCACTCCGTGATTCTTTGACGAACTTTCGAGATACACACTTGTCCAACCACACATCTGACGTCCCACGACTGGATCGATGTAAGAAATACACACACAGACGGGGGAGGACGGAGAGTTAATAATCATAGACATCTGGAAAAGAGAATCATGAAACTCCCCTATTCGGACTAACGATCCAAATAATCTTAACTCCCACTACCACCTTTCATCCCACCTACCTCCTCGGACATATCAAGTGACAAGTCTTATATCTACCAAATAAATTAGAGAAACAAAAGTGGTTTTGTAGTTATAGTCCCGTCCGAGATGGGTGTATCTGACATTAAAGTAACCAGATCCCGAGAATTATTAGAGAGTTTCGAGTAGTCGAGCGAGATTCAGTGTCAATCCCTCCTACCTTAGAAGTGACACCATGTCATCGATGCTGTCTTCCTCTCCGTCTTCTCTGTTCAGGAACGGACACAGTCGCCTCCGAAGTCTCTTTTCAGTGGAAGCTTGTCCCAAGTGGACCACTTAAATCTTAAGGTCAGGGATCCTTTTCCGTTGACCTATGTATGTGTGTGTGTGTGTGTGTGTGTGTGTGTATATATGTGTGTGTGTATATATATATATCAGACACTCCTCCACCACCACGGCAGTTTGTGGTTCTTGCACCTGTGGAAGACTGAGAGGAAAGGAGTGTTCAGTAGTCTTACCAGAGAGTGACAAGACATTAAGGGGTGCAAGACGGAATACCAGACAGATATACAACTTAAGTATTAGAGGGTTAATTCAACATACGGAATCAGAATGACCGTTGTACAAACGTCCAGTAGACTTTTCCAAAGACGTCCTTTGTGTCGGGAGACTGACGCCAATAGGTAGAAGAGCCAGGGGTCGTCGTGGAGGAATGGAGTGGACCAAAGCCTCGACCCGAGAGGGGAGATAATGTGACGGTTCGTACTGACCCAGGAAGTAACGTGGGCTCCCTGGTCGCGGTTCGTGTCCCAGGTCGGACACACCGAGTGAATTATACGGAGAATACAGGATCCGTTCACGAGGGACAAGTATTGGAGGAAAAACTCCTTATTTAAGATTTAACGTTCTTAAGTGGAGTGTAGAGGTGAAACGGGAAAGAGAAAACTGGAAAACTTTCGGAAGAACCAATGGAAAGACTAGTGGTTGAAATGAGTAAAACTGACCACCTTCTCCTCAGTTTGTCTCTTTTCCTTGTACAGTCTAGAACAGAAGTGCTCCCGTTCTCTTTTGTCCCTCTCCTTTTTAGCTTTGACATAAATGGAAGTTTTTGTTTATCATGTAGTTTCGTAAGTATACACTTCTTACCAGACCCGTTTGTATTTTTACAGAACAGAATAGTCATCCACACCGTTCCGTTTATGTTAGTTAGGGAAACTTTCTCGACGAATGGATGTAAACTTCCGTCGCGGAAGCACTTACCCGAAGGGTCCACCGAGTCAGTATTTCTTGGACGGACGGTCACGTCCTCTGTATTCCCTACGGACAAGCTAGGGACTCAATCCTTCTAAGGGATCTCTTCCCGTATCGGTGGGTGAGGTCATAAGAACGGACCTTTTAGGGTACCTGTGTCCCCGGACCACGCAATGTCAGGTATTCTAGTGTACCTGTACTGACTTCGTTGAATCGTGTGTCCGCACGGAAATACTAATCGGTCTAGGACCCAATTTATAGTCTCCACTCCCCCCCTTTTCTGTCCGTAGTGTACCAAATCATTCACCCTTTACAGTAGTCTTGAAGGGTCCTCCCTTTGGACACCAAAGTACTATACGCTAGCGAAAAGAGATCACAAAGAGGTTAACCGACCAGTAAAGTGGAGAGATATAGAGACAAAAAGAGTAAACATTTCAAGTCTCCAACCTGAACTCCAGACATGACGAGTGGTCCCATAGATGACGACGACGATTCAGTGAAGTCAGCACAGGTTGAGACACGGTGGGGTGTCTGCCGTCGGGTGGTCCGAGGGGACAGGGACCCTAAGAGGTCCGTTCTTGTGACCTCACCCAGCGGTAAAGGAAGAGGTTACGGACTTTCATCTTTCACTTTCCCTTCAGTACAGGCTGAGAAGTGCTGGGGTACCTGACGTCGGATGGTCCGAGGAGGTAGATACCCTAAAAGGTCTGTTCTCATGACCTCACCCCACGGTAACGGAAGAGGTTCCCATAGAAGATCTGTGTACATTAATAACTTGTAAACTTTAACACAACATTCATACTTTCTGTACGACCTAAAACTTCTGAAGTACGTTTATATCTTACATTTTATAGAATAAGTATTATAAAATAACTTATATACAACCCCACTATTATAAAACCTATATAACCGAACTTATTTTATACATAGTTTTATTAAAGTGAAAGAAAGGGGGTCGAAAAGGTCTTTTGACCTTTTTCATTGGTAACGTATATACTAAGAGTAACACCTAGGACAGTATAAAGATAACTAATCGTCATGGGATCTATCATAAATTCCGAGGAGAATCGAGAGGTTAAGATACTGAGATTTACAAGAAAATTCATGACTAAGGGACGATCAATGAGTCCTCGCTTTTGTTAAGTCTCTTGTAAATTCTATTAAGAACGGTAGCACTTCGAGTCTTAGAGTGAGATCTCCTATTCGAATCCATTTACCTCTCAGGAATCTGACCGGAAACTTAGTAATCGTGGACCATATTAGGAATTAGGTTATAGACCAAGTTATTCGTTTGTACCCTTTAATCTCTTGTCAATCACACCTATATAAATTTAATTGTTCTAAATTCATTTTCGTTCCATCGAGGCTCACTTGAGTTACAAAATAAAATCCCATTCAGGATTATATGGAACGTATAAATTCGTAAGAAAATGGTTCTTTCACTCTGTTAAAGAAAGGGACGGTAACAGGAGATATATTTCGACAACCAATCATACGACGGAGGATAAACTCTCGTCTTCTAGTCTCTTTAAATCTTCATACTTCTATCTTTTACGATTATGTAATTCCTACATATCGTCTAATTAAAATTGGAAATTTTTATAATGGTTATGAATTCTCCGTATGTAAACCTTTAATAGAACCATCGAAAAACGAGTAACTATAAGTTTATGACTTACCGAGTTAATTAAACCCTACCTTCTTCTTTGTGTCTTCTTTTTGACGACCAGATCTGTAGAGTTTTACTGACTAAGATTTATAATATACCGTTTCACTTCTACGTGTCATTAAAGTCTAAAACTTGATAAAAGACCGTTTAAAAACCTGAGACAACTTTTGTAGTTTGTATAACCTCTTTGTCAAACTAAACTGTCTAAGGGAATCGAACTTTGAAAGGGAGTCCTCCATCCCTTTTATTTCAGTAACGACATTAACTCGACTCAAGAAAGTAAATCTTCGTCCTTATTTAAACGAGTAAATCTATTTGGTAAACTTGGGGAGGAGAGGGAAATTACTAGAAGGAAAAGAAAATCTCGTTTAGTATCAACATAAGGGTCCTTCGTCCTCTTATAGTAATTATGAGTGAGGTTCCACCTTTTTTGTTCCACCGAGTCTACCATTTCTTAGACGGACATTACGTCCCCTGGACCCAAGTTAGGGACCTCCTCCTTTACCGTTAGGTGAGGTCATAAGAACGGACCCTTTAGGATACCTGTCTCCTCGGACCATCCGATATCAGGTACCCCAGCGTCTCTCAACCTGTGCTGATTCGATTATTGAGAAAACGAAAGAAAGTGACTCAGTATCAGGATAGGTCCACTTTCTTACAAAAACGGAAACTTCTCGGGAAACGAGAAGTGGGATCAGGTACGGGTGAATAGTCAGTATTATTGTTTCATTAAAAGTCTTTTCTCGTTATGACAAGTCAAAGGGAAGACCGTATCTCATATAAAAACGGAAAAATATGACATTTTTGCAACGACTGTTTCCAGACATATCAGTTCCGATACCAAGGATGGGATCAGTACATACCTACACTCTCGACCTGGTATTTCTTCCTACTCTTGACTTATTAACTACGAAAGTTTAACACCCCGACCTCTTCTGAGAACTCTCAGAGAACCTCTCGTACGTTATAGTTTGGTCAGGTAGGATTTCCTTTAGTTGAGTTATAAGAAACCTTCCTGACTACGACTTCGTCATCGAGATTATGAAACCGGTGGACTACACTACTCGACTGAGTAATCTTTTCTGAGGCTACGACCCTTTCTAACTCTCGTCCTCCTCTTCCCCTACTATCTCCTACTCTACCGACCTACCGTAGTGACTGAGTTACCTGTACTTAAACTTGGTTGAGACACTCTGCACTTCTTGTCCCTTCGGACCACAGGACGTCAGGTACCCCAACGTTTCTTAGCCTGTACTGAATCGTTGACTTGTTGTTATGTCAGTCCAGGGAATGCTCGAGAGGACATTATTAGACTCGACCCTGAGAATCGTCTAGAAGTTTAGATGAGAAGAACCTTCAGTGAAGAAGACAGTACCCTCTTTCTCTCATGTACAATCGGAGTCGACTGTACACTTTTGACTCCGGTCCCACAGCGAGTAAAAAAGTCTTTGGTCGTATTACAAACCGAGTGTATCTTAAGTGATTTACCACTTAATTACCACTGAAAAATTATCTCGGAACCTGTGTCGGGGAAGTAACGGAACTCACTTTTGATCCTTTATCCATAAAGACTCAGGATTCATCAAATATGTCTTCAAATCTTACTTGCCGTTTCTCATATCCACAAAGGATTTTGAAATTATCGAATACTTCTACATCGACCTCTCAACCCGATAAAGTCCGGACTCAAGGGATTTTCACTCTGTCTGTCCTTCTTTCGTCCGTCGACGAAAATACGTACAACGTTACTGTCTTACTCGTGTAGTAGATCCTTTTGTTTATTGACGTTTATAAGAAGACTTATTCGTCCTTACCTTCTACCCTTTTTGAAGACTCTTATAAAATATAACCCTAAAAAAAAAGTGTCGAAAGGGTTAGAACCTCCAATATTCTCTTAACAAAATACACCAAAACCAGACACGAACGTTGTATGTCGTCGGATAAGGGCTTGTGTTTCTCCATAAAGTCCTACAGACCACTCACTGGTCACCAAACGGAAAAATTGAGAAGTTTTATATTTTTAATTTGACTAATGAATTTTGGTAAAAACAAAAGTCCCCAATTATTATTGGATAAGGAATCGTGATCGAAGGGACCAAAAATACGATAGAATACAAGGTCACTCCGAGAGACTCTTCAGTTCTTACTATAAGAAGAATAATAAAAAATGGTTCAGGTTTTCGGGAGAGAGTCAGAAACAAAAGATATTAGACACACCGGAGGTGCACCATAGTGGTTGGTGGACGAGGAAGAACTTTGGAGGAGACAAGAATAAAGATTCTGTAGTACATAAGGTCGGGGACGGATCAAGAAACTATCATGGAGACAGAGAAGGTGTCGGTGAGAACCCACCCAAATTACCTTCTGTGTCCCTAACTTACACGATGGTTAAAGGACACCCATTCCCCTGGAACGCCTCTTCCGTTACCGTGGGGTGAGGTCATGAGAACGGACCTTTTAGGGTACCTACCTCCTCGGACCTTCCGACGTCAGGTACCCCAGCGACTCCCAGTCTGTGCTGACTCGCTGAAGTGAAAGTGAAAAGTGAAAGTACGTCACCTCTTCCCTTACCGTTGGGTGAAGTCACAAGAACGGACCTCTTAGGGTCCCTGTCACCTCGGACCACCCGACGGCAGATACCCAAGCGTGTCTCAGCCTGTGCTGACTTCGTTGAATCGTCGTCGTCGTCGTCGTCGTCGTTCCCCTGGAAGTTACCCAGGAAACGGACCTCAGTGTTTACGGTTGTAACTTACTCTAACCCAAACCGTATTGTCTCGTCTTTGAAACGAGTAACTAGTTTCTTACCTCTTCCCTCTCAAGGACGAGATTTTTATGGAAGAGGAGTTTCCTTCCCCTGTTTCCTTAAAATTCCCCATCCTCCGTCTGTGCAGTAGTCCAAGATCTAAAAGTCCCTATCGACCCTGTACACGTCAGAAGGTGCGAGGAAACGTTTACCGTGTTTAACACGGATCGTCTCATGTTTAGGAGGAGAACTCACCTCTAGAATCGTACCATTACTTCGTTTCCACTGAAAGTCTGGGAAGGTCCAGAGTAAACGTGTCCGAGTAGGGACACCACTTCAGTCTCGACCAAGACATGTTGACAGTTGACATATAGAGAGAGAATTTCCTGTAATTTCGAAGAGACGGTTGGTAGTCCGTGAAAACTTTACTCGTGTCTCTATTTGTTCCGATCACAGGAAGTCGAGAGTCTATGACCAAACCTTTACGTCTCCATTTAGTTCCGTGTTCAGGAAGTCGAACCTCTCCGACAATACCCACTGTTTGTATCAGCCGAAAAGTCCTAATCTTACTCCTCCTTCCTCCCTTGTATTCGTACTTTACTCTGGACTCCCTCCAGGACTCCCGGTACTCCCGACACGATTTCCAAGACTAAAATAGGATTCCCTTCACACCGCGGTGATTGTATTCTTTACATCCCAGAGAGATAGATAGATAAAATTTGTATGTATACGTATATAATATGTATATTTGTATATATATAATAAATATATATTATATATTAATTTATGTATATATATATTTATATTTTACTAATGAAATACAAATTTACTTTGTGAGGTTTAAGTCTCCTTCTTACCCTCAGTTGTCACCTTCGTCTCTTGGACCAACCAGTCCTCAGATACCGTATCGAGTCACTTCTTCTCTACGACTGAACCCACTCACACTACCACTCCCCATATCTCGCACGAACTCCTTAACTTCTCAACATAATTTTCTAGGTCAAAGTTCCGTGAATGTCGAAAAGGAGAAAGATACCGGCGAGGTTCGTCGAACGTCCTGGAGTCAAGGAGATGCTCCCGGACTCGGATCTGGGTACCGTCACCTCATGACTCAGGGTTGGTGACCTGACAGTCCCTTAAGGACGGTGTGTTTCAAATCTTTCTCTGAGGCCGTATTTTTTACTGTCATGAACTCCTTACCGTCTTTCGTCGTACACTTAAAGTGGTTCCCCTATTTCCTTCTTCAGTAGTCGATATTAAGTCCATTTAGTCTCCTTCAGAGTGTCTCTGGGAAGATTCATAAATTTAAACCGACTATAACCCCAACATTCCCACCCTCACCCCACTGTTTTTCACCGACCTGTTCTTAATCGCACGTAAAGGACTTCCCGGAACAAACCTGAAATAAGATACCCCAACCCTCAGTAAATTTACAAATCTTGTGACCTCCCACCTTTGCAAACTTAAACTTTGGTAGTAAGGTCATCGTCACTTCTCTGACCAATTCCTTCCCGCCTGACGTCGGTCCTTTGTCGACCCCTCTGAGAACACCAACGGACCCAATCTCTCCTACTACAGTCCTTAATTCCGTCATCGTCTCTCCCACTCCTTTCCTGTCTTATTCCTTTGTGCCTCTACTATTTTAACTGTCCAAAAGACTTACTATGTTCACCCGACAATTCCTATCCCTCTTTAGGTTCAGGGTAAGGTACGAAGACCACACCCATTGACCCGTCCACTGCCCCGGTTACTGGCTTTGTCCCTGTGTGAACTCCGTTTGCTACCTAAAGTAAACCCTGACCACTCCGTCTACTCGGAGACCTTACGACGTACCTCTATCGGTCATTCATCCACTTGTCTTACTAGACCCGGTCTGACCTCTGTGTAGGTGTGTCATCAACAGTACTGTATCTGTGACTCACTTCTTCGAAGGACGTCCACCCTCAGGGTGAAGATCATCTCGGGGATCACATAGACAAATCATGAAACATGTTTCCCCTAAAGTATCGAAACATGTTTCTGTAAAATTTCAGATGACAATTAAATAGTAGTACTCTCATTCAATTCACTTTTACAATCAACGAGTCAACACAGACTGAGAAACTCTGGGGTACCTGATATCGGACGGTCCGAGGAGACAGGTACCTTAAGAGGTCCGTTCTCATGACGTCACCCAACGGTAAGAGAGGAGGCCCCTCGAAGGACTGTGTCCCTACTTTGGACTCAGAGGACGTAACGTCGTCCCAAGACTCGGTTCTCCATTTAAGACACATCTAAAACTTCGTGAAATCCTGTCATAGTTCAAAAATTGGTTTCTCCATTGCATTGACTGTTCGGTCGTTACATTTAAAATCCCGTAAGTCTCCGTTCTAACATAGAGTACTTAAGGAGTGGATCCAAATGTCCTATAACCTACTGTTTGGGAATCCCTCACTACATGTCAAACAGTAATTTTAATAAGTGTGAACTAAATGTCCGAGAGACGACGGAATAAGCGAATAAGACACGTCATGCACTGATAGTGGTACTAAAATTTTCGGAACTTGTCTGTGGGATCCGTTTTAGTCTTATGTATGTAATTGGTTTATTTCCAGGGAACGAGAGAAGACTGACACGAACCATCTAAAACCTACGGTCCCACACTCAGTGCTCTAATTTCCTTTTTTTAGATTTGTGAGTCAATACCTTAGAATCCTGACCCAAAAGTTTGTACTTACACATACACTGGTGTGAAACGTTCCTCTAAAAAGATCTCGATTCTCCTGGACCTATATATTCCTACTACCACAACTACATTATTTAAGAGTATCGTCGAGATATTCCATTGTAAACAATGATACAGGTGAGTGTCTCCATCTTTGTTTCATATCTCTTGACACTTTGTGCGGGTCCCAGTGTGAGAATCCTTCTTCATTCCTTTCTTGTTCTTTAACCTAGACAACCGAAGATCTTGATATGTATTTCGGTGAGTGAACTGTTTACAAATGACCCGTGGATGATTTACGACGACGACGATGACGACGATTCAGTGAAGTCAACACAGACTGAGACACACTGGGGTATCTACCGTCGGTTGGTCCGAGGGGGTGGGGACCCTAAGAGGTCCGTTCTTGACTCCATTTTACAACTTATTTTGTCTAAACAAGATCGAAAGTCCCTAAATCAGATTAAACTGTCTTTCTCTTAAGGTCTATTTGTGATGAAGACGAAGTACCTGATACGATTTCGAAACCTGAGACACCTAGTTTTGTTTAACACCTTTTAAGAAGTTCTCTACCCTTATGGTCTGGTGGAATGGACGGAGGACTCTTTAGATATACGTCCAGTTCTTCGTTGTTAATTTTGACCTGTACCTTGTTACTTGACCAAGGTTTAACCGTTTCCTCATGCAGTTCCAACCTATAACATTGGGACGAATAAATTGAATATACGACTTATGTAGTACACTTTACGACCCGACCTACTTCTAGCGTCCCTCTTTATAGTTATTGGAGTCTATACGTCTACTGTTAGGAATACCTTCTTTCGTTTCTCCTTGATTTCTAGGAGAACTACCTTCACTTTCTCCTCTTACTTTTTCGACTGAATTTTGAGTCGGAAGTTTTTTGATTCTAGTCTACATAAGAAAAATTACCGACTCATTATGAGGTAACACATATACATGGTGTCGAAAGAATAGGTAAGCAGCCGATTACCTGTAGATCCAACGACGGTACAGGATCGATAATATTTGTCACGAGGCTACTTGTAACCCCATTTGCACAGAGAAAGTTAAGACCAAAGGAACCACACATACGGATCGACACCCTAACGACCCAGTACTTCACTTCACTTCACTTCACTTCAGCGAGTCAGTACAAACTGAGAAACGCTGGGGTACCTGACATCGGGTGGTCCGAGGAGGTAGGTACCCTAAGAGGTCCGTTCTTATGACCTCACCCAATGGTAAAGGAAGAGGTCCCGTAGAAGGGCTGGGTCCCTAAATTGACTCAGAGGACGTAACCTCCGTCTACGAAATTGGAGACTCGGTTGAACGGGGAGATAGTGACTAGTGAATTCCGTCAAGATAAAGGTCAAAAAATTCCTTAGAGGTGTGACAAGAGGTATCACCAACATGATCAAACGTAAAGGTGGTTGTCACATTTTCCCAAGGGAAAAGAGGTGTGGGAGAGGTCGTAAATAAAGAACATCTGAAAACCTAGTATCGGTAAGACTGACCGTACTTTACCATGGAGTAACACCAAAACTAAACGTAAAGAGACTATTACTCACTACAACTCGTAGAAAAGTACATAAACAATCGGTAGACATACAGAAGAAACCTCTTTACAGACAAATCAAGAAACCGGGTAAAAAACTAACCCAGTAATTAAAAAAACCTTAACTCGACGTCCTCAACGAACATATAAAAACTCTAATCAACAAACAGTCAACGAAGTAAACGATAATAAAAGAGGGTAAGTCTTCCGACAGAAAAGTGGAACGAATATCAAAGGAAACAACACGTCTTCGAAAATTAAAATTAATCCAGGATAAACAAATAAAAACGAAAATAAAGGTCTTAAGACCCTCCACCCAGTATCTCCTAGGACGACACTAAATACAGCCTCTCACAAAACGGATACAAGAGGAGATCCTCAAAATATCAAAGACCAGAATACAAACTTAATCAAGATTACTCCACCTACTTTGACCTCGGATAATATGTCTCACTTCATTCGGTCTTTCTTTTTATGGTTATGTCATATGATTGTGTATATATACCTTAAATCTTTCTACCATTACTATTGGGACATACGTTCTGTCGTTTTTTCTGTGTCTACATATCTTGTCAGAAAACCTGAGACACCCTCTTCTCCCACCCTACTAAACCCTCTTACCGTAACTTCGTACATATTACAGTGTATACTTTACCTAACGGTCAGGTCCAAACTACGTACTATGTCCTACGAACCCCGACCACATGACCCTACTGGGTCTCCCTACCATACCCCTCCCTCCACCCTCCCCCCAAGTCCTACCCCTTGTGCACATGNCCCGTAGGTCAGGGTGGTGGAGTACCGTTTATCTACCCCTTTGTTACCTTTATCTCTGTCTGAATTAAAAAAGCCCGAGGTCTTAGTGACGTCTACCACTGACGTCGGTACTTTAATTTTCTATGAACCTTCTTTTTAATACTATTTGGATCTGTCACATAATCTTCGTCTTCGTAATGAAACGACTGTTTACAGACATATCCGTTTCGACACCAAAAAGGTCATCAAAACATACTTACACTCTCCACCTGTTATTTTTTCTGACTCGTGACTTCTTGACTACGGAAGTCTGACACCACGACCTCTTCTGAGAACTCAGGGAACTTGTCGTTCTAGTTGGGTAATTTAGGATTTTCTTTCGTTGAGACTTATAAATAACCTTTCTGACTAAGACTTCGACTTCGAGGTTATGGAACCGGTGGACTACACTTCTCGACTGAGCAATCTTTTCTCGGACTACGAACCTTTCTAACTCCCGTCCTCCTCTTCCCCTACTGTCTCCTATTCTACCAACCTACCGTAGTGGCTGAGTTACCTGTACTCAAACTCGTTTGAGACCCTTTACCACTTCCTGTCCCTCCGGACCGCACGACGTCAAGTACCCCAGGGTTTCTCAATCTGTACTGACTCACTGATTGTTGTCGTTGGTCGTCTGTCATATTAATTATGACTGTCATATTTTCATAACAACAAGTCAACGAGTCAGTAAAGACTGAGAAACGTTGGGGTACCCGATATCGGGAGATCCAAGGAGACAGGTACCCTAAAGGGTCCGTTCGTATGATCGCACCTAACGGTAAAGCAGAGGTCCCCGAGAAAGGTTGGGTCCCTAACTTGGGTGTAGAGGAAGTAACGTCCATTCAAGAATGGTGACTCTATGGATCCTTCGGGTATATTTTCCCGTTTAATATCATTTACAATACTTCTTATACATGTAACTCTATAATCTCGTGAATTTTTTGAAGAATAACAATTTTAACCTGAAAAAAACAAAAAAGGAACCAAAAGGTTAAAACTAACTTTATATCAGTAAAATGTTACAACACATTCAAAGTCCACATGTCTTTTTACTAAGTCAATATGTACAGATATGCAGATAAGAAAAAGACTAAGAATAACTCATATCAAAGGACACAATAGACTAATAAACAAAATACATATCATTACACACATAAAATTAAGATGTGAGGATTAAAATCTCGTGAAGATTACGTACATTTCTTAATGACATCGTGAACCATAATACTACACTAAACTTTATATATTGTTGGATATATCGAGATCTCAACTAGTCAATCTTATATACTTCGAGGTAGTAGTCTCACCTCGGTCGACCACGTCAAAAAGACCACATAGATACGGACTCGTAGACACTGAGGACCGTGTACGTTTGATACTAACACCACGGAAATAGGGTGGTCTACTGACTAGTCTAGGTCGGAAATAGGGTGAAGGGATCACGTTTCGGAACATGAGTTGTTTATGGTTGACTTGATGATAAATAAGTAGACGTTTATAGTTATTTAACAAAATTGATTATTTAACAAAATTAAGGACCTTGAGAAGTGTCGAGGTGACATTTTTACTCCTTAAAACAAAAGACGAAAATATATATCAGATTGGAGAACTCTTTTGACATACGTCCAGTCCTTCGTTGTCAATCTTGACCTGTACCTTGTTGTCTGACCAAGGTTTATCCTTTTCCTCCTGCAGTTCCGACATATAACAGTGGGACGAATAAATTGAATATACGTCTCATGTAGTACTCTTTGTGACCCGACCTCCTTCGTGTTCGACCTTAGTTCTAACGACCCTCTTTATAGTTATTGGAGTCTATACGTCTACTATGGTAGGAATACCGTCTTTCACTTCTCCTTGATCTGTCGGAGAACTACTTTCATTTTCTCCTCTCACTTCTTCAACCGAATTTCGAGTTGTAAGTCTTTTACTTCTAGTACCGTAGACCAGGGTAGTGAAGTACCGTCTATCTTCCCCTTTGTCACCCTTGTCACCGACTGAAATAAAAAGACCCGAGGTTTTAGTGACGTCTACCACTAACGTCGGTACTTTAATTTTCTGCGAATGAGGAACCTTCCTTTTAATACTGGTTGGATCTGTCGTATAATTTTCCGTCTCTGTAATGAAACAGGTGTTTCCAGACGGATCAGTTCCGATACCAAAAAGGTCATCAGTACATACCTACACTCTCAACCTGATATTTCTTTCAACTTGTGGTCTCTTAACTACGAAAACTTGACACCACAACCTCTTCTGAGAACTCTCAGGGAACCTGACGTTCCTCTAGGTTGGTCAGGTAGGATTGTCTCTAGTCAGGACCCACAAGTAACCTTCCTGACTACAACTTCGACTTTGAGATTATGAAACCGGTGGACTACGTTTCTCGACTGAGAAACCTTTTCTGGGGTTACGACCCTTTCAAACTCCCGTCCTCCTCTTCCCCTGTTGTCTCCTACTCTACCAACCTACCGTAGTGGCTGAGTTACCTGTACTCAAACCCACCTGAGACCCTCAACCATAACCTGTCCCTTCGGACCGCACGACACCAAGTACCCCAGTGTTTCTCAGCCTGTGTTGACTCACTGACTTGACTTGACTTGACTTGACTATCAGATTGGTCAGGTAGGACCTCACGCCCTCCCTTAACAGAACGTAGTTAGTAACATCACTTAGACTGGACAAGAATCCGAATCTCTATCAGTAGATCATCATAAAAACATTTTACGAATTTGGACACGAACCGTGTATGATTCGTGGTACATTCACATCGATCATAACAATGACAAAGACAATAAAAATAACGACGATAACAATAACCCGGTGATACGTGTACGATGAGAACATCTTTGATACTCGAGTCTTAATACTTGAAGTAGATAATAGACATAAGTTATTTTGTACAACCCGTCGGTAGACCTTTTTTTTGTGAACGTAAGGGTGGAGACGAATTTATTTAAGGTCTACCACGTTTCTAAACTTACACTCTTTGTTTTAGTATTTTCCTTATCGTGTATGTCTCCTATGAAAAATTAAACTAAGACCTTATCTCCTCCTGAAAGATTCAACTTGTTCAAAGTTTCCGTATTTTCTTTTGTAACTACAAATTAGGTTCATGTATTTTATTTCTCACTGAAGTATTCCCTTTTTGTATTTCTCTTTTATGTTAATCTTAGATCCCCTTTTGACGTTAGTATTGTATCCGTTTATTGATAAAAGAAATTACGTATTAAAGGAGTTATGTAATTATGGTCTTATCAGTGATTCTTTTTCCGGATATTGGAACAGATCATTGTTTAATCTATTCCTATAAAAATTTTTTAATATTTTCATTGAGAAATTGTACTTTTCTTCGAGTTGGAATAAGTTTTATTCTCTTTACTTTTAGTACTATAACCGTTTCTATTTTTTACTTTGGTAACTTAACTCAACCCCAACTCCCACTTCCCTTTATTTATAGTAGTTTGCAAAAACCGTTTTCCCTTTTAACGATGTTGAGGTTACATTTCGTTAGACCGATAGAGATAGATTTTGTTTTTGCGTTTAGGGAACTAAGTTCGTTAATATAATGACTAAAAAGGATTTCTACTAATAAAAATGCTTACACTTTACTCCTGACGCATTTACATAGGTGACGTCGTAACAAACATTATCCCTTTTTATCCTTTGGTGTATTCATAGGTGGTTCTCCCCAGTCCAATTTATTTAACGTAATCAAGATGCGATACCAGATGATATATCGTAAATTATCTTCACTTTAACCAAAAATACCTGACTATATTAGACGTTAGACGTTGTATTTAAAAATTTCACTTTTTAAGTTCTACGTTTTGTACACATGGTTCGATAGTAAAACATTTTTACATAAAAGTATATATGAAAGGGTTTGCTTTATAGAGACCTATTCTTTACTATTGTCCCCTCTTGTTCTACCGTCTTCTCATCCACCTGCACCTCATGTAGAGAGAGGTACCTGTGCAGTCCTTGTGTGGAAGTCTGTGTCTTCACGTACGTCTTGTGGTCGACTCTCGCTTATCCTCATGGACTGGTCACCTTTTCTTATATATCTTGGTACGTTTTGAACCATTCTACTTCCTTGATCCCCCCTTTTTGTCCTGAACTGGACGGGAGGCGTCACCCCCTTGACTTCGTCCCCAGACTAGGGGTGTGACCCCGTTAACAGACCCAGTCTCCTCTTTGTAACTTCCGTCTCTCACTTTGTTGACTAGACACCGTCGGATTTACCTTACTCTTCTCTGTCAGGAACGGCGTCGATATACATGGGACCTATCCCTGTGTCCAGGGAACCTTCCACGTCGTCGACCTTCAACCTCAATCCCTAACACCTCGTTAGGGTACCGCTCCCGACGACAACTGCCGTCTGTCTGTCTGATTCCCCTACACTCCTTCCTCTGACACCACCCTTTACGAACACCTCCTTTCGGTCCGTCGGTACCTTCGTTCCGCTATGACGACTCAGTACACATCCCCCACCTCGGTAGGGGTATCGGAGAGAGGGGTGTGCGGTCGTAGGCGTCGACTGGTCATCTCTCCGACCGGGTAGTTTGCGGACTACGTGACTTGATCTCATCCTGGGGTGGGTTCCCCACGGTGAGGTACACGGACTGTATGACCTGTTGTCTCTTCTTGGGGTCCGTTCCCTCGGGAGATTCGCGGACTTGACCACCTCGATACCTTTTTCTGACCGGTTTCTCCGGAAGACTACCGGTCGATGTTCTCCGAGTTTTTTTTTTTGAGACTATCCCGGTATTGAGGACCCTACCTCCGTCAGGTACTGGGACTTGTGAACCACGACGGTCCCAGGGGTGTTTGGTTCGTTGACACGGTTGAAGTAAAAGTTGGGAGTGACCCCGTCTCGACGGTGTCCGTTTTTTTCGCAGATACGTACGTCCCAACGAAACCAGCACAATTTGAGAAACACTGGGACACCTGACACCGGACGATCCGAAGAGACAGTCCCCCCAAGAGGTCTTTTCTTATGACCTCGTATAACCGGTTAGGGCCAACGATATGGGAAGTTCTCGTGATATAAAGGACGGTGGGATCGGTGGTCAAGGACTCATGGACCACGACGGTCTTGGGGGTACTGGGTTCGTCGACATGGTAGAGGTGTGGACCGGGAGTGTCCCTGTTTCGGTTCAGGAGGTCCCGTCGGAATCCTCGTTTGGGGTCCCCTGCTGGGTGTACGTCTCCACCTTTATTTTGGTGACTTTGGGTCCCCGTCACACTGATTTCTTCTGGGTTTTGGAAGGGTGGTTGACATGTTCGACGTCTAATTTAGGTGTACTAGTTGATCCGTCTGAGACATAGACACCTAATATATTTTCCCGTAACTCTCAAGGTTGTTTTGTTTTCTGTGATCAAGACTATCGACACCTGTAACCTCCGTTCTTGTGTTCCTCATCGTGGTCTAATCTTAGGCTCGACGGTACAGAGACCTGTTGTCCAGGTCTCTAGTCGCATCTCAACCTCCCGTAGGATCCCTCCACTCCACCTGACACTGAGGGTCGTTCCCTTTCCTGAGACTGTCGCCACTCAGTTCTCTTTGTAAATAATAAGAATACAAAACTGAACAAGACATCTGAGAAAACCTAAAAAAAAGGGGAAAGGGGAGGGGGACAACATCAACAAGTAAAATAACCGTGATATTGTCGATTAATTTGAAACCTCGAAAAAAAAAAAAAAAAGGAGTCAGTGTAAAAAATAACGAAATATTTGGAGACGAAGATGTAACCCGAAAACGTCAAGACACCTCAAGAGAGAAAAAGAGAGAGAGAGAAAAATATCAAAATTAAAAATTTGAATACTAATAAAAAAGATGTAAATAAGGAAACAAACAAAAAGGATGGCAAGAAAAGGGGAACGTCAATTAAAAATTACATATATTTAGAAGAAATAGGTGGAGATAAATTGTAACGTATAGATAAGAAAGGAAAGGAGAGTTGTATATAAACAATCAAAATAAAAGTAACGAAATAAGGGGTTAACCGTGGAACGTAATCAAAATAAAAGATCAAACACGAAATCAATCAAAACAAGAATTGACCATCTATATTAAAAACCAAAGGAAACAAACGGACCAGTCAGATAACATGAAATAAAATCAACATGACAAAACTGAAACGAATACCCACATATACATATACACATATAAGGTAATAAAAACGATAATAAACGGAATAAAAGATTGTGGTAAATGGACCCCAAGTAGAAACCAAAGAGTAAAAACCCATAAACAAAATTAGAGTGAATTACGGTATTGTTTGGTGAACACTCTAGAAGCAAGGACTGGTCTCTGGTTCGGGACTCGGAAACCTCACCCTCGTGACTGAGGTTGTGGGATCTGATGGTCTCTTGATTGGGATCCCTCATAGTTTATCACTCTTGAGTGTGTGTCCTTTGGTGAACTTATGTTCTGGGTCGTAGTGGGTTGGTGGTAGATTTGTTGTTTGTTTTGTTTTTATGTTTGGTTTAGTTCTCGTCTGTCCTAATGGTGGAGTGAGTCGGAACGGGTAGTCTCCTTTTTGTTTGTTTCGTTGGTTGTTTTCGAGTCGTGTTTAGAGTGCGACATACTTTAAGTGTGTTTGATGACCTGGTTGGAATTGTTTCCCTCTTTGGTTTTCCTTCTTTCTTAATTTGGAACTGCGGACCCTTTTCCTCTGAAGTTTGTGTTACAAAAATTTTTTTTGTTACTTTTCCGTCTCTTTATGATACGTTTACTTCCTTGTTTGATCTTTGTGTCTTCAGGTTTATTTACTTCTCCTTTATCCGTTTCAGGGACTTTTTTTTTTAGTCTTATTACTATCATTTCTTCTAGTTTTTGGAACTTGTGTTTTACCTCTTTTACGTTCTTAATTAATTGTTCCTGGATCTTCTTAATTTCTTATTTGTATGTTTATTGTGTTAATGGCTTTAATTTTTATAAGATCTTCCTTGGTCATCGTCTTTTAGACTTCGTCTTCTTGCTTAGTCACTCGACCTTCTATTTTACCATCTTTATTGAAGACTTCTCGTATTATTTCATTTTCCTTACTTTTCTTGAGTCTTATCAGAGTCTCTACAGACTCTGTTATAGTTTACGTGGTTGTAAGTTTAATATCCCCAGGGTCTTCTTCTTCTTTTTTTTGTTTCCCATACTCTTATAAAAACTTCTATAATATAAACTTTTAAAGGGGTCGTATCTTTTCCTTTATCAAGTTAGGTTCTCCACGTTTCTTAGGGTATGTCCTTTTCGGGTTCCTCTTTGTACGGTTCTGTGTATGATTAGTTTGATTGTTTCTGATTTGTGTTTCTTTCTTATAGTTCTCATCGTTTCCTTTTCGTTGTTCATTGTATGTTCCCTTTGGGGTATGTAAATTGTCACCTAGTAAGTCGTTTTTGAGACGTCCGGTCTTCCGTTACTGTTCTTTTTAATTTCATGACGTTCCCTTTTTAGTTGTTGGTTTTAATGACGTGGGTCGTTCCTAGAGTAAGTTTTAACTACCTCTTTATTTTTCAAAAAGTTTATTCGTTTTCAATCCTCTTAAGTCACGGTGGTTTGGTCGAAATGTTGTTTACAATCTCCCTGAATGTATCAGTTCTTTATGTTCTCTTCTTTTTTCTAGATGTTTTAGTTAGGGTTTGTTAATTCTTTTTACCGTTATCCTTGTATATATAGTTATTAATGAAATTTACCTTTACCTAATTTACGAGGTTGGTTCTCTGTGTCTGACCGACTTACCTATGTTTTTGTTCTAGGTACATACACGACAGATGTTCTTTGGGTAAAGTCTAGATTTCTGTGTATATCTGACTTTCACTCTCCTACCTTTTTATATAAGGTACGTTTACCCTTTGTTTTCTTTCGACCTCATCGTTAGGAGTATAGTCTGTTTTACCTGGAATTTTATTTCTTCTAATGTTCTATGTATTACTAGTTCCCTAGTTAGGTTCTCCTCCTGTATTGTTGACAATTATAGATACGTGGGATGTATCCTCGTGGAATTGTGATTGTCCGTATTTTCCTCTTTAACTGTCATTGTGTCATTATCATCATTTGAAATTGCGGGGTGAGTGTGGTTACCTGTCTAGTAGTTTTGTATTTTAATTATTCTTTTGTGTTCAGAATTTACTATGTAATCTACTCTACCTAGAGTAACCTTAGAAGTCCTGTAAGATAGGTTTACGTCTTCTTATGTGGAAGAAGGATTCCCGTTTACCTTGTAAGAGCTCCGATCTGGTGTAGCATCCAGTGTTTAGTTTGGAGTCATTTAAATTCTTTTAACTATAACATAGTCCGTAGAAGAGACTGGTGTTGTGATACTCTGATCTATAGTTAATGTTCTTTTTTTGACATTCTTTGTGTTTCTGTACCTCTAATTTATTATGTAAAGATTTATTGTTTGTCCAATGACTTCTTTAGTTTTCCCTTTAATTTTTTAAAAAGCTTTGTTTACTGTTACTTTTGTGTTGTTGAGTTTTGGATACCCTACGTCGTTTTCGTCAATTCTCCCTTTAAATATCGTTATGTTAGGATGGAGTCCTTTGTTCTTTTTGTAACTTATCTGTTGGATTGAAATGTGGATTTCACTGACCTTTTTCTTATTCTTCCCCTTTTTTTTTTGTTTTAATCATCTTCCTTTATTTAGTATTTCTAGACTCGTCTTTATTTACTTTTTCCTTACTTTCTTTGTTATCATTTCTAATTATTTTGTTTTTCGACCAAGAAACTATTCTATTTGTTTTAACTGTTTGTAAATCGGTCTAAGTAGTTCTTATACTCTCTCTTCTTAGTTTAGTTGTTTTGATCTTTACTTTTTCCTCTACAATGTTGTCTATTACGTCTTTATGTTTCCTAATATTCTCTGATAATACTTGTTGATATACCGTTGTTTTACCTATTAGACCTTCATTACCTGTCTAAGAATCTTTCCAAGACAGAAGGTTCTGACTTGGTCTTTCTTTATCTGTAATACTTGTTGGGTTAATGTTCGTTATTTTGACTTCGATACTAGTTTTTAGGGGGGTTTTTTGTTTTCGGGTCCTGGTCTACCGAAGTGTCCTCTTAAGACAATTTGTAAATCTCTTCTCGATTACGGATAGGAAGATTTTGACAAAGTTTTTTAATGTCTCCTTCCTTGTGAAGGTTTGAGTAAGATACTCCAGTGGTAGTGGGACTATGGTTTTGGCCTGTTTCTGTTGTGTTTTATTCTTTTGATGTCCGGTTATAGTGACTACTTGTATCTACGTCTTTAGGAGTTGTTTTAAAATCGTTTGTCTCGAGTCGTTGTGTAGTTTTTCGAGTATGTGGTACTAGTTCAACCCAAATAAAGTCTCTACGTTCCTAAGAAGTTATATGTGTTTAGTTAGTGACACTATGTGGTATAATTGTTTGACTTTGTATTTTTGGTATACTATTAGAGTTATCTACGTCCTTTTCGGAAACTGTTTTAAGTCGTGGGTAAGTAATAATTTTGAGAAGGTTTTTACCCGTATCTTCCTTAGATGGAGTTGTAACATTTCCGGTATATACGATTCGGATGTCGTTTGTAATAAGAGTTACCACTTTTTGAATTTCGTGAGGGGGATTCTAGTCCTTGTTCTGTTCCCACAGGTAAAAGTGGTGATAATAAGTTGCATCAAAACCTTCAGGATCGATGTCGTTAGTCTCTTCTTTTTCTTTACTTTCCTTAGGTCTTGTCTTTTCTTCATTTCGAGAGTGACAGACGTCTACTGTACTATGACATGTATCTTTTGGGATTTCTGTCATAGTCTTTAAATGATCTCGATTAGTCACTTGAATCGTTTCAGTGTACTATACTTTAGTTATGTGTCTTTAGTGAACGTTAGGATATATGACTGTTACTTTTTGATCTTTCTCTTTAATTCCTTAGTTAGGGTAAGTGGTAACGTTGTTTTTCTTATCTTATAGATCCTTTTCTGAATCGGTTCCTCTGTTTTCTTGATATATGTCTTTTAATGTTCTGTGACTACTTTCTTTAGTTTCTACTATATTTGTCTACCTCTCTATAATGTACATACAAGGATCCATCCTTCTTAGTTATAACACTTTTACTGATATGTGGTTTACGTTAGATGTCAAAGTTACGTTAGAAATACTTTAATGGTTACCGTAAAAAGTGTCTTGATCTTGTTTTTAGAGTATAAAGTATACCTTAGAGTTTTCTGGGGTTTATTGGTTTCGTCAGAACTCTTTCTTCTTACCTCGACCTCCTCAGTTGGAAGGACTGAAGTCTAATATGATGTTTCGATGTCAGTAGTTCTGTTATACTATGACCGTCTTCATATCTGGTTACCTTGTTCTCTCTTTCAGGTCTTTATTTGAGTACGTGGATACCCTTGGAATAAAAACTTCTTCCGTTCTTGTATGTTGCCCCGTTTTTGTCGGAGAAGTCATTTACCACGACTCTTTTGACCTGTCGATGTACATTTTCTTACTTTAATTTTGTGAAGGATTGTGGTATGTGTTTCTATTTGGGTTTTACCTAATTTCTGGATTTACATTCTGGTCTTTGATATTTTGAGAATCTCCTTTTGTATCCGTCTTGTGAGCTACTGTATTTAGTTTCGTTCTAGGAGATACTGAGTGGAGCATCTCATTGCCTTTATTTTCGTTTTCGTTTGTTCACCCTGGACTAATTTGAATTTTGAAAAAGTGTCGTTTCCTTTGATATTCGTTCCACTTTTCTGTTGGGAACCTTACCCTCTTTTATTATTGTTTACTTTGTTGACTGTTTCCTAATTAAAGGTTTTATACGTTCGTCGAGTATGTTGAGTTATGGTCTTTTTGTTTGTTGGGTTAGTTTTCCACCCTTTTTCTGGATTTGTCTGTAAAGAGGTTTCTTCTGTATATCTACCGATTGTTTGTGTACTTTTCTACGAGTCGAAGTGAGTAACAATCTCTTTACGTTTAGTTTTGAAGTTACTCTACAGTGGAGTGTTGTCAGTCTTACCGGTAGTAGTTTTTCAGATGTTTGTTATTTACGACCTCTCCCAAACCTCTTTTCCCTTGAGAGAACGTCACAACCACCCTGACATTTCTCCTTTAGTTTTAACTTTTTCTGTGTACATAGGGTAATAAGGAACGTCGTGATAAATGTTATCGATCTTATACCTTCGTTGGATCTACAGGTAACTGTTTACTTACCTACTTCTTCAACACCATGTCCATTACCTTATAATGAGTCGTTATTTTTCCTTGTTGAAACTCAGTCAAGACTGCTTCACCTACTTGAATCTTGGATAATATGTCTCACTTTATTCAGTCTTTCTCTTTCTATTTATAACATAAGATTACGTGTATATGTCTTAGATCTTTTTACCAGGACTTCCTAAATGTATATCCTGTAGTTACTTCTTTGTATATATGTCTTATCTGAATACCTGTACCTCTCTCCCCTCCTCTCCTACTATATACCTTTCTCATCGTACCTTTGAATGTAATCAAGTCAAGTCAAGTCAAGTCAGTGAGTCAACACAGGGTGAGAAACGCTGGGGTACTTAGCGTCGTGCGGTCCGGAGGGATAGGTAGTGGTAGAGGGCCTCAAGTGAGTGAGTACAGGTAGCTCAGGCACTACGGTAGGTCGGTAGAGTAGGAGACAACAGGGGAAGAGGAGGATGGGGGTTAGGGAGGGTCGTAGTCTCAGAAAAGGTTACTCAGTTGAGAAGCGTACTCCACCGGTTTCATAACCTCGAAGTCGAAATCGTAGTAAGGAAGATCTATCGGTTACCCTTAAACGACAAACCGAGTCCTTTGAGTTTGTCCCGAGACATAGATGGGTCTTCTCATCCTACCCCTCCCTCTACCCTCCCTTCAAGTTTTCCCTCCCCAATATACATATGGACACCGACTAAGTACAACTCCAAACTCTCTTTTGTTTTAAGACAATCCGTTAATAGGAAGTTATTTTATTAAAAAAATTTTTCTTTACTATTGTCCCAAATGAAGATTATTTCTGAGACCCACCGACTCGATTCTATGTCCCTACCCTCTTTCTAGGTTCAAAGTAATATAAGAGAAGAATGGAATTTAAAAAGGAACACTTATGTAAGGATCAAGTTTTAATTAAATTTTTAAACTTAGAAATAGTTATCGATGGACTATATAAAAAAAAAAATCGCTTCCTCATAATCTGAACCTTTCCTAAAATGTCCATTAGAATAGGTTAGGAAAAAAATTGTTACGTCCTTTGAAAACATGATATTCTTCTCGTGTATTATCAGAAAATGAAAGAATTTGTAAAACAATTACCTGTGGATGAGAAACAACTTGAAGGGTCCACCAAGTCACCATTTTCTTAGACGGACGGTTACGTCCTCTAAGTCCTCCGAGTCCGAACTAGGGACCCAGTCCTTCTAGGAGACCTCATCCTTTAACTGGTGAGGTCATAAGAACGAACCCTTTAGGGTACCTGTCTCCTCGTACCACCCGATGTCAGATATCCCAAACGTTTCTTAGTCTGTGATAACTCACTTCACTGACTGGTACATAAAGAACAACTTTGTCGAACAACATAAAAACACATCCAGATTAGGTAAATAAGAACTAGTCAGATCATAAATAAATCGTTTTATTTATAAATCGTAACACACAAACAACGTTAAGGAAGTAATACATTTGTGGGTCATAGAAACCGTAGGTAAATAAAATGAAACCCAAAGGTCTCCTAATGTACTCATAGAAAATCATTCACTTCTTGGGAAGTCAAGTCAAGTCAAGTCAACGAGTCAGTACAGGTTGAGAAACACTGGAGTACTTGACGTCGTACGGTCCGGAGGGACAAGTAGTGGTTGAGAGCCTCAGGTGGGTTTGAGTACAGGTAACTCAACCACTACGGTAGGTTGGTAGAGTAGGAGACAACAGGGGAAGAGGAGGACGGGAGTTTGAAAGGGTCGTAGTCCTAGAAAAAGGTTACTTAGCCGAGAAGTGTAGTCCACCGGTTTCATAACCTCAAAGTCGAAGTTGTAGTCAGGAAGATTACCGGTCCTGACTAAAGGAAATCCTACCTGACCAACCTAGAGGAACGTCAGGTTCCCTGAGAGTTCACAGAAGAGGTTGTGGTGTCAACTTTTCGTAGTTAATAAGCCACGAGTCGAAAGAAATATCAGGTTGACAGTACAGGTATGTACTGATGACCTTTTTGGTATCGGAACTGATCCGCCTGGAAACACCTGTTTCATTACAGAGACGAAAAAATTATACGATAGATCCGACCAGTATTGAAAGGAAGGTTCCTCATTCACAGAAAATTAAAGTACCGACTTTAGTGGTAGACGTCACTAAAACCTCGGGTGGGTTTTTATTTCAGTCGGTGACAAAGGTGACAAAGGGGTAAATACACGGTACTGCACTACCCTGACCGACTTTGAGGTTATGAAACCGGTGGAGTACGCTTCTCAACTGAGTAACCTTTTCTGAGACTACGACGCTCCCTAACCCCCGTCCTCCTCTTCCCCTACTGTCTCCTACTCTACCGACGTACCGTAGTGGCTGAGCTACCTGTACTCAAACTCACTTGAGGCCCTCAACCACTACCTGTCCCTCCGGGTCGTACGACACTAAGTACCCCAGCGTTTCTCAGTCTGTGTCGACTCGCTGACTTGACTTGACTTGACCTACGGTACTAGAATTAAAAGACTTACAACTCGAAATCCGGTTGAAAAAGTGAGAGGAGAAAGTGAAAGTAGTTCTCCGAGAAATCAAGAAGTGAAAGACGGTATTCCCACCACAGTAGACGTATAGACTCCAATAACTATAAAGAGGGTCGTTAGAACTAAGGTCGAACACGAAGAAGGTCGAGTGGTAAAGAGTACTACATGAGACGTATCTTCAATTTATTCGTCCCACTGTTATATGTTGGAACTGTATGAGGAAAAGGATAAACCTTGGTCAGACAAAAAGGTACAGGTCAAGATTGACAACGAAGGACTGAACGTATGTCCAAAGAGTTCTCCGTCCAGGGAATAAGACATGATTCTTATTCTTGCGAATAAGACATGATTTATATGAGACGAAGGATAAAACAAGGAGTATTCTTTACACCTTACCAAAAATCCAGAGACAAATTGGGACCTTATAGAATAGATAAAAAACCATACGAAAGATGTAACACCACGAAACTTACCTAAGTTGTAACGTCTCATCAGTCTGTTCGTCTCTCGTCTATATCAAACTAGTCCCAGGATATCAAAATAATTATGTCGAATTATAATACAACTAAAAAAACCGTTACAACACTTTTCACAGTTAACTAAAATATCAGTTCTTCTCACTCATTTTTCTTTTTTTGGTGACTAACCTTTTTTATAAACGTGTAGTATATAAACTATATATAGTTCATATATATATATTATAGTTTATATATATAGTTCCCCGAATATAATTCTAAGACATTTCTTGTGAACGTTGAGTAATTATTCATCTGTTTATTGGGTTAAATTTTTACCAGTTTCCCAAGCCTATCTGTAAAGAGGACTCCGATATATCACCCGGTTACTTGTACACTTTTATAAGAACTATAGTACTCAGTAGTCACTCCACGTTTAATTTTGATACTTTATGATGTAGTATGGGTGAACCTCTGGACATTATTTTTTGTATCTGTTGTTGTTCACAACAACTCCTCCACACCTTTGACCTTGGGAGATACTTCCATCGTGTATATTAGTACAAAAGTACTAACGTTTTACCAAGTCAATGAAACCTTTGTTAGACGGACAAGGATCCTTTGATTTCGAGTCACCTATTTCTTAGACGGACGTCACAACCTCTGTGTTCTCTACGTCGAAGTTAGGGAACCAGACCTCCTAGGAGACCTCTGCCCGTACAATTGGGTGAGGTCATAAGAACGGACAACTTAGGACACCTGTCTCCTCGGACCGTCCGATACCAGGTATCCCAACGTTTCTCGACCTGTACTGACTTCATTGACCCGTGTCTCCTTTGATTTTGTATCCGTCTTTAAGACGAGGACCCTAAACAAGTTCTCTTCACTTTTGTACATAGGTGTGTTTTTAAAGATGTACTTAAAAGTATGGTCGTAATAAGTCTTACTGGTTTTATACTTTTGTTCAGTTTGTAAGTAGTTGATTACGTATTTAATTGTTTATCTTAAATGAGTATGTCATCTTTTAATAAACCGGTATTTCTCCTTACTTCATGGTTACGTAAGATGTTGTACCTACTTTGAACTTTTGTAATATATTTTAGGTAAGTGTTTTCTAACATATGACTTATTAAGGGAAAATACTTTACAAGTTTTGTTCGTTTAGAAATCACTATTTTTCATCTGATCTCTAACGGTTCGTTACCTCCCCAGACCCTACCCCTTACTGACAAGTACTCGTACCTCAAAGAAAGACCACACTACTTTATTTACAAGTGTTAAAATAACACCACTACTGATGTTTGAGATATACCCTTACAGGGACTACCAGGTCACCAATTCTGAAGTGGAAGACTACGTCCGTCACACCCAGACTAGGAACCAACCCCTCGGTTTTAGGGTGTCCGGAACCCCGGTTTCTAGGTTTTGTATTTTGTCTTTGTTATGACATTGTTGAGTTATTTCTAAAAAATTTTACCGGGTGTAATTTTTTTGATGAACATTAAACGACATACTACGTCCCTTGAGTTTGTCCCCGAGACATTGTTACATCTCTTCATCGTAGTCTTCCCTCTACCCTTCCTCCAAGTTCTCCCTCCCTTGTATGCACATGGATACTGACTAAGTACAACTAAAGTCGTCTTTTGTTGTTTTAACATATTTCGTTACTAGAACGTTAAATTTTTTATTTGTTTAATTTTTTAATGATGAACATTTTTTATAGTGACAATTATATAGATTTTAGGTGACTTAAAATCTGAAATATTCCCACTTTCAATATTATACACTTAATATCGAGTTATTTTAACGATAAACATTTCCATCTCGGATATTTAATACCTAAGGATACCTATAGTAACCTTCCTGACTACGACTTCGACTTCGGGGTCATAAAACCAGTAGAATACACTTGTCCCTGAGTAACCTTTTCAGGGACTACGACCCTTTCTAACTCCCGTCCTCCTCTTCTCCCGTTGTCTCCTACTCTACCGACCTACCCTAGTGACTACGTTACCTGTACTTGAACCCTTCTGAAAGTCTCCACCACTCCCTATCCCTCCGGACCGCACGATATCCGGTGTCCCAGGTTTCTCAGTCTGTGTCGACCCACTGACTTGTTGTTGTTGTACCTATAAAACGGTACTTTAAGGTGACCACCAGATCTTAACCTAGGAAAGTACCTTACAAAAGTTTACGTTTTTACTTTATGTCTCCTGACGTTTGACTTGCGTTAACTGACTTTATGTCAATATGAGAGTCCACGTGGAAAACTTTATAACAGTTTAGAACAGAGGTAACAACGACAACTAAAACTTGAAATTACGTCTCCGAATATAAATAAAAAATTTACAGTAGAACTAACGAAAAGTAGAAACGTCGAACAGTTCCAGAAAGTCTATAGACGAAGGGGTCACCGAGTTTACCGTTTCTTAGACGGACGCTACACCCTCTGGGTCTAAGTTAGGGACGCAGTCCTTCTAGAGAACTTACTCCGATACTGTTGGGTTAGGTCATAAGAACGGTCCTCTTAGGGTTCCTGTCTCCTCGGACCTCCCAATGTCAGGTACCCCAACGTTTCTCAACCTGTGCTAACTCGCTGATTGTGAAAGATCAAAGCGAAAGTAACAGTAAGGTGTACACGGGGAAGTCGAAACAACCTCCCTGTTACTTGTGAGGAGGTAAAGGACAAACTTAATAACTACCTTTACAACTTATTAACCCAAGTCTTGAATATCGGGAGTTGTACTACAATGACGTACTTGGATTTGTATGAAGATTAGATCAACGAATGTTTGTTCTCGTTTGTTAGTTTTAGAGTGAGAATGAATCGGGTGTCTTATTGTAGTAAAAATAGATACTTTACAATAAGTAAGTAAATAACTAATATATGTAAACAATTTACGGACGATACTCGGTCCTAAAACCGATCTGCGACCTTCGTACTACCACTGTTACAGGATGAGAAAGGGGAGGGTAAATTGAATGTTGGATCGACCCCTCTGTCTCCGTGAGTGACGCTACCCCTCGTTATCCTCCTCGTTTCTTCTGACAACCTCGTAGAAGACCCCGGTGTAGTACCTTACGTATTCTGTCGTTTCATCTATACCGTATAAATGTCTAGTGTATTTTGAAGTCACGGGATTTCATAAAAAGATAATTATTATAACGTTAAATTATTGGCACAATTTTTTATTTTACAGGACCTATACCGTACTGAAAAGAGACACTTGGGTGAAAACAGAGGGTCGATTGAGAGGAAAGGTTCACGAATGTCCCCTAGAGAAAAATTATTAAAGTATCTATTAAAACGTCCTCGAATCGTGTACCTAACTTCTGGTCTTATTCGACACTCGTTGTTCTTTTTTCTTACTTCGGTTGAGGGTTTCTCCTTAACCATCCTATTATCTTCACCCGGTCCGTCACAAGTTTTGACTCAAGTTTAAAAGGTACTGTCGTTCGAGTAAAACCTGAGATACTCTATCATTGCGACATAATTCAAGAAGGAAAAGACGAATTTTACCAAACTCAAAGAACTCTAAACAATAACTTTCTTAAGACCGATTGTATCTTTATGACGGAAGAGACGAAAAGACTTTTACATACACGAAAGAGTTTTATGTCGTACTCCAGGGAAAGAGATGATAATCGAGATAATGAAAACTCGGTCTATAATAAAGAACAAACGGTAACAATAGAAAAAAAAGAAAAAATAACAAGTGAGGTAAACGTTATTTGAGAAAAATTTTTTAGGATTGGTAGAAAGTTCCAAGTGTAGTTTATCGATTTATGTGGTGTTTCAGTAAGGATTTTACCGGGTTATTTTAAATTACAAACGACAGAAACTGGAGGGGACTATGAAAACATGAAGAGACAATCAAGAGTGAAATCTTCATTTATAAAACTTCTGTCCGTGTCGTGGAAGTAAAATTTTCTGAAGAGGGTGGAGATAGTTAGGTCCGAATCGAAGAACTTATATCAAGAACTAGTTCAAGTAAAAACAACTCGACTACTTACTTTGACTAAGACGAGGTGTGGAAATCATAAGTTCACCGGTTTTTATTTGAGGGGGGTTTAATTAATTACTAAACGGGATTCTATTTATCGATAACTCCTGATCTTTAATACGGACTATGAGTCATCTATATATTATTCCTAATGACTATTTGAGTAAGAAAGTATAGTTTTGATGAAAAGACTCGGGAAAGGTACACAGTCCGTAACAAGATACATGACTTATAAGTCGTCACTTACTTTAACGGTTATGTCTCGAGTACAAGTTCAACTTCCTATCCCTCCCTATCCCACACACACACACACACACACACACTTCAAACGTTAAAATTTTGTTCTAGTAGTCTCTTTTAGAAGGAATCGACGATTGTAAACTCATTCTGGATACGAATCACCACTGTTTAGGTGGACGGTTATGTCCTTTGTGTCCTCTGTACTCAAACTAGTGACCCAGTCCTTCTAGGGCATCTCCTCCTTTACCGTTGGGTGCGATTATAAGAACGAAACCTTTAGGGCACCTGTGTCCTCAGACCACCCGACGTTAGGTACCCCAACGTTTCTCGACCTGTGTAAACTCGTACGTACGTACGTACGAACTTTCTCAATTTCTTCGTTCAGTACAGTCACAGAATTCCTTCTCACAACACTCGTCTCCCTTTTTGCTCGTTTCAGTGATTGGTCTCCGACACAAGATCCTTGGCTTCTGGACTCACCGTCCCTCAATTTTAATACCACCCCTTTTGTTATCCTCTGTTCTAGTTTCTCCATGGGTACCCGGTTTAGTTAATTTTGAAAAATCGGGTAAAATAACGACTAGGACAAGTGTGACGTGACAAGTGTTTAGGTCCCATCCGTTCCACGTTCGATTCTTCGACCTTCTTCTACGTTCCTCGGCATCCTTGACGTCTGTGTAAGTAAGAGAGGACCGACCGTACCGTCGGTATTGTGCCACAGAGAGGACCGACTGAGTCTTCGACATCGTCGTCGGTGTCTATTGGTATTGCATCGGTATTCCATCGGTATTGCATTGGAGTATATCGTATTCTGGTATTACAACGAGGTCACATCGGGGTTCTGTCGTCGAAGGTCCCGAAAGTGCCACTTCGTACATGTCCACATGGTGAGTGCTAGGGGTCCCTACCAGGTTCACCTCGAGTATATTGTCTTCATCGGGTACAGGTTCGATCATAGAGTACTGTCCGTACGTGTCACTATGTGCACTCGAGTCGACAATGTATTAGTAATACATGTTTTGTGCCCCGTTCTCGTTCTCCGACACCTCGTTCTCTCGGACCGGTGCGGTAGAACCGATTAAACGAGAGGGATGTGGATAATTTATGAAACCGAAAATGAAATCACTCTACCTTTCGGTAACTTCTCAAACTTGTCCTCCCAAAACACAATACTTCAAAATTCCTAGGAAGACCCTTTGATATAATACACTTATTTAACTTCTCCTCCGTTCTCTATTTAAGTCTTTTGGTCAATCTTACGTCATTAGGCCCTTTCTCTCTCCTACCTCCGTACCAGGTCCCATCACCCTTCCCGTCACTACTCTTCGCCAGACTAAGACCTGTACCTCAAATTCTATCTCGACTTACTTACTAGACGAATATAATCAACGGGTTTAGGGATTGGGATTCCAATTATTCGTTTAATATTTTAACTCACCTTAACTAAAATTTATCGGGAACATTTAACATGAATATAAAAAAAATTATTTTTAAAATTGTAGTTTCTCAAAACAATTATTTATCTTTAGGGGAAAAGGTCTACTCCATTAGTCAACGTACTTAGTCAACAATCATCTTGCTTGTACCCGAAAGTTTTATCCCATCTAGACCCTAAAAAAACGTAGAAATACAAAGTAAATACTCGTCACACTGAGTCGGGTCATTGAGTCTTCGAGAAACAAGAGTACACATCCTCGTAAGCTCGTTAATTTACTTTATTACCCATATTTTATAGGTTGCACTATGGACCGTGTATCATTTATGCGTAAGTTTAATCATGACAAAGAAAAAAAGGAAAGGTTGTATCGAGAGACGGGTCTGACCTTTTAGGTTTAGAATTTACAGAATACAGTGAAATATTAATTCCTTTCCGTAAGGTCTTTGTTCTCTTATGGTTTATTTACAAGAGTACTATATGATCCTTTATTAAAAGTACTAAAGATACTTTTCGTGATCTTGATAGGATAGATCAAAGAATAGTTTTGATTAGTAAAATATTCCTGAAGGATAACTTTATCGGGACGACAAAAGATTACTGATTCTTCATCTCGATCGAATGTATCTTAAAGTCTCAAATTAACTAAAATAAGAGTTTATTTCTAAGAAAAAACACTTATGTTTCTAGAGGCTTTCCATTTTGTTTCAAATTCCCTGAACACCACGTAAACCCTTCAATCCGTTTCAACAAAAAGTTAGACCCTTATTTAATTCTTTTGTACGGTCGGTATTGAGTTTTTTTTTTATTTTCTTTCTTTCTTTCTTTTCGGTTTGGGGATTCTGCGTCTGGAGTTGTTAAAGGAGGATTGTAAATATGTATATGGTGTAAGTCTATGGAGCGAGGGGTTTAGGCTGGGGTAAGTATTGGTAAAGAGACTCCTTTACATTGAGAATATAGTGGTTTGTAAAATAAACCGAGTCCACTAAAAATCTTACAGTACGGTCTTGCTGAAAAATAAGATGTGAAAAGGAAAAGTTTTCGAGGACACTCCATCGATACAAGGACAATACGAGTCTTTTTCTTTAATTACCTACTTTTTTTAATAAATAGACCAAAAAAAAAAAAAAAAAAAACGGACGTCTGTGAGTTTTTCGAACCTCTTTCTAAAGACGGGGTCAATCATTAAACACCTGGAGGTTCGTAGTGAAAGTTCTAGCAAGTGGTGAAAATCAGGAGAGGACTGATTCGTAAAGGCAAAGGACGACACTAACACGAGAGGGGGAGCTTCGGGCCGCTTAGACGGTCGATAGGACATGTGTCCGTACTGAGTAGGGGAGAAAGGAAAATGAGTAAAATGACTGCTATGGAATCGTACTTAAAAAGGGGCTACAGAGACGAAGTACAGTAAAGAAAGGAACAAAGTGAGAGTTTCGAGGTACACTGGAAGGGTAAAGGGTCTAGATAGACGGGGTTATGGAGGTTATTGAGGAATCTTATATACGTAGATATAATTTTTACTACGATCATTCAGAGAATAGTATAGTTCTTTAACTATAAAGATCATGTCTTAAAACTCCGACCCTATGTAAAATCTTCAATGGGTTGGCATTGGGGAAGTAAAGGGTCCTCTTGTTTTGACTCCAGATCTCTAGAATTGGACGAGCCCTGGTTTTGAAGCCAGAGGACTGAGGATCGGGTCCCAGAAAGACGGTGGGGAACGAGATAAAATCTCAATGGAGGAAGGGAGTTGTGTCAATAAAATTAGACCAGTGATCGTATTGAGTTGATGTAATCACAAAGGATAATATAATCTCAAAAGTAGAAGACGGTGAATGATCGACAATTATAGACCTACGATGAATTGGAGGAATTCAGAGTAAAGAAAGACCCTTTACCCCTGGAATAGTCCACTAAGACTCCAAATTTACTCTACTGGGCACATGGACCGTGAACCATCTACGAGTTATTTACAATCACCACCACCTCTACTACTACTTATATCACCACTCGTGTTTTGTAAACATGATCCAACTAAAGCAAATAAGAAACCTCCAACGACGGACCAAGAGGATGGAAAATTTTTTGTATGAGAGAAGGAATACCCTAAGAGTACTCACTGTTAAACGTAGACCACTAACATACTTCCAACTCTTGTTTCCTTCAGTAGTTACAATCCAGCGTCTTCGTCACTCATCCTCATCCAAGCGACCGACCCTACCGCTATCTTTTTATCCCCTCTAAAACAAGAGAAGAAGTCTCCTGTTCTTTTAAATCAGTCGTTCAGTCTGGATTTTGGGGTCCTTACTTCATATTAATTCATGGGTTGTGAATTCACTGAACTCACGTCGTCGACTGATCTCTTTCTTCTCGATTTGGACCCGAACGCACCAGTCCCTTCTGAAGACTACCGTTCCCTGAACGCGGTTCGGGTCGGCAGAGTCGAATCCTTTCCTGTCGGACGTGGAGTGCCCTCACGAGAGACGTGTGTCTCCTCCCACCGAACAGTGGGAAGTAAAGAGTGAGTGACTTTCGTTTCGACACAGAGGTGGAGCCTGGGGTAGAAAGTCGAAAAAGGAAAAGTAAAGGGAGTGGTAAAGGACGTGACTCTGAGAATTACGAGAGAGAGAGTACTTCTCAACGAGTTTATAGTAGAACAGTCAAAGAGAACCGAAGACAAGTGAAGAAGGGTCGTCTATATAGACTTGATTTTGTGTTCTGACTACTTTTATTGTTGTCAACATTACGTGATTCGTGAATCCATTAAAAAAGTCATTAGGTCTCCATAGGAGAAATATATCAGTTTCCGAGTCTGAACCTCCTTAATTTGCTGACCGGGTTCCGATGTGTTAACTACTTTCAACCTATCTTCCAACTTTGAGTGGAGTAAGACTGAGATTCCAGGTGCGTAATGGGGTTCGGTATACGGACCTAATGAAGTGTATTTGGTATGTGACCTTTATCACTGTCGAATAAACGAATACCAGGGATTACAGACGTTGAGGTTGAGGAAAGTCCCCAGAGACAAACAGGGAGTAGTGACCTGTATTTGGGTACACGGAAAGGGTCTAATTTGGGGTGGACATGTATGAACACGTGGTTTAAGTCATACTGAACTTCATAATCATCTTCAAAGTGTCACTTGTGGATATCGAAAGACGGTTACGGACCGAATGGAAACGAAGGGAGAGGTAAACTTGGAAGTCATGAGTAGATAAGGTTATAACAAAGACCTTAGTTGTTCTTTAAGACAGGAAACAGGACGTGTCTGGTCACGACGAGTGTGGGTCCGGTGTTTCACCAGAGACGAAACTGGGGTTCTTCTTACAGTTCTTTGTCGTAAAAGAGGGAGAAGACCGTAACCCTTCTTGTTTGGTGAGACACCAATAACTCAATGTTCATCTCTCTTCGTAGTCTGAAACCTGATTTTATATTAGTGAAGGACATAAGACTCTTGAAATAGAAATTTAATCAAATAAACTTTTCAAGTTGTTCCTTGTACGATCCTCCATACTTCTACTTATTAAGGGTAAGACGGAAACTTCGTGAATCAGAACACCTCCACTGTCTATATAGGTGTCTTCCTACCGAGTCACTCTTTCTTAGGCGAACGGTCACGTCCTCTGTGTTCTCTGCGTCCAAACTATGGACCCAGTCCTTCTAGAGGACGTCCTTCACCGTTGGGTGAGGTCATAAGAACGGACCTTTTAAGGTACCAGTCTTCTCGGAGTGTCCGATACCAGGTACCACAACGTTTCTCAGTCTGTGTTGACTCGTGTGTGTGTCATTGCACTGTGACACCAAACAGGATATAACAACAAGACAACGAGTCAACACAGGTTGAGACGTCGAGGTACCTGTAGTCCGAATGGAAGGAAGTGATAGAGACCCTCGAACGAGTTTGAGTACTGGCAGCTCAGCTACTACGTTAGGATGGTAGAGCAAGAGACAACGGAGGGAGAGGTGGACGAGAGTTAGAAAGGGTCGTAGTCACAGAAAAGGTTACTCAGTCAAGAAGCCTAGTCCACCGGTTTCATATCTCGAAGTCGAAGTCGTAGTCAGGAAGGTTACTTGTGGGTCCTGACTAGAGGAAATCCTACCTGACCAACCTAGAGGAACGACAAGTTCCCCTGAGAGTTCTCAGAAGAGTTTTTTTTTTTTTTTTTTTTTTTTTCTCAGAAGAGATACAATCCTCATACGTTTCTCCTCTACGTAAATTTGTTTAAACTCTCTAATATAAGGTGCTTTCTTTACCATGGGTCCAACTCGACCTGTCTATAGACCTCAATCAACCTGTATCTAAACTCCGACTCCCCTACCGTACTCGTTTCCGTTCCTTCTCACTTTACTGTACAACACACAACCTTTCCTCATTAATTGACAACTCTTCTTCTGTACCCACCTCTTAAACCCTCTCCAGTCCAGATTCCCCTGAACAAGGAGTACGATTTTACGAACCTGTCACAGGATCTTCACTACTACTCTGTCACTTCGTAAGACTCGGTCTGTTATGTGACAGTCCAAACACTACATCTATGTTCTAAAAGTAAGCACTAGAGACTACGTCTCCTATCTAGAGTCTGTCCGTTCAGATCCCCGTCCCTCAAGACCCACGATTACTCCAACACATCTAACTCTACCTGAACACACAGTGGTTCCCTGTTTATCCTCTTTACAAAGTCTCCATTTTGACTATCCGGAAGTATTGTCTGACTTACACCCTCGATCACCTTCCCTGGTCCAGTTCTACTGAACCCGCTGGTCACACACAACCACGGTAAGTGATTGGGCCCTTTGTATCAAGTGATTGGGACTAAGAAGAGTAACTCTTCTTTCTACTACTCGTCAAAACTCGTACGACTAACAACCCAGGAACCTGTAAGTTTACCTCTTCGTAATTAACAAGTCAGAGAGTGAAGAAATCCCGGAAATGGGTTTACAATCAAAGAATCACTTCTGAAGAGACGTGTGGGACTCGGGGTCGTTATTGTCAGGGCAGGTTTGAAGGTACGACAAAAGAGGAATTGTCAATAGTAGATTGTGTGATAATTAAAGGGTGAATAGATTAAAAATCAATAGACGGAAGAGAGTGATTTTACATTCGAGATGTTCCGATTCCAAAAAAAACAAATTATATGAATCATGATATGGGAGACATGGATCTTCTTACGGACCGAGTATTGTCCGTAAATTATTTATAAACTCTTTACTTACTTACTTACCGTCACATCCGTCGACTAAAATACTCGAGAAGTCCCTATCGACTTGTTGACGGACACCTGTCATTGGAGAAACACTCACAGGTGACGGACAGTGGAACCTAGACGAGAGTATACACGGAGAAGGACGACAGAAGAGTTTTTCTCGAAGAATGAAAGAAGTGATAAACAAAGTATTAAAATATTACTGACACCAAAACTAAGGACCTTTTTATTTTTGGAGACCCTTAGATTGGATATCAAAAGATTCACATGTTTGTCTGTGGCTCCAGTTGAGAACTAATAAAAAGATGTCGACTTGGTACTTCAATTTATTTGTTTTCAGCGACGAACAACCCTTAGACTCATTAACCAGACTTATGAAAGGTAGTGTCGATGCCTCTCTCTGGGGCAACTTAATTTTACGGTTTTACTAACAAGTTAGTACTTTTAGATTTTAGATTATAAAACATAGAAATGAACATGAACAAAAAAGTGGACAAAGCCTTCAAGGAAAAAGACTTTACTTACGAAGACGACACACGATCTGAAGTAAAGGAGGACCATTGAGTCACTACCAGAACCACAGAAGAATGGACCTACAGTACAACGAAACATTGACCTCAGGAACGGAGGTCAGAGACAAGGAGGAGGTGGGTCATAAGTGTGGTAACGGTCTCTCTATAAAGACTGTGTACTGAGTCTATTACAGTGGGATAGAAAGACAAACGAACATGCCTTAAATAGGTGGACAACTAGAGTAACCTTACTTGAGAACCTTACGATCAGAGTGAAGTATAGTCACTAATCACATGTGGACGGTTATTATTGGGATAATTTTTTAGAAAATAACCAAGGATGAAGGATACTTTGTTTGAGTGATTTTACAATAAGGTTCAGGAAATGTTAAAGTAAGGGAGACGTAATTTTTTTTTTAGAGACAGAGAATGAAAGGTGGGAGGTATGATGGGTCCTAAACTTGTCTCATAAGACCCTTTACTCTCTGTAAAAGTGGTTATAGAAAAGTTTTACCGGTGTAGTATTACAATTAGTGATATAAAAATTTAGTGGCTTATTAGACCCTTTGTCCATAAGAGAGGAAAAGGGGTAAAAACAGTGGACAGGGATTAACTTAAAGGGGAATGGAACTTGAAGTAGTATAAGACTCGGTACTATTTTACGTAAATTTGTAACACCGAACTATTAGATTTTACACCTTTTTACAAACACAAATTCCGGTTCAGTTTTTGAGATATTGGTTTAACCAGATTCTACTGGTGCAAGTATGACGACATATGAAAAACGAAGAAATCCAGTTTGTACTTACAAGTGTAAACATGGAATACAAAAAGAGAAAAGGAATGTGAGGTGACGTGTGGGGTGATAAGGGAAGGACCAAACAACAACAAACCAACGACAGAGTACAGACTGAGAAACACTCAGGTACCTTCCCAACTAAGGGAAGGACCAAGTCAAGTCTAGTTAAGTCAACGAGTCAACACAGGTTGAGAAACGTTGGGGTTACCTGACGTCGTGGAGTCTGAAGGGGCAGGTAGTGGTTGTGGGTCTCGAACGAGTTTGAGTACAGGTAGCTCAGTCACTATGGTAGGTTGGTAGAGTAGGAGACAGTAGGGGAAGAGGAGGGTGGAAGTTAGAAAGGGTCGTAGTCCTAGAAAAGGTTACTCAGTCAAGAAGTATAGTCCACCGGTTTCATAACCTCAAAATCGAAGTCGTAGTCAGGAAGGTCACTTGTGAGTCCTGACTAAAGGAAGTCCTACTTGACCATCCTAGAGTAACGACGGGTTCCCTACGAGTTCTCAGAAGAGGTTGTGGTGGAAAGTTTTCACAGTCAAGAAGTTACGAGTCGAAGGAAATACCAGTTTGAGAGTGTAGGTAGGTACTGATGACCTTTTTTGGTATTGAAACTGGTATTACTGGAAACAGTCATTTCGTTACAGAGTCGAAAAGTTATATGACAGATCCAAACAGTATCGAAAAGAAGGTTCCTCGTTCACAGAAAATTAAAGTACCGACATCAGTAGTAGACGTCCCTAAAACCTCGGGTTCTTTTGTTTCAGACAATGACAAAGGTAACAAAGGGGTAGATAAACGGTGCTTCACTACCTTGACCTACGATACTAGAAACGAAAGACTTACAACTCAAAATTCGGTTGAAAAAGTGAGAGGAACAAGTAAAAGTAGTTCTCCGAGAAATCAAGGAGAAGCGAAAGACGGTATTCCTACTACAGTAGACGTAAAGACTCCAATAACTGTAACCATAACTATCAAGGACGTTAGAACTAAGGTCGAACAGGAAGTAGGTCAGGTCGTAAAAAATACTACATGGGACGCATATTCAATTTATTGTTCCATTGTTATATGTCGGAACCGTATGAGGAAAGAGTTAAACCTTGGTCAGACAACAAGGTACAGGTCAAGATTGACAAGGAAGAACTGGACGTATGTCTGAAGAGTCCTCCGTCCAGTCTATAAGGGTAGAGAAATTCTTAAAAGGTGTCAAACAACACTAGGTGTATCAGTTTCCGAAACCGTATTAGTTACTTCGTCTTCATCTACAAAAAGACCTTGAGAGAACGAAAAAGATACTAGGTTGCCCATAACCGTTAAACTAGAAACCAGAGACACGGAAAAGATTTAGGTCGAACTTGTAGACCTTCAAGAGCCAAGTACATGATTACTTCGAATTGAACCTCTTAAAACTCGCAATAAAGAGATCACACACTCTACTCACGGTAACACACCATCAGACTTGTAAGAAACCACAACGGAAAGAAACCCTAACCTTACTTTTGACTAGAAAAGGGAAAGACTAATCTGGACAGGAAGAGTTGAAAAGTTATATTACGTTCTCGATGGAGGAGGTATGTAGTGACGAAGGAGAACCGTCGAGAAAAGGTGAGGACCAAAGGTGTTTCTTTCAAAAAAGGAAATAGTGACGACCGGAGAAAAGGGAGGGGCTGAGGGGAGTGTCTCATTCACACGCCAGTCGCCCACTGTCGAAAACCCGGTGCACAGACTTAACGTACCGTAATTAGGTAGTCACCAGGACTCCACCGTGTAAACCAGAGACAAGAGTAACGGAGAGACGAGCTGGTCACCCTCCCTTCTGGACTTCACTCTCACAGATGAAGTGTCTAATTTTGACAGGTAGACAACCTGACAAGGTTCTATATTTGATCTCCTATTTCCTTATCGTTTGGGTTAAACTAAAAGTGTGATTCGAAACAGGAAGTTAGATCAAAGACAACGATTATTTCAACTATATGATGAATATATCGAAAAAAAAATTGGAATGGAGACTTAAACTAGACTTAAAACCACCTCTTCCACAATGAAAAACTTTTCCCGAGGGAAATAAGGTCGGAGGAAATATAATAAGCAATTAGAGGATCTCGACTCTGGTACAGTCTAAGTAGAGTATAGATTACACAAACCGAGTTCCTGTGTACCATTCATGAGTCATACACAAAGAAACTAATTTAATTCGTTTACACGTTTACCCCTGGAGTTTTGACACGACTTCGTCTGTGCTACCCCAGAGGACGACGTACATTTCTCGTGGTCGTAAATAAACACATCAAAGACACACTAAAACTGTAATTAATCGTTGTTGCTCGAACTCACAATGGACTTCATTAGAGACACATTACGTCATTAGTTGTCCGTAACGGGTGACTAGACACCACAAGAGACGAGATCTCTTCATACCTAGACTGTGGTAGGACTTCCGGGTCCGAAATGGTTGACCATTCTTATGTTCTCTGGCGTAAGTATAATTATAAGTTTATAGCGGTCACGGACTGGGGATGGACAGCCGTCGGAGAAGTGGACTGAGACACACAAGAGGCTCCCCAACCTATAGTAATCACGTACACACACAAGAGTCAACACAGACTGAGAAACGCTGGGGTACCAGTCATTGGACGGTCGGAGAAGACAGGTACCGTAAAAGGTCTGTTCATATGACCTCACCCAACGGTAAAAGATGAAGTCCCCTAGAAGGACTAGGTCCCTAACTTGGACGCAGCGAACGTAAAGGACGGAATCGTCCGTCCAAGCAATGGTGACTCGGTGGACCCTTCGTGCCCTAGTCCAAGTGTCCCTATTTAGGTGAAACACCAGAAACTGGGTCAGTAAACTTTCGATGGAACCGTGCAAGAGACGGTAGGGTCGGATCACACTTTTGTGTACGACCTCACCAAGACCAAGACAAACGTAAAGTGTCCCTTTGTCATATCTCTCCTCGCGACTCCGGTGTCCTAACAGACAAGAAACTTCTTACCGACGTGGGTCACTTCCCTTCCCTTTCATCTCCTTCTGCTAGTCACTGTCTGTCTTGACCATTTAAAGATGTCCAACAAACCGTCTTTTCGACTTTATAAAAATTTTCATAAATCACTTAAAAAAAAAATTAACTTCCTATTAACAAAATCTCTTAAAACAACAAAAGACGGTCAATCGTTGTACTCAGCCAGCATGCACATATATATACAGGGGAAGTAGATCTTCGTTAATCAAAAATTTCTATAGTAGTGTCTAAGAGTACCCGAAGGGACTATCGAGTTGACCATATTTCTTAGACGGACGTTGCGTCCTCTGGAGTCAAGTGAAGGACCCAGTCCTTCTAGGGGACCTCTTCCCTTTCCGATGAGTGAGGTCATAAGACCGGACCTCTTAAGGCACCTGTCAGGTACCCCGACGCTTCTTAACTTGTCCTGACTCGCTGAAAGTGAGAGTGAAAGTGTCTCTAAGAATATTTCTAAATCGGATACCTAGATCGGTTGTAATAAGGACTCAGTGAAGGTGTCACGTTAAAAGTAGTTCACCATCTTGTTTCAAGACTAACGTCACTATTCACTCACTCCTCCTTTACCTCCGTCATTTTTGGACTCCTCTCTCTACACTGACCTGGACCTCTTCTCATCACTTTCGGGGGGTAGTCTTTGTCTTCCCTTTGGTTGTACTGACTCGTATCCCTTCTCTCCCACCGACCGTTACTCCGACCTCGTGTCAGTCCGTCCTGAAGCCTTCGGTTCCCCTCCCCTGACGAAAAATAAAGTTTACCCCACAATTATCTTTTATTATTCTTCTGAAAACGATCCCTCACTTTATTTGTGGGTCTTCAAGTTCAACTTAAATCTTTTCCGTCTCCTTAGTCTCTAGTTTAACGGTTGTAGGTAACCTAGTATCTTTTTTGTTCTCTCAAGGTCTTTTTTGTAGATGAAGACGAAATGATTCGGAAACTGACACACCTAGTATTGTTTGTCACCTTTTGATAAGTTCTCTACCCTTATGGTCTGTAATGAATGGACGGAGGACTCTTTAGACATACGTACAGTTGTTCGTTGTGAATCTTGACCTGTACCTTGTTGTCTGACCAAGGTTTAACCCTTTTCATGTAGTTCCGACATATAACAGTGGGACGAATAAATTGAAGATACGTCTCATGTAGTACGCTTTACGGTCAGACCTTTTTCCTGTTCGACCTTAATTCTAACGACCCTCTTTATAGTTATTGGAGTCTATACGTCTACTACAGTGGGAAGACCGTCTTTCACTTCTCCTTGATTTCTCGGAGAAGTACTTTCACTTTCTCCTCTCACTTTTTCAACCGAATTTCGAGTTGTAAGTCTTTTGTTTCTAGTACCGTAGGTCAGGGTAGTGAAGTACCGTTTATCTACCTTTTGTCACCTTTGTCACTGTCTAAAATGAAAGAACCCGAGGTTTTAGGGACGTCTACTACTGACGTCGATACTTTAATATTCTGTGAACGAGGAACCTTCTTGTCGATACTGGTTTGATCTATCGTATAATTTTTCGTCTCTGTAATGAAACAGTTGTTTCCGGACAGATCAGTTTCGATACAAAAAAGGTCATCAGTACATACCTACACTCTCAACCTGATATTTCTTTCGACTCGTATCTTCTTAACTACGAAAACTTGACACCGTAAACCTCTTCTGAGAACTCTCAGGGAACCTGACGTTCCTCTAGGTTGGTCAGTTAGGATTTCCTTTAGTCATGACTTATAAGAAACTTTCCTGACTACGACTTCGACTTTGACGTTATGAAACCGGTGAACTACGCTTCTTGACTGAAGAACCTTTTCTGGGACTACGACCCTTTCTAACTTCCGCCCTCCTCTTCCCCTACTGTCTCCTACTCTACCAACCTACCGTAGTGGCTGAGCTACCTGTACTCAAACTCATTTGAGGTCCTCAACCACTACCTGTCCCTCCGGACCGCACGACGTCAGATACCCCAGAGTTTCTCAACCTGTGCTGACTCCTGACGTGACTCTACTAGGACAACATTTTATAAATAAATTCGATATAAACTTCCTATTTAAAATTCCCTTTTTCTCCTCAATCACCCTCGGTTAGGTGTTCAATGTTGTTTTCTAATTTCTCACCTGTCGATCGGTAGTCACACTCGGAATGATTAGACATAAAAAAAGGGTTAGTGTGACTATCGAAACTTTATTTGTATTCTACATCTAAAAGGGTATAAAATTCAAAAAGGGAAGTCTTTCCTAAGGACGTAATCTTACTGACTTATTCTTTGCGTTTCAAAAAAGAATTTATACCAGACATGGTCCTGACGAGGGTTGTCGGTTTTCTACCTGTGTTGTCTTGATAGGTAGTAGTCTACTTACACATTTGTTTAGCACGACATTTGGTATATATGTCACCCCATCATAAATCGGTATGTTTCCTTACTTTATGACTATGTACGTTGTTCGACTACTTGGAAGTTTTGTAGTGCGATTAATTTCTTCGTTCTGTCTCTTTCTATTGTATAAACTACTAAAATAAATGTACTTTACAGGTCTTATCCATTTAGGAGTCCGACCATTTAGGTTTCCAACCACCTCCCCTCCGTATACCTCACAACCGAATTTCTCAGATCCCAAAAGAAAACCCTTCTACTTTCACAAAACCTTGAGTCATATACACTATCAACGGGTTGCAACACTTACGTGATTTGTGGTGTCTTAATATGTGAATTTCCACGATTTAAAACAAAATACTCTTGAAGTAGAGTTATTTTGAAATTTTTTAAGTAGCCTTGTAAAACATTGAAACTCTTTGCACTAAACGTCACAAAAGTTATCACGAAAGACTTTCCCACAATCTCTCAAAGAGAACCACGGTCGTTCTACGTTCTCGGGGTCAAAGTCGGACACACGGACAGACGTACACACGTTTTCCGTAAAGTCAATTTTTAAGGGTAAAGGAACTAACAAAGATTCAATGTAAAAGAGAAAAATTTTTAACAGAGAAAAACAGGACATGAATAAATGACTCCAGGATACAAAGACAACAACAAAACATACATAGAACACTTTATTTGTATAATAAGGGAAAAGACAAAACAAAAAATACCATTAAAAAAGTATCAAACGAAAAAAATTCATATAAAAAATTTTTTCGAAAATATGGTAATTCGAATAAAAAAAGGTAACACTAAAGAAGAAAATGGACATCTGACTTTCTGAGTGGAGAAAGTTTTCCAGACTGATTTATAAGTAACACAAAAATAGATCTAAAAAGATACCAAACTAGACAGTCTTCAAGTAAAAATTATCAATTTACAAAAATACTGTAAAAGATACCCTTTTACTTTTCAACATTTAAGAATGGTCTTACTACATTGAAAGTCGTACCGAAGAATTTTAACTCGTAAGACGTCTGGTGAAGATTTCCTTCTTTTACTAGAACTGAGCTGTTTACTGAAAATAATACAATAAAGAATATTACCTAACTTAACACAAGGAAGGTTTAAATATACAACTTCAGGATTGGAATCATGAAGACTTTTTACACTGGAATAAACTTTAACCCAACACCATCTACATTAAACAATTCTACTCCAGTGTGATCTCATTCCATCCAGGGATTAGGTCGCACCATAGGAATATCTACCTCTTCCCGTATCGTTGGGTGAGGTCACAAGAAAGGACCTCTTAGGGTACCTGTCTCCTCGGGCCACTCGATGTCAGGTACCCCAACGTGTCTCAACCTGTGCTGACTTCGCTGTAGTGTATCTCGTGTCGTGTAGGAATATCTTTACCCTTTAAACCTACGTCTGTGCATACACCCGATCGCCAAGGTACCGCCAAGTCTCCATCTCTTAGACGGACGTCATGTCCTCTACGTCCTCGGAACCTAAGTCAGGAGCCCAACCCTTCTGGGGGACCTCCTCCCGTACCGTTGGGTGAAAGAACGGACCTCTTAGTGTACCTGTCTCCTCGGACCGCCCGATGTCAGGTGTCCAGTGTGTCACAACCTGTGCTGACTTCACTGACTCGTACGCGTATAGACGTCCGCGGTTCCTTAATGATCTCCAATTCTCTTCCTGGACGTTGTCCAAAGAGGGACAACGGAAACCCCTCTTGTACCGGGACGGTCGTGGCACAAAAACCTGAGGATTAGAGATGTTAACACTCTATAATCTAAAGACGATAACTTCGGTGGGTCATACGCTACGAAATAATGTCGATGAGATCGTTTGATTATATGAATGCATACATAGTTATGGGAGGTATTTGAATGTCAAGAAAATGTCGATAGTTTCGTTTCGTTTAAAATTTTTATATGTATAAATTTAAATATTTGGGGGGTTTAAAACGTACTCACTGAGATTCAATTACTAATCACACTGCTAATCATATTAAAACGATGTTGACATAGTACCGAGGGTGATACTTATATAAGAACTGATGTACAAGGACCTACGTTAAGAGGGTCAAAAAGAGATGAGGTCTTGAAAGGAAATATGTTACGAGCACTGTAGTAAATCAAAAGTGACTCGTACAAGTCGAGAGGGGACAAGAGCTATTAAATATTTGTGTTGACGTCTATACCCGGACCTTTGGTGCCGTGTCAAGGACCAAGGTTCCACCAGTAGGTTTGTTGGGTCCTATACCAATACGACTAGTGCAAAATCTTCTGGTAATTTTAGTTTTACTTTTTATTTTTTAAGAGTGCCCTTGGAACACCTCCGGATTCTTGTGTTCCGTGTTTGATGGTTCGTACGTCCCTAAAGTCAAACTCTTTTCAAATTAGGATTCCCTAGGAGGGTAGACCGCTCCAAATGTGACCTTTACTAAACAGGACGAGAAACAAATAAGTGAATTACTTAATCTAGTAACCCTGTCTCTGCGAAAGGACCACTGGAGTAAGACCAAACTAAAAGATACGAAACAACTGAAAAAGTCCAGGATAAGGGAAAAGTCTCTTAGGACCTCTACGACACGAACGAACAAAGTTTCAGTCGAAGGAACGACGGTGACCAGTAATATTTTACACTCAACACTTATACCAAACTATGTTACAATAGTACTAGATCACGTTTTCAAAGAAAGAATAAAAAAAATTGTTGAAACCAAGCCGTCTTTTACACTCTACTTTTGTTTAGTCAGTTTCTGGTTGTCCTTTCCTACTTAAACGTATTCGTAAATGACTTTTTTTTTTTAGGGTCGTTACATTTAGATCTGACGACACCAGATTGAAGGGTTTTACGGGTCCCATCCTTGGCCTTTCGGTCGTTTGGTAAAGAGTGCGAGATATTAAACCTTCTCCTCTCTTGATCTAAAGTGTCACAAACCTGTGGAAACGAGTTGATATAAGATTCGTGTAAAGAGAAGTTTAAAGACCCTTTTGATCACAAGGAGATTTTACGTTCTAAAACGGGTTTAGACCCGGTTGTTTTATCGAACTTCTTAAATAAGTTCCAAAAAACATCTTTATTCGTACTGTGAGTAACTTTGTAAGATTTAATTAAAATGGTCACAAACGATTACCCTATTTGGCTGTGTCTCATACGACTAGTGGAGGGATCACGTCACGGTGTCTGAGTCTGGTCTACTCTCTTTCCTACAGACGTTCGACCCTCGGGAGTCGACACAGAGAAGGGTTCCATCGACACTTTGGTTCCACTAAGTCGGTTGGTTTGTCAGAAGTATTACCCCTCGGACCTCTCTCATACATGGTGTCCCTTTCTTTCGATTTAGACTTAGGAACTTCTGGAATCTATTTAACGATACGAAAGAATGGAAAACAAAGGTGTACACATGGAACTTCTTTGTCTGTAGAGTGTCTTGTAACATTATTAATGACTCCATTTCATACATTTCACGAATATGGAGTTTGTGTGTGTGTGTATGTCTGTGTTTGTAATGTATTATGTATGTGTATGTGTGTTCATAATCCGACTTGACAAACTTTAACGGTCATAACCAGTAAAAAATACATGTGTTTACCGTTACAATATACCGAACTGGATTATACATATAATGTCCCATTCACTGAGTCTACCATTTCTTAGACGGACGTCACGTACTTTGAGTCCAAACTAGAGACCCACCCCTTCTAGAGGACGTCTTCCTTTACCGTTGGGTGAGGTCATAAGAACGGACCTCTTAAGGTACCTGTCTCCTCGGACCACGCGACGTCAGGTACCCCAGCGTTTCTCGGACTGTGTTGGCTCGCTGATTGAGTGTGTGTGTTATAGATATATTTCTCAACATTTGTCACCGTTTTTTCGTTCTTCGTGACGGAGACATCCGATTACTTCGTATGTAGATATGAATTTCTGTACTACCTTCTAAGGACTGGGTTGTATTGTAGGTTATGTGTCATGCTACCCTCTTCTCTTTATGTTTTCTATCACACCATCTACATACTTTCACTTTCTTTCTTCAGCGAATCAGTACAGGGTGAGAAACGCTGGGGCACTTGACATCGGATGGTCCGAGGAGGCAAGAACCCTAAGAGATCCGTTCTTATGACCTCACCCAACGGTAAAGGAAGAGGTCCCCTCGAAGGGCTGGGTCCCTAGCTTGGGTCCAGAGGGCGTAACGTCCGTCTGCGAAATTGGAGACTCGGTGGGGTTTTATACAAATTCTTTCTCGCGGTTTTCTCTTGGTTTGACCATCATTCCGTATATCTCCGATGCGATTGTATTTGAGAAGTTTCCTACGTCAAACACTCGAATAATTTCTTATACGGGTCGAAAGGTTTCGTTTGATTTTTAATTGGAACTGTAACGGGACTATAAATAAAAAATAAAGGAAGTAATTGGGGCTCCACAACAGATTCCGGTCCTACACTCAGTATTACAAAACGAGTAAGTGGAGAGAGATGATCGTGGTACCTGACCCGACCGGGACTCTATCGGACGTTGTCAATGTTACCAAACAGTCGAAAGGTCTGAACGGTACTCGTTACAGGATAGTTAAACGGTGGGGGTGTAAGTCAGAGGACCCTACTGAACGGTGGGGGTCCAAAACAGAGGACTAATTACCAAGTCTAGGATTGAAAGGTCGATATGTTTGAAGGGTGGGTCACCGACCTACCTAAGGACACCGAAACAGGTAACTCCTCTGTCTCACTGGCGATTATCCTTGACCCAACCTTTCCACTTCTAGGTCCACTCCTTACGAAATAATTAACGTCGGTCGTCCTGATTTTACTCCAGTCCTCCAGTTAAGTCACAGACATAACTTAAGAATGGGAAATCTGAAGTTTTCACTTTTCGGGTCCTGTGTCCACAACACTACTCCCCTCTCGTGACAGTCGTTCCTCTTAAAGTCTCGTCACATATGGGGTTAAAGGTAGTTAAAGGACTCAAAAGACCTTAATCCTCAAGTCCCTTTGGGAGGTCATCAAATCGTTTATGTCTTTAAAGTAGTGTAAAGAATGGTCTGTTTATGTCTGGGTTACGTAACGAGTTACAAAGATACCGTTTTTAATATACGACACCACATACATTTTCTCCTTTTTGGTATTCACCTCCCGTGGAGTGGGGTGTCATTTTGTCACGGTCGAAGCCACCCGTCGTGGTGTCACCGAAGGTCATTGGATTTCTTTTTATAATACAATTTGACAAAGGGATTACACTATGAAAGAAGTTTTGACTTTGTCATTTTGTAAATTGAGTTATTGTTATAAGATCTAGAATTTTGTCTTAGAACTAGTCGTAAATGAAAAACGAACAAAAATTAGAAAAAATGGACCAATCAAATAACAACCACTAAAAATATCTCTATCTTAGACTCGTTGCTTGGGAGAAATCAAACTGAATGTTAAAAAAAAGACGGGGTTTAGTAATTTTGAGACAGGGTCATTAATATATCCTGTCTAATTAGGTTTCCGATTAATTCTCACAATACACCTTTAAAGTATACAGTTTATATTCAGTTATAAGTAAACCCCTACAATAAAAACTAGACTTCTTTTAACCCAAATATATCCTGTTTCAAATATCATCATTTCCACACTAGTTTAACTCTTAATACGTCATGTTAATTCACATGTCAAACAAAAGTTCTACAAATAAGTCACTAATGACATTTTACTAAATCATACGTAGTTGTCCACTTTTTATAATCTCATTGTGGAATTCTTTAGTGGTCAGATCCTATTGAGAGCACAAAGAGGGTAGAACCACGAATCCTTGAGAGTGTCGTTTGTCCAGTGACTCAGTCGTCATATACGACAATTGTAGTCGTCTTTCACCGAACAGACCAGAGACACGGGATTGTTTAACTACCACCACTAGTTCCCGACATCTCTCTAGAAAACATAGAAAGTCAGAACTCACCAATCGAGAACTATAAGGGTTAGAGGTAAAACTGAGATCGGAGTCCAAAGAAGACACTCTATACGAAGAAAAAAAAAGAGGAGTTTAAGAAAAAGAATCAACTGATTGTTAAGTCCTATCACCAATTCTCGTACCCGAAATCACGGTCTTTCTTGATCCAAATTTAAGAAGTGGATGGTATATAACCGAAATTCTTCACACTGAAAAGACTTAAACAAAGGAACAGACATTCCTTCCTTATTATATTAAGATTGTACTCCGTACATAATAATGTATTTACTTTATTCCAATAAATCGGATCAATGATTTGTTTGTAATCCGAAATAATAGTAAAAAGAGTAAATTGAAGGCATAATAACACTTGTTACGACGTCTCAACATTCCCTTGTTTGATCAGTTGTATTTAAAGAAATTATACTGTCAATAATTAAATTCCTATAAGAAACCCCTTAACAATGGGGGGTGGGCTCCGGTCCCGCCGCCGGTCCTCCTCGTTGCGGTACAGGTTCCTCGCCACCGACACACCCACGTCCTCCCGGATCTCCTCGATAAGGTGTAAGGTCCAGTCCTCCCCGTCGTCACTCCTCTATGGGGAGTAGGTTCCATTCCTCGTCACCGACGCGAAACGACCTCGTCGGCACTTCTGTATGGAGTGCAGGTTCATTCTCTTTGGGTCCATTCTACCATCCACAACGTTTCCCGTAGTCTCCCGTCTGTGTGACTTTGGTATGAGTCTCTTTTGATGAGTTGGATTAGTGTGATCCTGGTGTCGGAAGAGATTGAGTTACTTTGATTCGGTACGGGCACCCCGGTGGATTCTTCCCACCCAGTACCACCTCTCCAGACTGTCTTACACCAAGTGACCTCCTCTCTTACCGTTTGGTGAAGTCATAAGAACGGAACTCTTGGGGTACTTGTCATACTTTTCCGTTTTACTATCCTATGACTTTCCCCTTTAGGGGTCCAGTGATCCACGGGTTATACGATGACCTCTAGTCCCCTCTTTATTGAGGTCTTTCTTACTTCCCTACCTCGGTTTCGTCTTTGTTATGGGTCGACACCTACACTGAGCACTATCTTCGTTCTAGGCTACGACATTTCTCGTTATAACGTATCCTAGGATACAGTCCAGGTACTTAGTTCCGTCTAACCTTCACCAGTTTGTCCTCTACCGTTCTCACTTGCAGATGTAAGATACTTGACCACTTGATTCCACCTGACCTTACCCACTTAAATTGAGTCTACTGGTAATATAGATGATGACACCCGTCCTTAGGGAATCTTCTTTACCTCATCGGTAGTACCAGTTGTTTTCTTAGACTTTACTTCAGGAACTTACGTTAGAGTTTTTACTTTCTTACTAGAGACAAGCAAAGGTTCCGTTTGGTAAGTTATAGTGTCTTTAGGTTCAGATACGGGGTTGGTCATTGCGACTTCTTCGACTTCGACTTGCCAAGATAATTCTGGATGTACTGGAAATTTTGATTGCGGTGTTTCTCTACAGGAAAAGTAATATCTCCTGATCTTGTGTTTTCATCCTTCAGTTTTTGTGGAGCTCATCGTCCGTTTAAACCGGAACCTTATGTTTTACTTCGTCCCGTTTCTGATTATCTCAAAACGGTTCTTTTACGTGACCAGTATCGTTTTTGGGAGAAGGTTGTTGTGTTCTCTGTTGAGATGTGTACCTGTAGTGGTCTACCAGTTGTGGTTTTAGTCAAACTAATATAAGAAACGTCGGTTTCTACCTCTTCGAGATATGTCAGTAGTTTTTGTTCTGGTTCTCGACTGACACCGAGTCTAGTACTTGAGGAATAACGGTTTAAGTCTGAATTAACTTCTTTCATCCCTTTTGGTGATCTGGTAAGTCCATACTGGATTTAGTTTAGGGAATACTAATATGTCACCTTCACTCTTTATCTAAATTCCCAGATCTAGACTATCTATCTCACGGACTACTTGATACCAGTCTCCAAGTACTATAACATGTCCTCTGTTCCTAGTTCTGGTAGGGGTACCTTTTCTTTACGTCTTTTCGTTTTACCGACAGACCCCTCCGGAATGTTTATCGACACTTTTCTTCTCTTCACTTTTCGTTTCCTCTTTTCCTTTCTATATTCGTAGACTTACGTCTCAAGGTTTCTTCTCGTTCTTCTCTATTCTTTCGGAAAAAGTCACTAGTTACGTTTCTTTATCTCCTTTTGTTGTCTTACCTTTTCTGATCTCTAGAGAAGTTCTTTTAATCTCTATGGTTCCCTTGCAAAGCACGTTTCTACCCGAGCTATTTCCTGTCTTTACCATACCTGGATTCTCTTCGTCTTCTATAATTCTTCTCCACCGTCTTTATGTGTCTTCTTGACATGTTTTTTCTAGAAGTGCTGCTTCTAGTAGTGTTACCACACTAATGAGTGGATCTCGGTCTGTAGGACCTTACACTTCAGTTGACCGGAATAACAACAACAAAAAAAAAAAAAAATGAAATAAAATGAGATGTTATGACATAACCGAAACTGTATGTAGTTGTACTTAGAATCTTTCGTAGTGATGCTTGTTCCGATCACCTCCACTACCTTAAATTCAACTCGATCAAGTATAGGACTTTCTACTACGACGCTTTCACGACGTGAGTTATACGGTCGTTTAAACCTTTTGAGTCATCACCGGTGTCCTGACCTTTTCCGGTCAAAAGTAAGGTTAGGGTTTCTTTCTGTTACGGTTTCTTACGAGTTTGATGGAGTGTTAAAGTGAGTAGAGTGTGTGATCATTACATTACGAGTTTTAAGAGGTTCGGTCTGAAGTCGTCATGCACTTGACACTTGAAGGTCTACAAGTTCGACCAAAATCTTTTCCGTCTCCTTGGTCTCTAGTTTACCGGTTGTAGACGACCTAGTACCTTTTTCCTTCTCTCAAGGTCTTTTTGTAGATAAAGAAGAAATAACTGATACGGTTTCCGAAACTAACACACCTGGTGTTCTTTGACACCTTTTAAGACTTTCTCCACCCTTATGGTCTGGTGGACTGGACGGAGAACTCTTTGGATATACGTCCAGTCCTCCGTTGTCAATCTTGACCTGTACCTTGTTGTCTGACCAAGGTTTATCCTTTTCCTCATGCAGTTCCGACATAGAACAGTGGGACGAATAAATTGAAGATACATCTCATGTAGTACTCTTTACGACCCGACCTTCTTCGTGTTCGACCTAAGTTCTAACGACCCTCTTTATCGTTATTGGAGTCTATACGTCTACTGTGGTGGGAATACCGTCTTTCACTTCTCCTTGATTTTTCGGAGAACTATTTTCACTTCTCACCTCTCACTTTTTCAACCGAATTTGGAGTTGTAAGTCTTTTGCTTCTAGTACCGTAGACCAGGGTAGTGAAGTACCTTATATCTACCCCTTTGTCACCTTTGTCACAGTCTGAAATAAAAAAACCCGAGGTTTTAGTGACGTCTACCACTAACGTCGGTACTTTAATTTTCTTCGAAGGAGGAACCTTATTTTTAATACTGGTTGGATCTATCGTATAACTTTTCGTCTCTGTAATGAAACGGTTGTTTCCAGGCAGATCAGTTCCGATACAAAAAGGTCACCAGTATATACCTACACTCTCAACCTGACACTTCTTCCGACTCGTGGTTTCTTAACTACGAAAACTTGACACCACAACCTCTTCTGAGAACTCTCAGGGAACCTGACGTTCCTCTAGAGTGGTCAGGTAAGATTTCCTCTAGTCGGGACCCTAAAGAAACCTTCCTGACTACGATTTCGACTTTGAGGTCATGAGACCGGTGGAGTACGCTTCCCAACTGAGTAACCTTTTCTGAGACTACGACTCTCCCTAACCCCCGTCCTCCTCTTCGCCTACTGTCTCCTACTCTACCGACCTACCGTAGTGACTGAGATACCTGCACTCAGACTCACTTGAGACCCTCAACCACAACCTGTCCCTCCGAACCACACGACGTTAAGTACCCCAGCGCATCTCAACCTGTGTTGACTCGTTAACTTGACTGACTGATAGACTGATGAACCTGACGATTGAGTAGGAGAAACGAGTAAGACGGGATAGAAAAGGTAAGATTATCCTAATCGGTTGGGATCCCTTCGGACCTTTCGTCGTAGTCTTAAAATACCCGCAATTACGAAAAGAGTCATGTGTGGTACGAGTGTCGAGGGACAGGTCCTCACTGAGGAGTGTGTAGACAGTGGTATCAAATACACCTGGTGTTGTGGTAGTACGGGTGGTTTAAATTGGTCCTGGGAACGTTGGTTTCCATCGGAAAGTATACGAGCGGTCTTTTGAGACACGTCCTGTTCGTTAAGATATAACCTCTCTTAGATTCTTTGGTCAGACTAAAGGAAGATTCACACACAGTTCCTCTCTCTCTCTGTCTCTCTCTCTGACGTTTCGGACGTTGGTCCTTCCATTCTTCGTCTGAGACAGTCTTGTGTCAGAGTCTGCGAGACTTTTGTCCTCCTACCTCTCTCCATCCGAATCACGACAGTCGTCTTTCCTTTCGTCCTCGTCTCAGTCTCTCCTCTCCTCTCTAAACTCCGATCGTCCGGGACTCACTCCCGGTGGAAACCACCCCCGTAGTCGTCTCGACGACGACCTGTCGACCTTGACGACGACTTGACCCTCTCGCCAACCCAAGAGGAGTTCCGGAACATCTACTAGTCTTTATACAATCTCCATTGTCGGTAGATACTCAGGGAAGTTGATAAGACTCTCTCACTGGTGATCCACTAGTTCAAGACTAAAGAAAGGTAAAGAAGGAAAGACAAAACGATCGTTTGTGGGACAGTTGTAACTTGCGAAGACATAAGTCCGTAGGGTCCTCGTCCACAAAGTGTGGAAGTCAGTGGAACGTCCAACCGGAACTAAAGCTTTGTGGTACGTGGTACATGAGCTTTCATTTCCGACCACTACTCTTTCGGGTTCCTCTTCTGAAGACACTTACGTAGTTTTGTTATTTCTCGTACTAAATAGATGTCTTTGGTCTAATAAATAGAGATATACAGACGGAGGAAACAGGAGAGGGTTTTGTGGGTAACGGGAAAAGAGGTGGTCACGTTCGGGGAGTGGTCTCGGGACGTTCTAGATTACTCTTAAGTGTCGGAGGTTCTTCACAAAAGGTCAGGTGTCTGAAGATGGTCTAGACGGGATCGACAACTAGTAAAGACAAAAGGGAACAATCTTACGCTATTCTCGTTATTCCAGAAGAAGTAACCGAGTCGACATTTCTTAGGTGAACGTTACGTCCTCGATGTCCTCTGTGCCTAGGTTAGGGACCCAGTCTTTCTAGGGGACCTCTTCCCTTACCGTTGGGTGAGGTCATAAGAGCGGACTTCTTAGGGTCCCTGTGTCCTCTGAGCACCCGATGTTAGGTGCCGCAGCGTTTCTCAACCTGTACCGACTCATACGTGCACACGTATAATCATAACAAATAATGGACTTTATACTCAAAACGTCAACAAATAAAACTTTTATTAAACGAGAAGACTTTCTGAAAAGAAGGAATTTACTAATTACTCTTTTACTTTTAGTAAATAGACAACAGATGTTAAGAGAGACACAGAGAAGGAGGGAGAGTCAATACCTTTTAGGTCACCACTAAGTATGTATTGTTGTAGTTGAAGTCAAAAACGATTTCCATACGTCGTGGGAGAAAGGACGGGGTTCCCGTGCCGAGTGTTTGAGAAGTATAGTAAATATGAAACTAGACTACATTCGGTGTGGACAACAGACCTCAACTTCGGTCTGTACTGAGTGTCATAAATCACTGAGAACCATGGAATGTCAGAATGATTGAATGTTCTCCAACATTTATCGAATAAATTTGACATACATACTTACAGTTATCATATTATTATTATAAATCCAGTGATTGTAAGGTTCACTTATTCAGATGAATGTTAAAAAATTATACGACAGATCCAACCAGTATTGAAAGGAAGGTTTCTGATTCACAGAAAATTAAAGTACCAACGTTAGTGTTAGACGTCACTAAAACCTCCGGTTTTCATATTTCAGATGGTGACAAAGGTGACAAAGGGGTAGATAAACGGTACTTCACTACCCTGACCTAAGGTACTAGAATCAAAAGACTTACAACTCGAAATTCAGTTGAAAATATTTCGACTCACGGCTTCTTAACTATGAAAACTTGACACCACAACCTCTTCTGAGAACTCTCAAGGGACCTGACGTTCCTCTAGGTTGGTCAGGTAGGATTTCCTTTATTCAGGACTTATAAGTAACCTTCCTGACTACAACTTCGACTTTGAGGTTATTAAACCGGTGGACTACGCTTCTCGACTGAGTAAACTTTTCTGGGACTACAACCCTTTCTAACTTCCGTCCTCTTCCCCTACTGTCTCCTACCCCACCAACCTACCGTAGTGACTGAGTTACCTGTACTCAGACTCACTCGAGGTCCTCAACTACTACCTGTCCCTCCGGACCGCACGACGTCAGGTACCCCAGTGTTTCTCAGTCTGTACTGACTTGTTGACTCGACTTGACTTGACTGAATGCCAAATTTCACTTAAACCCGTATCCACTGAAAAGACAATTAAATAGGTAGTTGGTTCTCTAAAAAATCGTGATTTAAGTATTTATTGTTATTAATTATTTATAAATATCTATCGTACGTCTGGTGTCTTTTCGACAGTTCTTAATACTCCTTCTATCCAAATGTCTCTCAATAGAAGTCTGTTGAAGTTTTTAGAGATTTCGTGGAGGACTAATTAATATAGGATTAGTTCCACAACGAAGATAGAACAAAACGACATAAACAAAAAGACTTTGAGTTTGCACAAATAGTTTTTCCGTCGACGTAAAGACAACGTCTCGTTTCTCGTCCATTTATGTGAAATATTGTCCATTAGACCCAATCCGACCAGACCCTACCTTTTCATCAATGTTTCGAGTCGATCCAATCGTAGTAGGTAGAAGGACATAGAGATGACGGAATTGTAGGAAACGGATTTTTAGTAGAGATTTAGTACCGTCAAATTGTGTCTGGCCTCGAGAAGCGTTCTTTGGTCACGAAGGTACAATTAAACCTGTCTCCTTAACAACAATCTATTCTTATACTACTGATTTCTTAACATAGGTCATTAGATACGTAAGAAAGGGTGACTGTCTATGGATATACTCCTATATTAGTTCTCGTCCCAAAAGGACCAAACAAACCTCTGTCTCGTTTTCCGGGACCCACTAGAATTTCCCAACAAGGAAGTCTAAAACGACCAAGGAGAAAAGAGGACGTCTCTATCAATGACGACGTGTGTTTTCCGGATATACAGTTAGGAGTGAGAGAATGTTAATATACTTTCTTTATTTTCAATGTTTCGAGACGACGACGACGACGATTCAGCGAAGTCAACACAGGCTGAGACACCCTGAGGTCTCTGCCGTCGGGTGGTCCGAGGGGGTAGGGACCCTAAGAAGTCCGTTCTTGCGACCTCACCCAACGGTAAAGGAAGAGGTTACATACTTTCACTTTTCCCTTTCACTTCAGCAAGTCAGCACAGGCTGAGAAACGCTGGGGTACCTGAGGTCGGATGGTCCGAAGAGGCAGGTACCCTAGAAGGTCCGTTCTCACACCTCACCCTACGGTAACGGAAGAGGATGTTTCGAGATTTTCTTGGGTTTCTTACCCTCTCAAGTAATCGTCAACTCTCTAAAGTTGTTTAATTATTTTAATTGTTTACTATTATGGTCACAAAGTAGTGAACAAAGTGTTTTAAGACAAAAAACAAAAGAAAAAGGAATTAAGATAAACCTTCGTGGAAAATTTTAATTAATTAGACCGGGTGTTGCGTCATACGTCCTAGAATCAAGGAGTTGGTAACGAACACAGGACCGTTACTTCATACCACAGAATCGGTGAACTGACGGTCCCTTCAGGGATTTTAAGATCCCAACTATGAATATAAAATAAAAATTTTTGTGTGATCATTAAAATTTTTAAACTTTTTAGTGACTTTAATTCATCAATTATGTGAAATTTTTAAATATTCGTATAAGATCCTGTATTGTAAATAACAACAACAAATTAGTGAGTCAGTACAGACTTAGAAACGGTGGGGTACCTGACGTCGTGAGGTCCGGAGGGACAGGTAGTGGTAGTGAGTCTCGAACGAGATTGAGTACAGGTAACCCCACCACTACGGTAGGTTGGTAGAACAGGAGACAGCAAGGGAAGAGGAGGACGGAAGTTAGAAAGGATTGTAGTTCCGTAAAAGATTACTCAACCGAGAAGAGTAGTCCACCGGTTTTATAATCTCGAAGTCGAAGTCGTAGTCAAGAAGGTTACTTATAAGTTCTAACTAAAGGAAATCATAAAGGAATTCCTATTTTAAATAATCGTGAACAGTTTATTATGTATAAACTGTAAGATTTTATTCAATATTTTTATTTAACGACTTTATTGTAATAAAAGTGTCAGAAATCAAAGTCGTAAACATTTACTTTAGAAGAAGATATACTTAATTAAAGTTATAAAAGTTGAAGTATAGACTTTAAAACCCCTTTTGGAGGTGAAACGAAAGTATTGAGTTATTAAACAGAGGTAACTATCACGTTACAGTCTGTACTCGTTATTATTTCACGGTCCAAAAAGTTTGTTAAATATGTAAATGTAAACAATGAAGTAAAAGACCCGAGAGACAAAACTATGACAGTGTGAATGGTAAAAGATCACACAAAGGAACTCAACCCCTCTTTTTCCATCTTTGAGTGACCACGGGACACGTCAAGTTCTTTCACACACGACGTATCCTTACCGTGGATAACGACTCCTGGTGTCTTGTACCGTTTCTTACCTACGTAAATGGACCTAGAGTGGACGTTCGGTAAAAAGTGGAGGTGACCAAAGACCCTTGGTAGAGACTAAATCCTGGATTTAAATCCCCCATTCAGTAGAATAAAAAACTCTAACACTGGATAGAGGTAAGGGTAATTCACTGATTCAAGAAATTCTATTACTTTTTACCGCCTTGTTTAACCAAGTAAATTAGACCTATACCGTCTTATGGGACCCTCGTTTACTTTATAATCCTACTTACGGAAAATACGTTACACGAAAGGAGAAGTTCGACTTTCGTGAGACTTCATTGGGTTTTTGACCACCCACATCCTGAAAGGTTCTACACATTTAACAAATAGTGACCTCCTTCTCGTCTAGTTTAAGACAAAAATTGGAGAACGAACTACTCAAAGTAGTCGAACTTATCAACATGTTCTTCTTAGTTCTAGGTGAATTAGTAAACACAAACAGTCACAAAACCTTTAAAACTTTTTTTAAAAACCATAACCTTTTTTGACTGTGTATAGGAGTTACTACGAAATGTTCTTTTACCGAGTAAAGGATTGTAGACCTAAGATAATTAGGATTACAACCTGAACGAATTTTACCAGGACCGTCGTCCACCAATCTACTCAAGGGGTTTACTCCGTTTAATCGAAACTCCCAGGAACCCAATATTAGACATCCCATTTAAGAAGGGTAGGGATATCAGGACAGATCACAATCATAGAAACCTAGATCTACAGACCTTGTCTGAGTGAGTCTAAGGACCGGTAAGAGATCACTTATTCTCAGTTTCGTTTTCCTGTCACGAACCGAGACCGAACAAAGTCTTATTCACAGTAAAAGAAAGATTGGGTGAAGGGTAGGAGGGGGTGGAAAAGAGGCAGGAAGAAAAAGACGAAAGAGAGTAGAAAGGGGGAGGACGGCAGGGAGGGAGGGAAGGAAAGTTGGAAGGGAAATAGTGAGGAAGGAAGAGAGGGAGGGAAGAAGAGAGGGAGGGAGGAATGGAAGGAAGGACACAGTCTCCCGTTTAATGTTCTAGGAAGAACGAGTCGGTCAAAATCCCTATTTTAGGAGTTTTTTTTTTTTTTTTTTCCTTTTGCATGTAAGATGCAAATTCCAGTAATTCGTTTCTTACTTCGGAAATGAAGATAGGTATTTGAAAATGAAACCTAGTTTCTTACACGATATGAACGAGACAGTGACTTGTCTGTCGTCACGTTTTTTGTCACTATTTACTTAACCTACGGTTCTAAAAATAGGATATTTTCTAGTTACCATCACGCCTTGTTGTTTAGTAATAATAAAAAAAAACCCCCCCCCTCCGATTAAATGTTATAACACCACCAAAAACGGTATGTAACTGTACTTAGTCGGTGCCCATATGTACACAAGAGGTAGGACTTGGGGGGAGGGTGGAGAGAGGGGTAGGGTAGGGAGACCCAGTAGGGTCACGTAGTCGGGACTCGTAGGACGGAGTACGTAGTTTAGTAAATAGACTTTTAAATCTCTCTAGTTTTCGTTGTTTAAAACTTTGATATAATAACCCGTCTTGACTAAAAAAGAGTTCACTCTAACGTTTAATGTTGAGTTCATTTCTTTTCCTAATTCTGTATTAAGACCGTACTATAGACATCTGTGAGTGGAACTTGAACAGAAATAAACGTAGGGAAGTAAAAAAATAGGTATGTTGTGTAAAATTATCTCATTGTTCACACCCAACTTAGAGATCACAATATTTTTACTCAATCTTCGAGAAAAAGTGAGTTAGAGATCCTTCCGTCTTTCTATAAAGAGGTGATGAAATTTTCGGAAAATTTCATTTTAAAGAAACTAAATTTCCGACGACTATATCAATTTATAAAATAATTCATATATATTTAGAGTAAATCGTTATACAACCTCCCTTTTTTTTGGGTAATTGTAAAAGACCCGATTACAAATCAAAATGAACCTTCCGATTAATTCAATCTTACGTCGTCGATAAAAAAGGGGTTCTTAGATACTTAAATTACCAAGAAATTATGAAATTTTTACAAAAATTAAAATTAATCCAGGGTAAACAAATAAAAACGAAAATAAAGGTTATAAGACCCACCACCCAGTATCTTCTAGAACGACACTAAATACAGTCTCTCACAAAACGGATACAATAGGAGATCCTTAAAATATCAAAGACCAGAATACAAATCTAAAAATTAAGTAAAACTCAAATAAAAACACTTACCACAATCTTTCACAAGATCAAAGTAAGAAAATGTTCACCAACTGGTCAAAAAGGTCGTGGTGAACAATTTCTCTAACAGAAAAGAGGTAACATATAAGAACAGAGGAAACAGTTTCTATTGCACAGGTATCCACGTACCTAAGTAGAGACCCTAAAGATAAAACAAGGTAACTAGATATAAAGACAGAAGCACGGTCATGGTATGACAGAACTACTGACACCGAAACATCATCTCGGACTTTAGTCGGTCCAACTAAGGAGGTCAAGGTAAGAAGAAAGAGTTCTAACGAAACCGAGAAAGTCCAGAAAACATAAAGGTATGTTTAACACTTTAATAAACAAGATCGAGACACTTTTTATGGCAACCATCGAACTATCCCTAACGTAACTTAGATATCTAACGAAATCCATCATATGAGTAAAAGTGATATAACTAAGAAGGTTAAGCACTTGTACCATATAAAGAGGTAGATGATCACAGGAGAAACTAAAGAAAGTGGTCACAAAATATCAAAAGATATATATCCAGAAAACAAAGAAATCCATCTATATAAGGATTCATAAAATAAGAAAAGTAACGTTACTACTTACCTTAACAAAGGAATTAAAGAGAAAGATAAAAGAGTAATAATCACATATCCTTACGGTCCCTAAAGACACACGACTAAAATATAGGACTTTGAAACGATATAAGTAACTAATCGGGATCATTAAAAGACCACCTCAGAAATCACAAAAGATACATCTCCTAGTACAGTAGACGTTTGTCACTCTCAAAATGAAGAAGAAAAGGTTAAACCTAAGAAAAATAAAGAAAAAGACGAGACTAACGACACCGGTTGTGAAGGTTTTGATACAACTTATCATCGTCACTTTCACCTGTGGGAACAGAACAAGGACTGAAATCCCCTTTACGAAAGTTAAAAAGTGGTAACTCCTATTACAAACGACACCCAAACAGTATATATATCGAAAATAACACAACTCCATACAAGGAAGATAAGGACGAAGGACCTCTCAAAAATAGTATTCACCTACAACTTAAAACAGTTTCCGAAAGAGACGTAGATAACTTTATTATTATACCGAAAATAAAAAGTTAAACAATTACACCACATAATGTAACTAACTAAACGTCTATATTCGTTCCACTTTTCTGTCGGAAGACTTACCCTCTTTTATTATCGTTTACTTCGTTGACTGTTTCTTAAATAGAGTTTTTATGTGTTCGTTGAGGACGTCGACTTAAGGTCTTTTTAATTACTGGGTTAGTTTTTTACCCGGTTTCTTGATTTGTCTGTAAAGAGGTTTCTTTTGTATGTTTACCGATTGTTTGTGTACTTTTCTACGAGTTGTAGTGAGTAATAGTTTCTGTACGTTTAGTTTGGGTTTTACTCCATGGTAAAGTGCGGTCAGTCTTACCGACGCTAGGTTTTCAGATGTTCGTTATTTACGACCTCTCCCACACCTCTTTTCCCTTGGGAGAATGTAACAACCACCCTTACGTTTGATCATGTCGGTGATACCTCTTGTCACACCTCTAAGGAATTTTTTGATCTTTATCTTGACGGTATACTGGATCGTTAGGGTGACGATCCGTGTGTGTGGTTTCTTTGGGCTTGACTTTCTCTGTACACATGGAGTTACAGGTAGTGTCGTGACAAATATTATCGGTCCTGTACCTCCGTTGGATCTACAGGTAGTCGTCTACTTATCTATTCTTTCGACACCATGTATATGTGTTACCTCATAATGAGTCGGTAATTTTTCTTATGTAAACTTAGTCAAGATTACTCCACCTACTTTGACCTCGGCTAATATGTCTCACTTCATTCGGTCTTTCTTTTTGTGGTTATGACATATGATTACGTATATATACCTTAAATCTTTCTACCATTAATATTGTAACATACGCTCTCTCGTTTTCTCTGTGTCTACATATCTTGTCACAAAACCTGAGACACCCTCTCCCTCTCCCACCCTACTAAACCCTCTTACCGTAACTTTGTACATATTATAGTATACACTTTACTTAGCGGTCAGGTCCAAGACACGTACTATATCCTACGAGCCCAGACCACGTGACTCTACTGGGTCTCCCTACCATACCCCTCCCTCTACCCTCCCTACAAGTCCTACCCCTTGTGTACAGGTGGACACCGCCTAAGTACAACTACATACCGTTTTGGTTATGTTATAACATTCCATTAATCGGAGGTTAATTTTATTTATTTAAATGTAATTTTTTTTATTTCACGAAAAGAGTATCTACTTTTTTTTTTCAAAACAGAGGTTTGAAACCCTGGTGGTTAAGTGAGTAAATCATATATTAAATAACTATGTATCGTACCACGACGACGACGACGACGATTCAGCGATGTCAACACAGGCTGAGACGCGCTGGGGTATCTGCCCTCGGGTGGTCCGAGAAGGCGGATACCCTAAAAGGTCCGTTCTCATGACCTCACCCAACGGTAACGGAAGAGATCTATACCTCGTATCCGACTTACAATTAAATAATCAACGTAGCTTAATGGGGAACGAAACATGAAGTTAAGTTAAAAATTTTTAGTCTATAAAATATAATACATCTTAAAACGTGGGAATACGTTTTACTGATTATGGAATATCCTTAAAATTTTGTTATCTACTAATATCACGTTAACTCAAAAAAAAAATTGATTCCTATGAACATTTGTGTAGGTTCAACTTCGATAAAGATTTGTTTATAATTATATGGTACTCAAATCAAGTCGGTGCGTCAACACAGGCTGAGAAACGCTGGGGTACTTAACGTCGTACGGTCCTCAGGGACAGGTAGTGGTTGAGGGCTCCAAGTGAGTTTGGGTTCAGGTAGCTCAGCCACTACGGTAGGTTGGTGGAGTGGAGACAGCAGGGGAAGTGGAGGACGGGGGTTGGGGAGGGTCGTAGTCTCAGAAAAGGTTACTCTGTTGAGAAACGTACTCCACCGGTCTCATGACCTCAAAGTCGAAATCGTAGAAAGGAAGGTTTCGTTAGGGTCCCGACTAGAGGAAGTCTTATTTAACCAACCTAGAGGGACCTCGGGTTCCCTGAGAGTTCTCAGAAGAGGTTGTGGTGTCAAGTTTTCGTAGTTAAGAAGTCGCGAGTCGAAAGAAGTGTCAGGTTGAGAGTGTAGGTATGTACTGGTGACCTTTTAGTATCGGAACTGATCTGCCTGGAAACAACCGTTTCATTACAGAGACGAAAAGTTATACGATAGATCCAACCAGTATTGAAAAGAAGGTTCCTCCTTCACAGAAAATTAAAGTACCGACGTTAGTGGTAGACGTCACTAAAACCTCGGGTCTTTTTATTTCAGACTGTGACAAAGGTGACAAAGGGGTAGATAAAGGGTATTTCACTACCCTGGCCTACGGTACTAGAAGCAAAAGACTTACAACTCGAAATTTGGTTGAAAAAGTGAGAGGTGAAAGTGAAAGTAGTTATCCCAAAAATCAAGGAAAAGTGTAAGACGGTATTCCGACCACAGTAGACGTATAGACTCCAATAACTATAAAGAGGGTCGTTAGAACTAAGGTCGAACACGAAGAAGGTCGGGTCGCAAAGAGTACTACATGAGACGTATCTTCAATTTATTCGTCCCACTGTTATCTGTCGGAACTGCATGAGGAAAAGGATAAACCTTAGTCAAACAACAAGGTACAGGTCAAGATTGACAACGAAGGTCTGAACGTATTTCCAAAGAGTTCTCCGTCCAGTCCACCAGACCATAAGGGTAGAGAAAGTCTTAAAAGGTGTCAAAGAACACCAGGTGTGTCAGTTTCCGAAACCGTATCAGTTATTTCTTCTTTATCTACAAAAAGACCTTGAGAGAAGGAAAAAGGTACTAGGTCGTCTACAACCGGTAAACTAGAGACCAAGGAGACGGAAAAGATTTTGGTCGAACTTGTAGACCTTCAAGTGTCAACTACATGACGACTTCGGACCGAACCTCTTAAAACTCGTAATGAAATGACCACACACTCTACTCACTTTAACACGTCATCAAACTCGTAAGAAACCGTAACAGAAAGAAACCCTAACCTTACTTTTGACCGGAAAAGGTCAGGACACCGGTGATGACTCAAAAGGTTTAAACGACCGTATAACTCACGTCGTGAAAGCGTCGTAGTAGAAGGTCCTAAACTTTTTCGAGTTGACCTTAAGGTAATGGAGGTGAACGAAACAAACATCACTACGAAAGATTCCGGGTGAACTAAAGTGTAAGGTCCTACAGACCGAGATCCAATCACTAGTGTGGTAGCACTAATAGACCCAGCACTTCTAGAAAAAACATGTCAAGAAGACACATAAGGACGGTGGAGAAGAATTAGAAGACGAAGACAATCCAGGTATGATAAAGACAGGAAATAGCTCGGGTAGAAAAGTACTATACAGGGAAACGATAGAGATTAAAAGAACCTTCTCTAGAGATCAGAAAGGGTAAGACAACAAAAGGAGATAAAGAAACGTAACTAGTGACTTTTCCCGAAAGAATAGAGAAGAATGATAAGAAACCTTGAGACGTAAGTCTATGTATATAGAAAGGAAAAGAGGGAACGAAAAGCGAAGAGAAGAAAAGTGTCGATAAACATTCCGGAGGGGTCTGTCGGTAAAACGAAAAAACGTAAAGAAAAGGTACCCCTACCAGAACTAGGGACAGAGGACATGTTACAGTGCTTGGAGGTTGTTATCAAGTAATCCGTGAGATAGATAGTCTAGATCTGGGAATTTAGATAAAGAGTGAAGGTGACATATTAGTATTCCCTAAACTAAATCCAGTATGGACTTACCAGATCACCAAAAGGGATGAAAGAAGTTAAATTCAGACTTAAACCGTTATTCCTCAAGTACTAGACTCGGTGTCAGTCGAGGACCAGAACAAAAACTACTGACATGTCTCGAAGAGGTAGAAACCGACGTTTCTTATATTAGTTAGACTAAAACCACAACTGGTAGACCACTACAGGTACACATCTCAAAAGAGAACACAACAACCTTCTCCCACAAACGATACTGGTCACACAAGAGAATCGTTTTAAGATAACCAGAAACGGGACGAAGTAAGACGTAAGGTTCCGGTTTAAACGGACAATGAGGTCCACAAAGAACTGAAGGACGAAAACGTAAGATCAGGGGATATTACTTTTCCTGTAGTAAAAACCCACAATCAAGACTTTCCAGAACATACAGAGTTATCTTGGTAAGTTGAAGTCGAAGAAGTCGTAGTGACCAACCCCGTATCTGAACCTAAAGACACTATAACTTACCAAAAGGAACCTTTGCATGTCTCTAGTAAGACAGTAAAAACTCTAACGTAGGTTCATGACGTAAAGTCTGAGAAAACAACTGGTACTACCGATGAGGTAAAGAAGATTCCCTAAGGACGGGCGTCATCATCCATATTACCAGTAGACTCAATTTAAGTGGGTAAAGTCAGGTAGAATCAAACGGCTAAGGATCTTACAGCTTCAAGTGAGAACGGTAGAGGACAAACTGGTGAAGGTTAAACGGAACTAAGTACCTGCACTGTAAGGTCCAAGGATACGTTGTAACGAGAAATGTCGAAGCCTGGAAAGAAGATAGTGGTCAGTGTAGGTGTCGACCCATAACAAAAACGAAACCGAGGTAGGGAAGAAAGAAAGACCTCAATAAAGAGGTACCTAGAGGTCATCGTATAACCCGTGGATGGTTGGACCCCTCAAGGAGAAAGTTACAGGATAGTAAAACGGAAAAGTATGACAAGTACCCCAAGAGTTCCGTTCTTATGACTTCACCAAACGGTAAGAGAGGAGGTCACCTGGTGTAAGACAGTCTGGAGAGGTGGTACTGGACAGGTAGAACCCACCGGGGTGTACCGTACCGATTATCAAAGTAACTCAATCTGTTCCGGTACAACGTACACTAGTCTAACCGATCAAAAGACAATAACACCAAAATCAGAGACGGGAGAGAGTCGCGGATGACAGAATGAACCCAAAGAGAATGGAACCTGCACCCCGTAGAGAAATGCCGACAAGATCGTTTCACGTCGGCGACGAGGAATGGAACCTGCACCCAACGATTGGGCGTTTAATCTTTGTGACTTTTGGAGATGGTGGGGGACCTCGATCTCCCTGTGTCCTTTGTCTACTTTATTCGTCAGTCCTTCGGACTCACTACCCCTTAATCTTAGGTACCACTCGACGGACCCCCCTCAATCTGGTGTCTCCCTCCCTGACAGACGTCTATTGACCTCTGTCGGTGGTGTGGAGGACTCCTTCTCTCTTCTCCCATTCTTTAGGACCGAAAAGAGGACTAGAGGTCACGGAGGGAAACCGATTTGGTTGGACCTTCAGTAAACCGTTCTTCCGGGTCCTTTTCAATAACTTTCGATAGTTGTCGTCTTCTTCACAACTCCTGTCCTTCAATTCTTGTAATTAAAGTGGAATTTCGATTGTTCACTGGGGGAATGTGTCCCTTTGTATCCAGTCATAAACTCTCATTCTTAATCCTTATTCGGTGTTATATGTTAGACTTCTACAGATGGATATAGCAAAATTAGGTCTGTGTTTTGATCTTACAATTACCGATAAAACGAAAACTTTTCTTAGACCTCTGTCATACTTCGTTTAGTTGTCGAGTTCAACCCAGTAATAAAAGATTGAAAATCCAGGTTCTTTATCTAGTAAGTTACCCGTTTGGGGTCTCTTTACACTAGATCTGAAGTGTAAACTACGGCACTGTGTCAGGTTCCTCTTTTTCAATGGAGATTCCTGTTTTAAACCCTCTTTTCAATACTGGTTGGATCTATCGTATAAGTTTTCGTCTTTGTAATGAGACGGCTGATTCCAGGCAGATCAGTTCCGATACCAAAAAGGACACCAGCACATACCTACACTCTCAACCTGACACTTCTTCCGACTCGCGGCTTCTTAACTACGAAAACTTGACACCACAACCTCTTCTGAGAACTCTCAGGGAACCTGACGTTCCTCTAGGGTGGTCAGGTAAGACTTCCTCTAGTCGGGATCTTAAAGAAACCTTCCTTTCTACGATTTCGACTTTGAGGTCATGAAACCGGTGGAGTACGTTTCTCAACTGAGTGCCCTTTTCTGAGACTACGACTCTCCGTAACCCCCGTCCTCCTCTTCCCCTACTGTCTCCTACTCTACCGACCTACCGTAGTGACTGAGCTACCTGCACTCAGACTCACTTGAGGCCCTCAACCACTACTTGTCCCTCCGGACCGCACGACGCTAAGTACCCCAGCGTTTATCAGCCTGTACTGACTCGTTGACTTAACTTGACTTCCTGTTTTATAAGTTTAAACACGGACCATGAGTACCTTATCGGACCCTTTGGGAGGTTTGACTGTCAGACGTTTAGGGGATCAAGTCGAAAAGGGTGGTGAGGTGAGAGAACACCATAAGGCCGTGTCTTAAGAAGGACAAGGACCTGTCTTCGGACGAACGTGGGGATGACGGATACACGACACCAAGAAAGACTGATCTGATTGGGAGACGAGGATCTACAGATGTACCGATTTGGAGAGAACAGTAGACCAGAGTCCCAAAAAAATAATAATAATAATAATAATTAAATAAAAACAACTTCCTATTAACGAAATGTCTTAAGACAACAAAAGACAGTTTGGAGTTGTACTTAGTCGGTATCGATATGTATATAGGGGAGGGAAAACTTTGAGAGAGGGTAGAGGGAGGGGTAGGATGGGGAGATCCAACTATGTCTCGGGGACAAACTCAAAGGACTCGGTATGTCGTTTAAGGGGAACCGATAGATGAAATGTATACCCTTACATTCAAAGGTACAATGAGAAAGGTGCGTAGAGTGGGAGAGGAGGGGAGAGGGGTACAGATATTCAGATAAGAGATACAGACAAAGAGGTAACAACGGGACATTTATTTAAGAAGTCATGGTAAAAAGATCTAAGACATACATACACAATCTTATGCCATAAATAGAAAGAGAAAGACTGAGTGAAGTGAGTGTACATAGGGTGACCGGAGTCAAAATTTACATAGAGGAAACTAACTTGAAGGAACTGCAAGTTCTCTTTCATAGATGGGGGACTCGGGACAGAGACCACTAAGATATAGTAGTGAAGTAAAATATAAGTATTATTACAAAGATTGATCGGTCTTAGCGGAGAAAAAAGAACGTTACGGATGAATGAGGAGGAAGATTATAGACTCCCAAGAACAGGTATAACAAATATGTGATAGGGCACACGGATGTTCTCACGGACCGTGTTACCAAAACGACTCACGACACATCCAATCAACACGACACGAGTCAACGTGTCACCGTAGACTGAAAAACGCTGGGGTACCTGACATCGGGTGGTCCGAGGGGACAGGTACCTTAAAAGGTCCGTTCTTATGACCACACCTAACAGTAAAGGATAAATCCCCTAGAAGGACTTGACATCTAACCAATGACACTTAGTTACTATACATAGTCCGTCAAGGATACACGGTCCGTGTATATCAGGGGTATATTGGATATTGTGTCCAATGACACTACTAGGGTAAACGTGTCAATTTTAATTCATTGAAAAGAGGAGTGAGACGAAGGACGTCTCGCGACCGGAGGAACGTCGAAAGGAGTTTAGGTGGCCGTGTGACCACGGAGACCGACGGAGGAAACGACAAGAGAGTCGGTTGTCACAAGAGGGAGGTCTGTCAAAGTCTCGAGTACGGAAGGGGAGGGAGGTCAGGAGTGAGTTTACAGTGAAAGAGTGATTCGGGAAGGGACGACACACATATTTAACGTCGTCAGGAGGGGCTCAGGAGATGAGGGATAGAACGAGATAAAAAGAGGAAAAGAGAGTTCCTGGTCCTAAAACTACACAAAACAAGTGACAACATAGTGATTCTAATCCCTCGATTATTTACTGTCTCAACCCTAAAGCCGACCACATCGACTAAGGTTCTCCGAAGGGTTCACCGAGTCACCATTTTCTTGGGTGGACTTCACGTTCTCTACGTCCAAACTAGGGACCCAGCCCTTCTAAGGGGTCTCTTCCTTTACCGTTTGGTGAGGTCATAAGAACGAACCCTTTAGGGTACGTGTCTCCTAAGACCACCTGGTGTCAGGTACCCCAACGTTTACTCGACCTACCCTGATTTGTTGTCGTCACTCGACTGAGGTCTGAGACACGATAGATAGAGACGTACTCGGGGTGTCTGAATCATGTCCTGGCCTAGTGACCTCTCCATTTTCTTTGTGTATAGAACATCAGGTATTGAAACCTCCTAAAGAAACATCAAATCGAACATAAATCGGTTAAATAATACAAGAAACGGAATCTACACAGGGATCGAACCAGTATTGAAAGGTTGGTCTTTATTCCAGAAAGAAACTGAGTACTAATTGTCCTTTTTCGGAATCCCGGAAGTGCAGTACGATATACTTATAAGGTTCCTTTAATCACTCGAACCTAAGGGTCCTTTTTGGGTTCTCCGACTACGGCGAGGGGTCCTCGGATTGTGACTCTACTGGTGGAAAAAGTGACGTCTACCCATGACTTCCCTACTTTAGTAGACCGTCCGTCCGACTCCACCTTCGGAAACAACCAGTAAGTACCAACGTCACTTAAGGACAGAAATTAGAAGACTTTAATTGATTGATCTTGTATGTCTTTTTAAATTTATAATTGGAGAAAGTACATATCACAATAATTCTATATAGAACACGTTAAAACTCAAGTAAGAGTTAAAATACCATGTAAGTTTCTCCTTTTCGTTTGATAAGTTCTACCGATGAGGTTTAAATAATTTCCGTTGAAAGGATCTTAACTTTTATTTTATCTACATTGTATACTGATTGGACCGTCCAAAAGATAATATCTTTCATGACAAAAATTTTGGGAAGTTCTGACTGGCAGTAGATTTATTTAGTTAAATTTCCTGTCAGAATTTTAAATATTCATATACCCCGATAGATTCTTTAGAACCCCATTATGGAGTTCATTAATGGGTCATTAAAAAAAGAAAAGCAAAAGAGGGATAAAAGGTCAGTAATACGTTACACCAAAAAAAAAAATTATAATTAAAAACTTAGTTTTTTAAACAGAAAATGTTATACATTGTTGAAGGACTCTGAAGGACCGATAGGACCCCAATTCTCAAGTACAAGGTTACGTCCCCCGTGTCAAAACTAGGAACCAGTCCCTTGACTCTAGGGGTGTACAGGACACCACGTCGGTCTCCCTTTTTTTTTTCCATTTCAATACGTTGTTGAAGAGGAAATCCTTTGGCTCCATTGTTCCACAAAATTTTTATCTCAAAGACGGAGTAACAAATTTATAATCCCTAAAATTTTATGTGATTTGCACGAACAACAATTTGGGTGAGTCCGGGGTAAAGAGATCGAACAAAGGTAGAGATAATAAATAACGGTTTGTTTGAAAAGTCTCTGTAAACTCGTTCTCCTCCGATCTTACACACAAGACAAGGACCAACAAAAGAGGATGTCATAAACCAATTTCGACAGTCTCCACCTGTAAGTCCTTGGTGAGAAAAAATTGTTTTTGTTATTTTTAATTTTAAATAATCCTTGTTCGGGTCCTTTAACACAAAACTTAAAGTCTACAGTATGAGTTCATTCTTAACTTTTCTTAAAGTGAAAAAAAAATGTCTATGATTAATAAAGAAAGTACCCGGTTAGGTCATACTTACGTTCTAGAGACTTCTAGTACGTCAAGTCTACAATTTTCTTTTACTGGAGGACTTAACGACTGGAAGACAAAACGTCGAAGTCATAGATGTTATCACCTAATACAGTACTAACACGTATTCATTCAACCTACCCTGTGAGAATGTAGAATTAGATCTCATATTTGTACTAATTCGTAAATTTAAGATCGAAGTCAAGTCAAGTCAAGTCAGAGAGTCAGCACAGGTTGAGAAACGTTGGGGTACCTGACGTCGTTCGGTTCGGAAGGACAGTTAGTGGTTGAGGGTCTCAAATAAGTTTGAGTACAAGTGACTCAATCACTACGGTAGGTCGGTAGAGTAGGAGACGGTAGGGGAAGAGGAGGGTGGAAGTTCGAAGGGGTCGTAATCCCAGAAAAGTTTACTCAGTTGAGAAGTGTAGTCAACCGGTTGTATAACCTCAAAGTCGAAGTTGTAGACAGGAAGGTTACTTATAAGTCCTGACTAGAGGAAATCCTGCCTGACCAACCTAGAGGAACGTCAGGTTCCCTGAGAGTTGTCAGAAAAGGTTGTGATGTCAAGTTTTCGTAGTTAAGAAGCCACGAGTCGAAAGAAGTGTCAGGTTGAGAGTGTAGGTATACACTGGTAACCTTTTTGGTATCGGAACTGATCTACCTGGAAACGACCGTTTCATTACAGAAACGAAAAAATTATACGACAGATCCAACCAGTATTGAAAGGAAAGTTCCTCACAGAAAATTAAAGTACCGACATCAGTGGTAGACGTCACTAAAACCTCGGGGGTTTTTGTTTCAGACGGTGACAAAAGTGACAAAGGGGTAGATAAACGACATTTCACTACCCTGGTCTACGGTACTAGAAGGAAAAGACTTACAACTCGAAATTCGGTTGAAAAAGTGAGAGGAAAAAGTGAAAGTAGTCCTTCGAGAAATTAAGAAGAAGTGAAAGACGGTATTCCCACCACAGTAGACATGTAGACTCCAATAACTCTAAAGAGGGTCGTTAGAACTAAGGTCGAACACGAAGTAGGTCGGGTCGTACATTTAAGATCAAATCAAGAGAGGAAAAAAATATCTCGTGAACACTCGTGTAAAGTACCCCAACCCCTGGTTGGTTGGTTTGTTTGTTTTTCTGTCTTCCTTTCTTTAGGTCTCTGATCTCGTTTCGTTGGTAGTCACTCACAAATATTTTTAGTAATAAAAACACAACCACAGTAACGAGTCAGTGAGTCCGCACAGGTCGAAAAACACTGGGGTATCTGACGTCGTACGGTCCGAAGGGACAGGAAGTGGTAGAGGACCTCGGACGAGGTGACTCAACCACTTCGGTAGGTTGGTAGAGTAAGAGACAGCAGAGGAAGAGGACGGAAGTTAGAAATGGTCGTAACCAAAGAAAAGATTACTCAGTCGAGTAATGAAGTACATCAATCTTAGTTTAGTAAATGGAAAATCTTTTTATTTCTATGATGATTCACGGTACAGTTGTGATTATTAAATGTAGTACGATTTGACTTCGTTTTATAAAATCGAACTTCCAATAAACGAAATACTTAAAAATATTAAAATTGGGTTGAGTTTACCGAGTAACAAAGATAGTAAAGATTCGACCTTGTGGGGAGACGAAATGATTTCCCAATAAGTATCTACAAAAACCGAGAAAGGACCCACTACAAAACTTGAATCTTTGACTACTACTGTATACAAAATTTTTCAGGGTATAACGAATACAGACTTAGTCGTCATCTGTGTATATGGATGTGTATAGATTAAAGGAGACGTCAAAACAAACGAGTGAGATGTCCAAAAGTCTAAAGGGTCACTAAGCAGTCGAACAATCTTGGTAAACATGTATGATCAAGTCGGAGTAACACAATTTCCACAGTAAACTTTGGTGTTTGGTGAAGTGGTCTTCCGGTCAACTTTACTTAAAATTGTTAATTAGATTCTATTCCTGAACACAACTGTTCTTCGAACGGTTGTGTAAAGGTACACCACTGTGTAGGACTAATGACACACTTTAGTAAGGAGAGACTTACTATCGGATATCCACTCTTTAAACTACTAAAAGGATTCCTTGACTAAAGATGAAATTAGACTCCTTAAAAATAAATAAGGGGACTCTTTTAATACTTTACACGTTGTCGTACAAGAGTACGAGAAGGAAGAATAGAAAACGTGACTTTTTACGTTTATTTACTTTATTCTTTAATTATTTGATAATTTCGACAAACTATCATTCGTAATCAAAATTTCAACTTTTTACCACTGTAAATAAAAATAACAGGTAATTTTTACAAAGAAACACCTCCTCTCTTACAACATTAGTAGGGTTCTTTTTCCGGGAATAGAATAGGGAAGGAAGTAGAAGTATCACTAATCACTACATAGGACGTAACAACTACGGGTTAGTCACAAGTGACTAAATTATTGATTTTTTAAGATCAAATTCTACTACGGTAAAGATCTATTTATACTTCTAGATATTCATGTCAATCGGATGAAATAAGAAAAGTAGGTGAAAGTTTGTAATTTATTTTATGGTGAACAAAAATTTGAAGAACAAGTTCCTGAAGAAAAAATAATAAATTACACTGAAATATCTTTACATAACCATTTTTGTTTACGAAAGATGACTTGACTAAAGGACATTCGAATTATCTACTTAGTTTTAAAACCTACTAAAAGTGAATGACAGTTTTATTTTACAACATGTACCTTCTCCGAATCTTGTTTAATAAAACGTAGCGACTAACTCGGATTTAGTTTAGAACTTGAGTCCTTTCTTAGATAACACTCCTAGATAAACCGAGACAAAACCTATTTTCGTATTATGTGAAGGGATCTCACTAACCGATGTAAACTATCCAAAAGAGACTCCATGACCGATTATCTCTAATGTCGTAAAATAAAATTCCTATAGGGAAGGGAAGAGTGGGATTAGACATAAGAGGAAACACAAAGACTGAATTCGGAGAGAGACTGAGCATCAGCGAATTTAATTGAACGCAAAAGTTGTTAAACTAGTTAGACTTTTAGTACCGGGTATAACGAGATAGGTAAATGTAGATGTTTCTTAGTTTCTGTCGTAAGACTAAAGTAACATAATTTACACACTTCAAGATTTCCCTTATTATCTGATCTCCGGGGATGTCCTGACGAAAGACCTCAGTAACCTGGTTTCCATAAAGATCATAAATTTGAACTTTTACTTTTAGTTCTGTGAAATCTCAGAATCAAAAGGACTCGGGAGGGTCTCGAAACCCTTGGTTCGTCGAAACTCTTTTATAGACTCTTACCTCTCTCCTCTCCAGTATAAGGTACCGTCAATTTTTGTACTGCAGAAGTTGGATGACCGACGTTAAGTTTACGGTGCATCATCGTAAAATAATTTGTATAGTGGAATTTACTCATAAACTGAAGAGTCACAGAGTCTAATAAGAAAACATTTCATTTTTTGTTCAGAAGGTCCTCATGGATGAATGGATGAAGTATTCCGACGGTATTTCTAATTTACTTCATTGTGGAAAATTCAGATCGGACGTCATTAGGGAGTTATACAATCGGTAATATAACATAATGTTATATAACATAAGATTGTGTAGAAAGATAAAAACGGACCTGGACATCCCTTAAACACGTTCCGAGGTACAATCAACTCTCCAGTGTGGTCACGGAAATTTAAGGTTGGTGTCGTGAGTTAGGGTACTACTCAGAGATTCGAACCAAGACCAGGTTAAGACACCGGAAACCCATATGTATTATAAATGGAGTATCCACGTGACCTTTTTTACTTCAAATTTTGAGTGGTCCAATATTTGTAAGACCTTTGTTCCGATCCAAAGAGAAATACCTTCATTCACATGACAGAACTATCAGAATAGTCTTTTTCTTTTTCATCAATTGGAGGACGTTTCCCCTTTCAAAAAAACGGTTCACTTTACTTTTAAAATGAGAGACGAAGAAGGGTGTTATCGGTATTTATACGACTCCGACAATAAAACGTTCTACCAAAAACTCTGGGACGACTTTCCTCTCTTCGGGAGTAGAATATAAAGGGAGTTTAAGATGGTGTTTGGTGTGAAGAACCCTCCTTTTTTTTTTTCCGCGGTACATTCGTACAAATGGAAATTGACTGATCCTTCAACTTTGAACAGGTATTAACTACTGAGTGGTGGTATCCGGATATTTTCATTTCCATCAACAGACCCTTTTCCGTCGACGGAGGTCCGCACTAGTAGGTTCTACGTGGGTTCCCGGGACCGACCGAAGGAGAAGAAGTCGACCTGCCGAACAACCAGGGACGGGGAAGGGTCGCTACCTCTAAGACTTCTGAACAGGCTCCTTCTGAAGGTCAAACGTCTCCATCTCATAAAATTGTTAAGGTCACTACACTATACAGAGTATTTACGGGAAGAGTAATTTTCTCCCAGTAAAACGAAAGGAAAAAAATCTCGATGGACTTTAGTATGATGATAGGAGTCTTAGGACGACCTTAGGACTTCTTTTGACGTCGTTCGAGACACTAACTGTCCGAATTTCTTTACGTCAGTAAAAAACCGAATCTCCACTGACCGTCTGAACTACTATTGTGGAATCTGTAGTACTTTTTTGGTTCTACACCCCAGGGACTACACCCACTTATGTTACAAAAAGGAGCTTGAGAGTTCACCAGGTTTTACTTGAATTGGATGTCCATTTAGTATCTGATAAGAAAGAAATTATAAACAACGAAAAACATCATGGTTGACAGATTAAAAGTCGTGTTCTATGTCTAATGTCTTGTGCACACCAGGGTAACAAAATTCATCCGGAATCTAAAATTTGACCTTTAATTCATCCAGATCCTCACTGAAACACCTCTTCCGTTACCGTGGGTGAGGTCATGAGAACGGACTTTTCAGGGTACCTACCTCCTCGGAGTACCCGTTGTCAGGTACCCCAGTGTTTCTCAGTCTGTGCTGACTCACTGAAGTGAAAATGAAAAGTGAAAGTACGTAACCTTTTCCTTTACTGTTGGGTGAGGTCACAAGAACGGACCTCTTAGGGTCCCTACCCCCTCCGACCACCCGACGGTAGATACCTACCCCAGCGCGTCTCAGCCTGTGCTGACTTCACTGAATCGTCGTCCTCACTGAAACTCGAAGAAACCACCGAGTCTACTATTTCCTAGGCGGACGTTACGTCTTCTGGACCCAATCTAGGGACTCAACCCTTCTAGCAGACCTCCTCCCGTACCGTTGGGTGAGATCATAAGGACGAACCTCTTAGGGGTACCTGTCTTCACGGACCGTCCGATGGTAGAACCCCAACGTTTCTCAGTCTGGGTTGAATCACTAATTCGTGTCTCGTGTGTGTGTCTCTATCCTCATTCAAATTATGACAACTACTCTTATAGAATATTATAGATAATATATAATAACAACGTAATTCGGTCGTAATAAAAATAACGTTTTGATTTATACAAAGAAAGTCTATATTTTAGTTTTATTTTCTCATCAATGTTCTTTTAAACTTTTACATTGTCAGTATAAATGATACTCACGATTTTTACCTCTCAAAGTGAGAGAGTACTTTAAATGTCTTAATAAAGTAAACAAATCTGGTATCACTATGTTTTGAAAATCGTACCGTCGGTATATTCAAAATCATTTGTAGATTTATGAAATTTGAATTCTACGGTTTATAAACCTCTATGAGTTCACAGATTAGTTTAAAAAGTGCCGTGATATACCGAAACATACTGTAGTATTAATTCTTCAATAAACTTTGTCACCTGGAGATCATCTTGAAAATCTCTTCGTTAACGTAAAACTCAACTTTTCGTCATGAGGTTCTTTTATAGAAGATTTTCTCAAAAGTGAAAGGTTTTTAAACTAAGTTCGAAAAAGACAATTTATCTTAACACTTAATATGTGGACTAGACTGAGTAAGACTTCACCTTTTCCGGAAGTCTTTTCGAAAGTTCCACACCAGACTACACTGTGGAGACTTAAAATGGTCTTAAGTGTTGCCGTGACGACTATAGTACTAGAGAAAACCTTGATTTCCATTACTACGTCTTATTAAAAACTTGTAAAAATATAAGATGATAATCGAGGTAAGAAAATAAGGAAGAAAGTCCATGAGTAATCAAAAATGTCTTAAGTTGTTTTTAAGTGGTTCGTGGACCCGATCCGTGATGACCCATATTAATTTCAGAATTGAGAAAAAAAAACACACATCTCGTACCGCTGAAGATGGGTAAACTACCTGGGAGACCAGACAACCGAGTGCGAAAGGGAGGACCTGGTTTAATACCTCCTCTACGAGTGAAACTACTACTACTTTGTACCTGTTCATCAAGGTTTCCATTATAAAGAATATTACTATATTAAGTACTAATAGTCTGGGGTAATTTTTCTCCAATTCTTCGTATGACATTTAATATAAACCATAAACTAATATAAAAAGTTTTTTCAAATTATTCATATTATTAGAATCAAAGATGTTTACCGTAAAGATGTTCGGTTATACATTGTAATTTTTACTCGTTTTAGACGAATCAGATCACCGAACTCCCTAAGATCGATTGAGACTTTATCCTGGTTTTACGAAAGACAAGATTTTTGATAATCACGATTCATACACCTAATATTTATTCAACCTACGCTCGACTTTATCAAAAAAAAGAAACATCTTTATAATTGCCGTGTTTAGGTCAGTATAAAGATAAGAGTCAATATACTCATGAAGAAATCTGAACAAACAAGGTGACTAAAAATGTTTATGGTGAGATCGTTTAGTTATATCAAAGAATGAAGTCTTTTAGACTCTGTTTGGTCTAATTTTACATAAATAAATGTTTTCGTTTTACTTTGACAACTCTCTGAAGTCAGTCATCAACTTAGAATTTCTGAGTTTCTTAACTCCTGTGATTAAATCCGTCTTTTCGGTTTAATAAGGTTGATCCTAAATTAAACCCCGATATACCTGAGAATTAACACTATCAATCTCCCATCAGGAGTTTTTGTAGATCAGAAATGATAAGTAAATTTTTTTCCTTAATAAAAAAGGTTTTTCATTTTGACCCGGAACTTATTAGTTACAGAGTTACGGATACGACGGTAGACAGGATCCTCCCTTTCCACCCTCAAACGTATAAATTTCAGACTTATAAAGTGTCTATTTTTACCAAAATCCTTCTTTCTCGTTGTGGATCATAACAATTCCGTATCAGTGTCATTCGGAGTCAAAAACCAAGGACGCATTTGAGACCCAAATTACTTACTAGCACGACGTCAGACCTGTCAAGTGGTTCAACTAATGTATAAAAGAAGTACATATCCGATACTATCGTTTCCCATAAATTCCAGTTTGACTTTGGTGGCCGAGGTCGAAAGTACACAAAAAAAGAAAGTTATAAAATAAAAAAAGGTTAAATTTTATGGTCTTCGTAGTTTTTAAACACCCTTCTTACTGATTTCCTTTATTACTTTTGTGTCTCTGTGTCACCAGCAGTTGTCATCTCCTTCCAACCGGTTAGCACAGATGTCAAAGACGAAGAAATTTAAGATCTCATATCTCTATATGACCTTTCCTCGTAAACCATCCTTAAACAAGAGTTCATCTAAGGACCTCTGGCATAAATTACATAAGAGGTACGAACCAGTAGTATGGAAACTAACCACCGAGGATAAATCTACTAAAAGATCCGTCGTGGGACCTATACATAGTGGGATCCAAAAGCGGGGTACTCAAAGGTAAATTCCAGTAGTAAGAGATGAAAGGAGTGACTGTACTCTTTCGTTTCTCGTTTAGTCCTAATGATCACAGAAGTGTTATTTTGGAATAACTAACGATTAGTTAGACAACTCTTAGACACATCCGTCGATATTAGTTTCCTAATGGTTTAATAAATGTTACTAATTTAGTTGCAAAAGTTAGAAGTAAATTCGTTGACTTATAATTGAAATTTTTGACGTAGTTTGTCTGTTCCTCTTTACTGTCGTATTATCTATCTGTTCCTTTTCTCATAAATAAGACACTTAACCAGTGACCTCCGGAAAAAAAGAGTCAAGGAAAGAAAAGAATGTCCGATGTTGAACAAAGAACAACGACGGGTACTCAAACCGGTAAGGAATCCAGACCTGGTGAGGTTCCTGGGTCCTCGTGAGTACAAAGGGTAGATGTGGATGTGACCGTTTTCGGTGAAATACGAAGGACTGCTACTGCAGGTTCCCTAAGTCAGAGAGATGCCATTGATGACTATATAGTCGAACTGGCGTCTTCTGTATATGTGTAAATAAAAGATGTAATAATTACTTAAATGGTAATGGTTATAATGACAGGACCAAAACGATCATTGTGGACCTCTTCGTACGAGTAAAAAAGAAATTTATAGTTAGATGGACGAGTCCATCTTTTATAAGGTAAGGGGTTTCAAAACATCTTACATTGAGGAACATAAACATAAAATATGTAACGTTCCATGTAAACTATAGGGCTGCTATGGAGACTGTATTCTTTACCGTTATAAAATAAGAAGTGAACTACTTACTTCTTTGATTCCGACATCTCAAATTTGTCATATCAATATCATTGTGTCGACCCACTTTGTGTCGATCTATCCTTGTGTCGAAAACCCCATCGAAAGTGTCCCTCTTTCACTCTAGAGTTGGTCGACAATATTTAACACCCATAAGAAAGTTGATGAGGACAAATGGTGGCACCTTTGGTAAGTTCATCGGACACCATCAAAAATTGGTTATAGATGTCACTTGTAACCATTCTTAAAGAAGTAAAAGGAAGGTTTAAAAGTTATTATAAATGTTTTATTAATTTGGAGTTGGGTTTGTTCGTTTTTATGGATGGTATTTATCTTCATGTCGGTATCATGTGTCAGTAGTCACATTTGTGAAGATCTTGTGTCTCGAGTCTGTTGCCAGTCCTGTCGGGGTTCGATAAAAGAGAAGACCTAAATTTAGATAACGTTATCGAGTACTTCCGTCTCCGTTCTTAAAACGTCAAAAATGATAAAGATGACATAGAACCGACTCCCTGAAGTACTGTCTTGATTATCCTGTATCCATCACTTCTTCTTCAAATCTTAATAAAATGTAGGACGGTGGGAAAACGTGAGTACACTCGACCAACCTTTCAATGGTTGTGCGACGTTCAGTATGATGTCACCGACTTCCGGACCGAAAAGTGACTCTACGTCTGCGTGTCACTATTTGAGATTTCGTTCCACTCGACTACGACCGTCGACCAGTTCATCCGAACTCTTTCTCGGGTTTCCTCCCGAGGGTGCCTCTACTGTGCGGAGGTCTTCACCGACACTCTCGTTACACAAAGAGCCCTCTTCAGACACTTATCCAACACGTTTCGTACCCCTTTCAAAGGGGTTTCAGAGAACGAGGGGGTCGGGTAAAGATAGTGGTCGGAGTTCTTTCGACCTAAACCTCGACTCTACTAAGAGTTCCCAAAATTTTCAACCTTTGTCTTCCCCTTCAGGGTATCCGTTCTCACACCATCGGGACCTCCTTTCTCCACCCTAATGTTCAAGAAACCGAGTAATACATCCTCCACCGTCCTGGGTGGTAGGAGGAACCTACTTCGGGAAGGACGAGAGGTCACCATCCTCGTCCAGTAGGAGTCAGTGACGGAATTGAGTAAAGTACTGACGTCCAGGTCCTCTACTTCTGGGGTTGAGATTTGTAGGCTTTTGCGGCCTGTTTACACTGGGAAGGAATAGGGAACTACGGTAATGTTCAGAGGCACCTCTTTGTGACTAGAAATTTCTGTCCATGAAAGCCATAATGAAATACTTTGAACGTACGCTGTTTGTAAAGACTTCAGTGTAGACTCTAATGGTTTTGTAGAGTAGTCCTAAGGTTTCCTCCACTTCAATCATTTTTATTGTCTGGAAACCTGTCAAATAAATGCATATAGTCTACTTTATTTTATTGACTACCTATTTGTAAAATGGAAAGTCACCTATTAGAACCGTCACATGTTGAAAGAAATGTAGAAGAAGAATATTTTTATTGGTTTATGTATATCCTTATGTTAAATAAATAAATTGTTTTGTGTTATTAACTTTAGTTAATGACATAATCACTCAACAATGAGTATTAAAGTGTACTTAAGGAAAACCATACCCTTTCGAAACCAAGACCATTGTATACTCGTACAATGTCGGATTTAGATATCCACTACTTTTTGTTTTATGGTTAAAAATTAAAACTATGACAAAATTATAGGAATAAACAAGTGGATGAGTAATTAGGTAACAAATTAATAGACAATTACTAGACATAATAAGAGAGTAGACACTAGGTCATCGTAAGGAAGCAGAAGATGATATCGAGGTTAAAGTAAAACGAGGTCATAAAAGAGAACAGAGTCTAAGGGTCCGGAACTCTACAACCCTCGTGTCAGACACAGTCAGTACAAAAGAAAGGTCTCGGGCTGTGTCACGGACCGTATAAACGAACGGTGAAGGTTCTATCCGTTTTGACTGTTTCTTACTAGCGTCGTGTGTTTCCTGGACCTCGGAAGTGTTTCCGAGACACTCTGAAAATCTGAAGTCGTAAATCCGACCCCAATTCTGTCTGTCTCGAACAAATTGACCGTGAAATTCCTTCACCTTTAGAACGGGGAAGTGTCCACCATCCTTTACTAACACAGACCGAATAGACATGACTACACCTCTGTTCACCGATCGTCCTATCTTTGTGACGTGAGTTTCTTTACTACGTTTGAGACACAAAATGAAAACACAGTCTAAGAAGACCGCCGACGTAGGAGTCGTCCAACTTCGTCTCGACAAAAATTGTTTTAGCAAAACCGGTCTTGAAGGGTTGGCATAACTACGGCGGATACTCGTGGGAAGGGTACTGGAATAGAAGTAGAAATCTCCATTCTAAAGGTGGTCACTTTGAAACGTATACGGACCTCGTCCGTCGCTACTTGAAATCGATGGTCTCTAAATTATTTTACTAGTAACAGTTTTTATACAGATTTAATTCTTAGTTCATGTTGTTTTACCTTCGGTCTTTCGTGGGCTTTGGAAAGACTTTGGTTCACAGGTTGACTTTGGTTCACAGAAGTTAAACTGTTCATTTTTCAGTTATAACCTATAATGAGTATAGGTAAGAAATAAAGAGAATAAAGGAAAATTTTTAATAAACGACTCTTTTACAATATTGTTACATGTAAAAATTGTTAAGTTTGTTTTAATAGACATTAAGGAGGAAGACTTTTCAGTTAAATAAAAGAGTGAAATAAAAGATCAGGGATTAGTATACATTTTGTATATAATTTGTAAAGGTAAGTATCATACGTACGGAAAATTATAAAGTGAACAAGGGAACTGTGTCCAAGGGTTTAACGATAAGGTCGACGTACTAGTATTAAACATAATCGATGTATCTAGGATGATTACGACAAAGATAACACACTGATAATATTAATCACGATATTACTTCAGTGAAAAATCTCTTCGTCTGTTGAAAACATGGTCATATTTTGAACTCAAAAGTCAGATTAAAGGAGAAGGATGACACGACGAATAAAGACATCTTTAGAATTACATAAAAATTGGGTCGAGGTTAGAATTATAAGTCTCAATTATCAGTTTAATTAATATTATAAGGTGACCGATACGAATGTAAATCCTTTAAACCTAGAATTAAAAACTTCTTGCGAGTATGAAAACACAAGGAATTTGTACCACTGGTGTTTGTAACTGATTAAATAAGTATTTACACATTTTACTAAAAGAGAAACGATTTCCAGATGTATACACTCAGAATTATCTAAGGGAACTTATTATTTTGCTAAGAAAGTGAATAAGATCCGTCTTTTAAAACCCGTGAATCACCAATACTATAAGACCTTCTAATAGGGTTTTTTTATAGACTTAACCCTAAAGGTTTTCTACAATTTTTCTAGTCGCGTCGGGAAGTGAAACTCCTAAGTCCTTTCTGTGAGAAGAAGAGTCTTTTGGTTCAGACCTCCATACCGTCGGTACAAATGAGGGGGTAGCAGACAGTCTCCCGCTTCACTCGGAGTTCGCAGAGGACAACGAATTTTAATAATAGAGTACGTAATGAAATTTACAATTTGGTCAGTAAGTAAATACAAGGTACTATCGAGGACTTTCATCGGGGATTCTGTCCGTAAACTTTCAGAGTTCGGAAGAACTTTTTACGTGCATATTAAGAGTGTGGGAGACCCGGTGTGAAGAGAAAGAATCAGTAAACAACATACATTCGGTACCGTTTCGATAGAGAGAATAAAACTGTACGAGCAAAGTAGAAAGAGGACCTAAGAGAAAGAACAGTAGGAAAGGATTAAAGGTACGTTCAGGTAGAAGACCCCGGTCTCCCTTGTACTCTTATACGTGTCCCTATCTGACTTACTCTCTCCCGGTGTTAAAGATCGGACAACCAGGTCACGTCTTCAACCGGTCCTTCGACGGTCCAAATATGAAACATTTCGGTCTGGGAACACTTTTGGTTCATCCTGACCTGATAGACTTTGTACACATCTCGAGTTCCGCCGTAACTGTAACCGTTACAAACACCTGGGTTCAGTTAAGTCCCTACTAATCGAGTATCCACAGGTTTTGAACCTTAAAAATTTTACCATCGAAATGTAGGAGATATGTGTGTGTGTGTGCGTGTGAGTACGTACGTACACAGGTGTGTGTGTGAGGACACATATAGTAGAAATGGAAAACTGAAGAATAAAGACTATTACTGTGAGTGTTGAAATTTATGTTAATTTAATTTAGGTTACGATAATTTATAATGATAGATCCAAGATGGACCAGGTCACAAAGACGGGGAAAAAGGATATACTCCAGACACCAAACCAGTTCTACCTGACGAATGGTATAGAGTTTTCGAAACACGAAAATAGAGGTGCATTGGAAGGGAATATGTTAAAAGAAACGGTCTCCAGAAAGGGATGTAAATAGGAGAACTGTAAGATAGGTAACAAATTTCAATTAAACTTTATGGTAAAATACGTGTTAGAAGGAACTAGTGGGGGTAAGTTTCCGATAGAGGGAAGAGTACATTAAGGGCACTGCAGAGTACATATAAGAGACTACTACAAACCGGGGATAACAGATCACAATGTTACAGTAGACACATACAGAATCGGAAGAACTACCAGGTCGAAAATGAATAACCTTACATGGAGTTCTTATATTTTTTGAGAGTAGTCATTGTCATCCTTCTCACGTAGTACCCTCCAACAAGATCCGACTAAAGTCTTACACAAACCAACCGATCTCACACTCCTCCACGACCTCTTCTCCTCACACCTTATATATCAATGTCCTCCTCTTTAGATACGAGGGGTGGGAGAGAAATAATGATGGTAAACGGAGACATTGAAGGAACACGTCTTTGACTCGGAATTTATCAAATCATAGGTGTTGACGGGAATCGTTCACCAGAATGTGTATCACTCTCTAGTTCTCTGTTAACAAGTTAGGTCTTTGTATAAATAAACTGAGACTTTTACGAAAGGATTATTGTATGAAAATATTGACTATATGTTTAAAACTTTACCTTTACTCAAATATTGGTAGAAATATTTGTTCCGGAAATCCGTTCAGTTTTATCAGTGGTCCATAGATGATATGTGAGTCATAATATTAAGAATTAAATTTTTTTTGATGGTCTACAAAACGTACCTGAATTTTTAACCTTTGACAGTTAAAACTTTCAACGGTAATATAGGTGACATAATAAAGATTTCATTAAATGGATGTTGGGTGAATTCTCGAAGAAAAAGAATAATATATCGATGCTACTGTGATTGGTACACTACCTATTTCCGATAGGGTCTAAGTAACTTCTCCAGAAGGGTCCTTAACCACTATTTCATCTACGACAGATGGTCTTTTTACCATTGATAAAGTGACTAGAATTACCTCTCGAGGACATCGGGGAGTCAATCTTGAATCTAAGTGATTACTTTTGGAACGTATTAATTTCCTAATAAATAACACTGATGAATGTGTCAGTCGTTCGTTTTTAATTATACGAATGTTGTTTATTCTCGAATTGTATTACTGACGATCAAGATACTGATTTTCTACGGTTTAGAATTTGTGCTGAAATTTAAATTTCTATAACTCCCGAAGGGACCACCGAGTCTACCATTTCCTAGACGGACGTTACGTCCTCTGGACCCAAGTTAGGGACCGAACCCTTCTGGGGGACCTCCTCCCGTACCGTTGGGTGAGGTTATAAGACCGGACCTCTTAGGGGCACCTGGTTTCACTGACCGACCGATGTCAGTTACCCCAACGTTTCTCTCAGCCTGTACTGACTCACTGATGCATGTCGTGTGTTCTACGTTTTTCATAACGGTATTAATTTTAGTTCCTACTTACCCCTCATAAAATATACACTTCTGTTTATTGTAATATTTATATTTTACAAAAACGAAATTAATACTTTTTCCTATAATAGAGATTGAACGTTGTTTATTGGTTATAGTTATTGGGTTCGTAAACCCCAGTAAGGGACCTCCAGGTCTGACACGAAAGGGTCAAACCGCACCGGTTTTTTTTTTTTTTTTTAAGTTTGGAGTTTTGACCTTGAGTACGGTTATGTCGTCAATTAAACTCCACTGTAAAATCCTCTCGATCTTTGGAAATATGTAAAGGGGGAGAAATTTAATATTCGTTATTTAATTTCGTAATCAACACAAATATTACATTCGTAACTTTACAAAATTTTTCACTCAGATTGTCTAACTCTAAAATTACAATCGATCTCATTTCGAAATAAAAGTCTGAGACTTTAGAAAAACCAGAAAAAGAATATCCAATATAGATAAAAAAGTTGCCTGGGTATGTCAAACTTATGTCGTAGACCTCATTGGCATAACAAGCTCAGTACGGTTGTTTAAGGAATAACACCACAATTTTCACAAAAATTTTATAACAATAAATTTAGGACCTTTCGTAAACTCTATTGTGAAGGTCTGTAAACCCCCCACTCAATACCTTCTTCCTCTCTATAGCCCCTTTCGAATCAAGACACTTGCTCGAAGTCATTCAATAGAAACTGATAAATCATAGATATGTTGACACGCACCGACCTTGGTGTAACATAAAATTTCAATACTTTAAGTAATAGAGCTACTTAGTGGATTAAGAACACACGATACATCTCCGTCATCAACTGTTGTAAGGGTAGTTTTTACTCTATATACCACACAGTTTCTCTCAATGAATTGTATAATAAGTATTCTTTTGAAACGTTTCTGTATTTTCATTTGTGTAAATAGGTTAATTACTAAATAGAAACGATTTACAATATTTTATCATACTTTTACTTTAAACCCCCATCGTATACTGTAGGCATGTGTTTTTATTTGGTTTCCCTTTACAGGTGTCATTTATGTAAAATCCGTTGAAAGGTTTCTTTATAAACCTAAAACGTGATTTTTATAAACCTCGATGTACGGGGAGAAGTATGTCTGTGATTCCTTTGAAGTGTCAGTGATTACTATCCTCTGTCTCCGATCGTCACTCCTGCCTTCTACGCCGGAAACCTAAGACGAATTAAAAGTGAAAACTGTCACTGAGTTTCTGACGAGAGTTTTTTCTATCAATAAGGAAAAGTATAAATATCTTCTGTTTCACAATTTTATAAAGTCCATAATTTTATAAAGTCAGAAAGTTTTTGTATTTTGATTTTAACAATTGTTTTACTAGATTTCGGTATCGTAGTGAAAAATTATTTAGTAAACTAGTAAATTTTGATTTTCATCACAAAATGAAAATAAGATAGATTTTAACAAAATTAACAGGTCAAATGGAACCCATATATTCGACAAAAACTTTCTTTATCAGATTTTGTGTAGAATGTTTAACCTTTACACATACAATTTTTTTGTTTCTATAGATTTTATTTCTTTTGTACCAGGAGAACTTCTTATTTTAATAAGGAAAAAAGAGGAAAAAAAGGAGAAATTAGGACATATTGAAAACTGTCACGGAAAGTGAACCATGAACAACTTATATATTTACCGGAACTTCCCTTCTTGGTAACACAACTCTTTAGTATAAGTATTTTTAAGTCCGTTTCTTTTCTTTCATATGACATATACGTTTCACATAATCCTTCACAAGTACAACAAATATTATTTTTCTATAAAAGTTGTCTGTAACCATATACCGTATAAAAACAGAAAACCATATTAAAATATATATTAATATGTTTATACAAATATATATATATTAAACCATATTAAAAAGAAGTTCTTACAGATAAATTTAATAAGGAAAAAGACTGGTATACAAAGAACCACTTACATCGAGTAATGGCGAAAACCAAAAACAAAGAAACCAAACATGTTTCTGGGATTTAAGTTTAAATCACAATTGACATGGTCTAAAACAATCGAGTCAAAGACGAGTTCGAACCGACCGGACCGTGACTACTCGGGGGAGAAGACTCGGTCGACGGAATCTGACTCCGGTGCCCAAGGAGTCAGAGAAACGGCTCTCACGAGGAACCAGTGCTCCTCCTCTCTCGGCATCCAGATTCAAGTCTTCTGGTCCAGGACTACGACTGAGACACGTAGTGAAGTCCGTCGAGGAAACTCGACAAACCCGAAATGAAAGGACTGCACACTTTACTCTCCGAATCGGCGAAACCCCTTTGCACCCCTTCGTCCCTTGAGATTATTCCTTCTACCCGTGGTAGATCCTTTGAGGTGACAAAGGATCTAAGGTAGATCCTTTCAGGTGACTCGAATTTGTGACCAGAAGAGACAAAAGAACTCGTGACAAGTAAGAGTTCGTAAATTATTCATGGACAAGTTACAGTCCGTGGCTTCTACGATCTTTTTGAACTAGAGTTAGAGACTTCTCAAAGATAGGATGATACCTTTGTTACGTTAATCTTAACTCATCTAATTCACAGAAAAGTTCCCTCGTCACCAGTGGACAACACTCACGTCTCTTCTGATAGTGAAGGAAGGAGGGTCACTCGGGGTCACAGTTAAATACGTGAAAAGTAAAAGGACCTGTTAAATTATCCTAAGGAATAAAGATTCAAAACGATGGTCTCATCTTGTAGTAGGTAGATGAGTAGGTAGGTTATTTATTTATTTTACATCATTTATAATTAAGGACAGGACACAGTCCTTGAATCCAGCTACCACCCTCATGTCACTCGTCCTTTTGGGGTAACGAAAGAACCTCGAGTGTCACATCAACCCCTCTGTGTGTAGTTAGTCTACTCATATTGAATTTTGTTACTATTTACGATGTTCCTTTCCTTTGGACCACGAGGCTCCAGGAGATGATGCCCCTTAAAATGGACGACACATATACTCCCCTTCCCGTATTCTCCCAGTGACCCCTTCCCGTAGTATTCCCTTCTCTCTCTAGGCGTTCGACAGTACTTTCGACTCCTGATCGGTCCGTCGCGTCCCTCAGCCCGCCTCCCGGGGTCCGGTGTGGAAGCCTGACCTGACCTTGACAACCTTGGGTCTCCTCTTAATGTCTCCCCCGCGAAAACCGACGGGACGTGTTGGACGTCCTAGAGTCAGGATTGGTCCCTGACGTTGGACTCGGTGTCGTCACTTCCGGGTCTTAGGTCTTAGGACCTACGGTCGGTGCTCCGGGTGTCCCTTAAGGGGATGTCTCTCAAAATACTGCTGCAGCCAGTCCATACCTACCTACTTGACATGGTCCCTTAGGGGGTCAGGTTGGTACAAGGAGGGTGGGAAGTACCACGGTTTGTGTCTGGTCTCTTAGAGGGATACTATTTGGTCCTTTTTGAAAAAGTAAAAGTTTCAGATACTCAATTTTACAATTCTTTACCGATCCAGTAAGATCCCAACTGTACACTCATACATCGAGAACCAGTAGCTCAGTCGACTACCTTTGTCCTTGAGACTCGTATTACCCCCAGGCGTGCTAAGACCTCGTTCCACCCCTGCATAGAGGGCGTCTCATCCCCCTTCGGGGAGGGGTCATTCCGGGGGGTACCGGCCCCGGGTCACCCAGCACGGAGCACGAGGATACCAGTCGAGTGGTAGGGGTGGAGCAGAGTCCACCTACCGAACCGAGGGCCCCTTCGAGGTCGCCTCCCGAAGACCAAGAAGAGACGTTTCCTGTCAACGAAATCTTGTTGTCGTCGTAGTCGCCGTGGACCCTCGCGCGATCTTTCCGGGTCAGACGCCGTGGGGCTCGGTCCTTCAATCCCTCGACACACAATTGTTTAGCCTAGGGAGTGCCGTGTGTCAGGGAGTCGTTTCCGGTGCGTTCCCGAGGGTTCTCTTGCTGTACCCCCAAGAACCCCAAGTGTTGAGGGACGATGCTAGAACCCCTTGGGAAAGGTCTTCTAAGTATCGTATACGATCATATAGTTTCCGATGTTTGTCAAGGTACAGTTTCTTTGACAAGTCGGACAACTTGTTCCAAAATGTTTATATAGTCTTGTACTTTGAGTAAAAGTAAGAAAATGAAAAAAAAAAAATTATCACTTTTGAAAATATAAATCTTAATCGGTCGACCTGAGTCAAATCTACTAGGGTTTAAACAACCGTTGTAGGTTTCGTAGTATCAGCCCTCGGTCAACTTACAGACGGAAGAAGAGAGGTAGTCCGGACTAGTCCCTCGACTCGAATCGGTGCAGTTCCAGCATCTCGGAGAAGTGTCGGGTAAATTAGACCACGAAACAACCGGAACTCCGGGTGTCACTTGGTCGTACGACAACAGAGGATAAAAGAAGTACCACTGAGACGCCCCTCCCCCTTAAACCACTGTCATATCACCAACAAGCAAACAAAGAGGATCCGGGCGAGAAGACTTCTATAAACCCGACGGAGGGTTCGGCGTCACGAAACCCGGTGTCCTTCCACCCACTGTAGGCCTAGAGGTAAAAACACCGACACCCGTGGAAAGTTGGGACGAAAGGACCGGGGACTTCGGAAACGAAACCGAAGTCGAAACCCTCCCCGTCCCCAAAGGAAGAAGAACTTTTCCGATGAGATAAAAATTTTTTCTACAAATTGAACTAAAGTCTTTTGAAAAGTAAACGAAAGAATAAACGAACACACCGGAACGAGTACCTACCGATCTAACTAGTTATTTAACTCTATATACCAGTCCTAATAAAAGATTGAGGGTAGAGACGAGGTCAGAGCTAAAGTTCAAGGGTGAGACTGACCACAATGGACCTAGTCACAGAAAGGGGACACCGGTCTTGTGGTTTAAGTTTAATGTGGTTTGTAGATAATGTGGTTTCAAAGGGGAACCCTTACTCCCATCATAATTTTTTTTTAGAGTTATGTTCACCTCGTCAAGTAGAATTATCCGACACGATACTTTATACAATTTCAATTTTATATTTTTCGGACAAGTGTGTCTAGAAGTACACACTACGCTCCTTTGGTCTACTTACAAAATACTTTCCATTGTGACTCAGGTGTTTATTATCTCATGTAACCGGGTCTCGATTACGGTGCGTCCGATGTCAGGTACCCTAACGTTTTCTCAACCTGTACTGAATCGTTGATTGTTGGTATTGTCGTTACGAGACGTGAGTTCGACTTAACGTCGATCATTGTCGGAGAAGTAGTGTGTATTACTTCCACCTTTCAAACTTTTCACTTCACTTGGTTTTCAAGTATACCAAAAATTTTTCGCCGTCGACTGTTCTAAGACACGACCACATTGTTTAAAACGGGAACTTCACTAGGACCCTCTTGAAAGTACAATACTTATTTAATTTTTATCACAGAAGCTAGAGACATAGAAGTATAGTCTTATTTGCACGGTCTTGTATATTTCGTCTAGAGTGTCTTTCTATCAGAGGTATGGAGAGGTGGTTTAAATCAGGGTCAACATCTTTTGTGGAACTATAAATGCCCAACTAGCACTCCGACACTCTAAGTGTTATCAAGGTCATCCACCGTAGTCGGTGTGAGAACTTTTCCAACTTAGTCTACTGAATTAATTCCTCGTTTTGGTTACGAAGGAAGAGATTACGTCCCTGCTCCTAAGACCGGTCTAGCGACTGCCGAATTAACGACTGAAATACGGTGACTGAAAGTTTATCCCAAATTGTTCGAAAGAATAAAGTAAGGGCATTCCTTAAGTTCTTGTCGAACGAGATCAAAAGAATCAGTGTCTTCAGAGGGACGGTAAGTACAGGAGTTGACACTTTTGAAAAAAGTGCCTCTCCTCTCCGGCTATCCCCCCACAGTCCGGTTCAGTGGTGCCGGCCCGCAATTCACAGTGGTGTCCGAAGACCCGCTGTCTGAGGTCGCCTTCGGCGGTTTACGTAGACGAGTGTGTCTCTTGCCTTGTGTTCTGTGGCCTGGTCGACCGTCGCTCCCCCTTCTTTCGGGGCTCAGTCGTCTGGAGAGTGACCCCTGCTGCAGTTCTAGTCTCTTCCTCTTACGTATTCCAAAGGTTCCACAGAGTGCACCCAGTCGAAAAGATTGAAAAAACCTAAAGGATGGATCGACTACCAGATCTCAAGTACTTTACGAGTGAATCCCAAAGAACCGACACAAGAGGGAGCGACGAGTGGTCCGTGAATTTACCCTGGTGTCGATAAGACAATTACTGGAGACCTCTTGGTCTCTAAACGATGTGAGTGTGGTCGTCGTACTGGAAAGAACCTTCTTAAGTAGTACCATAGAACAAACGGAATTTACCAGTGTTGATACGGGATTTAAATCTACTACACTCTTTCTTTTAAAGAGAGGGTATGTAAATTTCAAACAAGAATGGGTGAGGTCTTTATTAGTCAGTTATTAAAGGGATGTGTAGTTGACTCGTTCTTTACTCGTATTCACGAACTATAGGTCGTGCAGACACTCGGAGAGTTTAGAACCAATTTTTCCTTGACCTGAGTGCAATTACTTTTAGGTGGGTAATACGAAATGTCAACGAATGTTCACTTCCATAACGATGAAGTAGGAGTGCCGAAGTACAATCTAATTTCCCACAGTGGGTTCGTAGGAATCGACACCGGGGTGAACGACATTGTTTTTCTGAATTTTCTTTATAGATTTTCACACAAAACCCAATAAAGAAACAATTCCAAATGTGTCTGGTCATCGGAAAGGAAAAAACTGTTGGAAGGAAAGGAAATCGTCTGATCCATAACCTTCGTCGTCTCGAGTGTCTCGGAGGGTCAGGTGGACTCCTCCTGCGACGACAGACACCACTTCCTCGCCGGAAAGACCCGACACAGGAGATCGGTCTGAACCGAATCACTCACGGTCACCGAACACTGAAACGAAGGTTTCGTTGTGTTCCCTTTTCCTTGAGACACTCAAGGTTCATTGAGCCTCGTACATCCGTGTCACGCATACGAATACGACCGCGACAGAGACCGTCTAAGACCAGACCTAGGAAGACTCAATTCGTCTTCCGATTCTTTGTCGTCGACACGGAGGTCGGTCCGGGTGAAAAGACTTAGGTGAATAATCTTAAATAGGGTACTATTTATTATATGAAGAATTATAATGCCTTGGGACCAGGTCGACGAGTGACGAGTTTTCGGTCATTTTTCCGGTCTAACCATCTTTACTTTCAAACGAAAGAAAACCTACGGTCGTTGACCTTCCCTCCCCCAGTCCTCTATCCCATGTGAAGACAGGTTTCCGGTTGAGGAGGAGGGACGTTAGTCCCCTGTTCTCGATAATTTCGAGATAATTTTTGTCTTCCCCCCCCCGATGTACGTCTCTGTCGTGTCAGTCGAGACTGGTAGTAGAACTTTAACCAGTAACCACCGGACTGGTCGCACCAACAAACTCCGTGTCAATTAGAAGTCAGGGTCCTAGCCAAACAAAGGTAAATGAACTCCGGTTAAGAACCTTGACACCGTCGAATACAGTGTCGATGTCAGACAGGTAGCCCATCAATTGAAGAGGGTGAACCACCCTAAAAGTCATAGACATTCTGTCGAGTATCCTATACCGAGTGTTATAAGAGAAATTAGGAACTCTTCCTTGATTTCCAGGGGCTTAAACGAATTTCTGATTTGATAATAATAAACCAAAGGAATATGCCAAAAGGGAACAAAGACGTACAAAAGGGAAGAGACTAATTTGAATGAGAAACCGATTTCAAAAAAAGTGTCTGGATGCCGTCCCACTCTTGTCCTGGTCCCCAGGACGAGGTAAAGTGATTCATCAACATTAGAGTTAAAGAAAAAAAAAAAAATTAAAAATAAAAATGAAATAAAATGAAATGTTATGACATAACCAAAACGGTATGTAACTGTACTTAGGTGGTGCCCACATGTACACAAGGGTTTGGACTTGGGGGGAGGGTGGAGGACATTAGAGTTAAAGTAACAACGACAACAACAAATCAACATTCAGAACGGACTGAGACACGTTAGGGTATCTGACATCGATGGTCCGAGGAGACGGGTGCCTTAAAAGATCCGTTCTTATGACCTCATCCAACGGTAAAGGAAGAGGTCCCATAGAAGGGTTGGGTCCTGACCTTGGGTACTTAGAACGTAACCGTCCACCTAAGAAATGGTGACTCGGTGGTCCCTTCTGGGAGGGTTAAAGTGTCCCTTACTTATTTGACTAAATACCAAACTTATTGTCTCTATTTTATTTCTGGTTCCCTTGTCCCATTACTCTCTCACTTTGTTACCGTCATAAAATACCATCACCACTACCTTCGTCTCATGAACCCGTTGTCTAGATGAGTCCCTAATGTACCTTAGTTGACCTAATACTCACTTCTTGATTATACGAAGAAGAATTATGAATGTAAATTCAAGTTTTGTAAGGGATTTTATAAAATTACACCATTTAGACACCCGACCCCTCTACACCGTTGTAACATATAGGACACAAATAAATTCTACTTTTATTGATCTCCTTAATCTAGTAGACTAAATAAAAAAAATAAAAACGTTTACTCTTGACTCCGGTTCTCTTTCCTTTACTGGGGAGATTCTGGTATGTCATTACAACCTCGGACCCGGTATTTTCAGTAGGGTGAAGGGAGGAATATCGAGGAATTAAAGAGAGGTGGAAGGTGTCAGGTGACACACAAATCTATAAGTCATAAATAGTCCCCAGTACTTTATGTAAAGTGAGATGGCATTCCCATCGTGGTTAGACTACTACGTTCCCCTCGACTCAGGTGCGCGGACACAGTAGAGTCTATTGTCTGTCCGAGGTGGTCCAAGAGTCGGAAACCACCAGTAGGAGAGGGGTGTCGAGTCCAGAGAACTAGGACTGACTGGAATCCCGAGACCGAGTTAACAGACTCTGAGATTTTTAAAAGAAACGGTCCTGTTGAAACCAAAACACAGGTCAAGACTGTTGAGTCAAAGACACTAACAGAGTTCTGACTCCGGGATGGTAACAATGTTTAACAGGGGAGGAACCCAGGGACACGGTCTTAGGGACGAAGAATTATGGGGCACAGGTCACCTATGACAGAAGGAAAAAGGTCTGGAACGACCAAGTTCAAGGCCAGGAATGGAGTCGGGTCCCCGACCTGGGGTGATGAATGACCGACGGGAGAAGGAAATCACTTCTGTATGTATAACCCTTTTTGCGTATGTTGATAGAGTTAAAACAAACTAAGTAGGACTTACGAAATATAAAAAGAAGGGGGAGAGTGAGAGTCGGTAGGTCGCCCGAAGAAGTCCTTTTTTGGATCTAAGTCGATGTTTCTGCACGTGGAAGTGTCGTGGACTCACGGGTGAGGTAGTCGGGAGACCTGTAGACTCGTGTTTTCGGTTGGTGTCGACAGACAGTCTGTCTTTCTGTAAAAGGAGATGGGAAGATCCAAGAAGACCGACCACATTCTTAATTCAACTACACTCTGTCTAATTTTCTTTCGTTTTGTTTTCGAATTATTGTATATGTGTACTCTCTCTGTTCCCTCTTGACTCGTTGAGTAGACGTTACTTCCTCTGGGACCGAGTCAGGGACCCGACCCTTCCAGGGGACCTCTTCTCTGTTCGATGGGTGAGGTCATAAGAACCCGAAGGGACCACCGAGTATCCCCTTTCTTAGACTAATGTTACGTCCTTTGGCCCCAAGTCAGGGACCCGACCCTTCTAGGGAACGTCTTCCCTTGCCGACGGGTGAGGTCATGAGAACGGACCTCTTAGGGTACCTGTCTCCTCGGACCGTCCTATGTCAGGTACCCCAACGTTTCTCAACCTGTGTTGACTCACTGAAAGTGAGTGAAGTGTATCGACGAAATGTTACGACACAATCAAAGGCGACATGTCTTTTCACTTTGTCGATAGACAAATATATATAGGGAACCCGAAGGGACCACCGAGTCTCCAATTTCACAGACGGACGTTACGCCCTCTGCACCCAAGTTAAGGACCCAACCCTTCTAGGGGACCTCTTCCTTTACCGTTGGGTGAGGTCATAAGAACGAACCTCTTGGGGTACCTGCCTCCTCGGACCACCCGATGTCAGGTGCCCCAGTGTCTCTCAGCCTGTGCTGACTCGCTGAAGTGAAAGTGAAAGGAGAAAAGACCTAAAGGAAGGGTAAATCCAGTGGTGTCTGTGCCTGTTACCAACGGACACGTTGTTATCAAGAGTAATAAATAGATAAAATATGCATCATAGTCATCACAAATATATAGGAAGGGTTAAAGGGTCAAGTGGGAGGTAGGGGCGTGAAGACGGAACCATAGATACACAAGCGAGAGATGCAGACACAGAGATAAAGACGAAACGTTTATTCTAGTGACTAGGGTAAAAAGATTTAAAGTGTATATACACAATTATATATTATAAAAAGAGAAACACTGCAACGTAGGACATACTTCGTGGATCCAGGTAGGAGTAGATACGTTTATCGCATCAAAGTAAGGAAGAATACTGATTAAGTAAGGAGACGACTACCTGTAAATCCAACGAAGGTGCAGGACCCACAATTATCACGACGTTACGTGTACCTTCCCGTACATAGAATATCTTAATACCAAAAGAGACCCATATACGGATCATCAACCTAACGACCCAGTGTCCCATCAAGATAAAATCGAAAAATCCTTGGAGAAATGAAAAGAGGTATCATTAAAATAGTTAAATGTAAAATTATTCTAAATACCCTCCTTTATGTAAAAGAAATGATCTATATAATTTTACATAGGTATAAAGGAATCATACGTGTTTCGGACCTCCCTTCTGAGTCTCCGAAGATTCAACCTGTTTTCTCATCGGTCAGTAGTTCCTGAAGAGGGTACCTTTCCCTCCAGACCTCCCGTACTGTCTCCGTGACGTGAGACCCCACGACGGGTAGACTCGGACTTTAGGACAACCTGGGAGTCCCACCCGAACTCGTCTTTGACAACTGTGGGTCGGGAAAGGATTTGGATAAAGAAGGACATGAATATGTTGAATTGGTAGTGTCCGGGCCAGTCGGCTTCGTGTTCCGTCGATTAAAAAGGTTGGTACACGGACTGAACTAAAGACGTAGTCATAAACTCAGTTCAGACTCGTAAGTGTGACATCGACTTGTTCGGTTTAGGAGACCGAAAGTGGGTAACAAAATTTCGGTGTACCTCATCTACATCAGTAGAGTATCTGTCGTGTACCTGCACCGGTGTGGGAATCCAATGTCTTAACGTCCACTCAGAGTATGAGGGACCTCCTATACAACTGGATAAAGACGGGGGAGGTTGGGGTCGACTGTCCACTCCTATACTTGAGGGTTAGGGAGGAGGAACCTTTTTCTTTCTTCTACCTAACTCCATAAGGAAAACCACTATATTAGTAACTACTAAGAAATGAATCACTTCTACTTAATTCTGAAAACTGGACCCCTCGTTTTGTGCCGGACATTTTTGTACCAAAGTATGGTCGACTTACGACAATGACTTGTACTTTAGTACCATTAGTCTCAACTCAGTTCGAACTGTTTCGGAGAACCTAATACGGGAGGTCATCTTAAGAGTGTCAACTTCGAAAGTTTCTAACCGTTCGAGTGGTGACTATTCTGACAGAAGAGTTAAAGAATCTGATTCTAAATTGAGAATCCCACGTGCGTACGGACGAGTCAGTACAGACTGAGAAACGTTGGGGTCCCTGACATCGGGCAGTCCAAGGAGACAGGTACCCCAAAAGGTCCGTTCTTATGACCTCACCCAACGGTAAAGGAAGAGGTAAATAAAGTAATGAAGGAGGATTTGATTTGTTTCATTGAAGTGTATAAAACGTCGGATTAAAACGAATGACTCCAACACCCATATAAAGAGTCCTTCCTTTAATTCAATCTAAATCCTCATTTTGACACGGTTCAATGAATCCGTTCTTCAAAGTGATTATTCGTGGTCCTGTACTTTGACTCGGGTGCATGTTGGTTCAAAAGGACGAAAATAAATTTTGAATTCATAAGGGAAAGAACAGACTGGGACAATGAGAGTCCTAACTCCTCATAGTTTGCTTTTACGATTAACTTCAGTTCTCCGTGGGACGTCCCGAAAGAACCCATGTTTTTGGGGAGGTACAAGACGTAAAGAACAAACATAATTTTCTAAAACCAGAGGATCCGGAAGGGACTCAATATCTCTTGTCTGAGTTCGTCAATTATTAATCTTTTCTTCTCAGTGTCCTGAGGACCTAGGGTCCCTTCCCTATGTCCATTGTTAGACTACGTACAGAAGCTTAACAAGACGTCTTTGATCGAGGGTGGGTCACCTTGCAGCACTAATGTACGACCTGGGTTCTGGAGTCTACCTTGATCTTCTGACTACTAACTCTAAGGGTTTTATAGTGGGACGATGAAGTGGTGATTGGTTAGTCTTCTTCACGGTGTCCGACTAGTCCGTAGGATACTGGGAGAGGAGATTGTGAGAAACTTTTGGGAACGATTTTCGGTAGATTCCTCATACCCCAAAACTCGTACTCGAAGGGTAAGAGGAACGGACCGTGGGACGTTTACTTGGGAACGAAACGACGTTTATGGACGACAGTCTTAAACTGAGAGATGGGACACCCGTGTCCGGGGAACGAACCGTTGTCTGTGTAAATCAGTTAGTACACTTAACTAAGTATCCAATGTTAATATTTTGTAGTCCACTAAACTAGATATATTAAAATACTAATCCTTTAATTTGTTGAAGGTACCGTCTTCCCACCACGATCACTATTGAGCGGACGGTCACGTCATCTGTGTCCTCTGTCCTCAAACTAGGACCCAGTCGTTCAAGGAGACCTCCTGTCGGACCGTTGGGGGAGGTCCTAAGAACGGACCCCTGAGGGTATCTGTCTCCTCGGACCACCCGGGGTCAGGTGTCCCAGTGTTCCTCAACCTGTACTGACTTCGTTTAATCGTACATACGTACCGTCTTGTCCAGAGACTAGTGACCCTTGTGTTGACCACCCCTCTCCCTCTCATCGAACCCTTTCTCGTACAGAAACTTTAGCTATCCCAAAGGGAAGAGTGAGAGTTTCTTTCCTGTTTTTCAAGGTCACTAAAGGGGATGTGTCGAGGAGAGATCCCACCATATCACGGTGACATTAGGGGTACGTGACTTAATTCCTTTCATTCTGTTCACGAGTAGGAGATAGACGTCGTGACTCACTAAAGACAGGAGTGGACGTTGTTTCCTGTCCCCGAGGTCACAAAGGAGGGTACCGACTACCAGGGGTGTTCCCCACCAAGAGTGCCGGGGCAGGTACACTCCTCCCTCGACCTACCGTAGTGAAACCCCGGTCCCGGTTGACAAGTCAGAACTTACTTAAACCGTAAGACGAAATCTCTGTCAGTACAACTGATGTTTCGAGGGGTCCGATACCAATAAGACTGAGTCTTTGTGGGAACATGCACTATACTATGAGTGACCGGATCTCCTCCCAAACGGTTCATCCTCGTCCCTCAATGTTCCCCGTTCCTCTTTACCTTCCCCTTTACTTTCCTCTCCCCCCCGAAAACCTTTATCTTTGACATACAGGAAATGTCGATCAATGGGACGGTATTAACGACGTGTCTTTCCTGTGAACCCTTTACGTAGACGGGTTTTGTCCCGTGTTCAATTTGTCATATCTACACATTATAAACAGACCCCACACACAAGGGCCGTCCCCGTCACAACGTTTGTAGGTCAGATAAGTAGAGGTCGCACCCGGTGCCCTTCTGACATTTATAGGAAGGTTAAAAAGGATAGAGATCCCGATTCGAGACACGTCTCCCCCCAAGCCGAAGGTAGTGGCCCCTAATGACCAGTCTAATAGAGTGAGACTTACTGGGTTCCTTAGTAGTTCATTGTTTCGTCATCCTTCTTACCCCCAAGGACCATCGAGTCGACCATTTCTTAGGTGGTCGTTACGTCCTCTGGGGTCAAATTAAGGACCCAACTCTAGAGGACCTCTTCCCTATCCGATGGGTGAGGTCATAAGAACGGACCTCTTAGGGTACCTGTCTCCTCGGACCACTCGATGTCAGGTACCCCAGCGTTTCTCAGTCTGTACTGACTCGCTGATTGGTGTGTCGTGTGTCCTTCTCACCTCCGTGTCATGCAAGTGTATAACGGTAAATCCCGACTAAATAACGTATCTTTTCGTAAAAGGTATAGAAAGTATGACTCTATATGAAACAGGAGACGAAATCAAAAGTCATCAGGAAATTTTAGATAAAGAAATGGCGGACAACTGAAATGGCACGACTATTGAAATCTTCTCAAGACAATAATGTACCACTGATTCGGTCATCGGTATAACTTTTCGTCTCTGTAATAAAACGGTAGTTTCCAGGTAGATCAGTTCCGATACCAAAAAGGACACCAGTACATACCTACACTCTCAACCTGACACTTCTTCCGACTCGTGGCTTCTTGACTACGAAAATTTGACACCACAACCTCTTCTGAGAACTCTCAGGGAACCTGACGTTCCTCCAGGTTGGTCAGGTAAGATTTCCTCTAGTTGGGACCCTAAAGAAACCTTCCTTACTACGATTTCGACTTCGAGGTCATAAAACCGATGGAGTACACTTCTCAACTGAGTAACCTTTTCTGAGACTACGACCCTCCCTAACCCCCGTCCTCCTCTTCCCCTGCTGTCTCCTACTCTACCGACCTACCGTAGTGGCTGAACCACCTGAACTCAGACTCACTTGAGGCTCTCAACCACTACCTGTCCCTCCGGACCGTACGACGCTAAGTACCTCAGTGTTTCTCAACCTGTGCTGACTCGCTGACTTGACTTGACTCGACTTCGGTCATGTGTGAAGTATCTCCTTTGTATTGCGAAACTGTTTACCTAGAACATAAAGTAAACATCAAAAAGTATACTGGATAAACCCCTTCTTCTCTTTGATTACATGATAATCAAGTCAAGTCAAGTCAGCAAGTCAACACAGGCTGAGAAACGCTGGGGTACTTAGTGTCGTACGGTCCGGAGGGACAGGTAGTGGTTGAGGTCCTCAAGTGAGTCTGAGTGCGGGTAGTTCAGTCACTACGGTAGGTCGGTAGAGTAGGAGACAGCAGGGGAAGAGGAGGACGGGGGTTAGGGAAGGTCGTAGTCTCAGAAAAGGTTACTCAGCTCAGAAGCGTACTCCATCGGTTTCACGACCTCAAAGTCGAAATCGTAGTAAGGAAGGTTCTTTAGGGTCCCATTTATAATAATATCTCTTCTCGAAATTTTGTTTGTGTACCAATTAATCATCGGTTCTGGAACGAGACGAACGTCGTAAAGAACGCCATCGTACAAAGTAAATAAGTGGTGGGACCTTCTTCAAAACGGTAGTTCGAAATCAAGGTCATTGATATTGTAATAGGATTCCTAAGTCTCCTTCTACTACGACTCCGTATATTGGGTGACAGATCACAGTGAGACTACGACGAGGACAAAAGTCACCCGCAAGTGATTCACAGGGAATGAAGTAGAAATTCGGATCCACTTATTCACTCTGTCTACCCTGGGACGTTGAGCAATCATTAATCTTTTAATACGAGATAGTCGAAAATTACTGACTTGTCCTCCCGAACCGCTTCAGGATAGGTTGGGAGATTTTCGTCGACCTTACAGTGACGAACTACTTAAGTCGACCTCAAGTCGATCTTAACTTAGGAGGGAGAAGACTTGAACGTTTCGTGTAATGAAAGAAATGTTATAAAGATAGAGAATGACGGGCGTGTTCACCCGTAACCCTAACTCACAACACGATTTCGCTACGCAAAACATGTCTTCCAAGACTAATTTACAACCAGTTTAACTTGACTTCAGACTGGGACTGTGTCATGATCCCGGAAGTGTAGTGTGTGTCCAAGACATTGTGTTCCTAACACGATTACAAAACCTTGCTCGCTCACAACATTGTCTTTAGGACAGGACTCGTCACAGCAGTGACTGTGCGAATTGTAGTTTGAAGACACCCCCGGTTGTCACTTCTGTGAACTAAGGGTATCTACCAGTGTGACAGGACCCGATGAATGGAGAAGGTGATCCTTTAAGAACTCCCATCTCTCACACAAAGGAATGGGGAAAAGTAGTGACTAGGAAATAGAGATAGAGGTCACGGTTCCGACGATATCGTGTGCACTTACGTATCGTGTCCTGAGCACTGACGTGGCTTGACATGAAGGCCAACTTCATTAAGTGCGGAGTTTACAAACGGTACACTAAAGTTGTCTTTAGTACTCGTAGGACATCTCTGGTGTTAAAGTCCAGGGGACCTGTCGATACAAAAGGATCAACGAGTCGAGTCTCTGAAATAGGGAGTCCAGAAACTTGAAACCCCCCTACCGTCGTGAACTGTGACAACTGTGGGAGGGGTCAAAACTTCCAGTACCCTGGGTCCTAAAGACACTTCCACGTCCATCGACCGTGAAGAGAATCGAGACAATCAAGACACTAAAAAAAGGGAAGAAAGTATTTACAAGGGGTCCAAAGAAAATAGTCGAGAAAAGGCAAAGAGGATCATCAGAACGTTTGAAACCGACGGACTACGTGAAGATCTCGAAGTTTACTGAGAAGGGGCTTTTCTATCAGAACATTTGTATATAGAGATGGGATTAGAGGTAGGTTGAAGAGTCAGGGACGACCGGGAGAGGTAAGTTTGCAGGAAGACCCCTGAAAGGACCACCATGTCACCTACTCTCAGGTGGACTGGTAAGTCCCCTGAGTCCAAGTTAGGTACTAGACCCTACTAGGGTGTACGACATCTCGTTGTTTGACGTAGTGGGACTGAGGACTCGGACACGTGACCTCGGGTGTTCGACGTTGACGACTCGGGGGCACGACGCTGTCGACTTCGGACACACGAGTCTCGGGTACGGCGTTACGCTTCGAACGCGTAGTGTCGATCTCTCGTCGGGGACGAAAGACGTTAATCTGTTTCGGGTACGATCTTTGGCTCTGGGTGACGTTGGTTTTGATTTTCATTAATTTATTTATTTTATGACTCTCTTCAGAATGACTGTGTGGTTTGCAGTGGTTCGTTCTCGCACGTACTAACCGGGGTCAAACGAGGAGCCTACAGTAAGTGGAAAATGGTAAATAGGAGAGTAAATAAATGACGGAAAGTCTATACGCCTACGGAAAGACAAGAAGTTTACGAAGGTCGAGTAAAGACAGTGACCCATAAAGGTTAACGAGAAGGAAGAACCTCGGGTGAAGGGGACCCAACAGTATATCGACCGAAGAATAAGGGATGGTCGGGTCGGACGAAGGAAGAGGGTGTCGTCCGACAAGACAAAAGAGGTCTCCTAGTGGTAAGACTTACTTACGTAGTGCACAAGCAAATCTTGTCTCTAAGACACTTCTGTCTGAGAGAAACAGTGTGACTTCGGAATCGACTCCCGGTCCGTGTGTAATCTGTAAACAACCACTTGGCACGTAATCCTTTGGACCCCAAAGCAGGATCTGGAAAATGACTGGTCGACATTCGGGAACCCGTCAAGCAAAAGGAGGTACCTGTCGTCAAAAAGGTAGATGTTCTCTATCTCGTGAAAGGGTCGTAGAGAGGTACGTAATCATTCTACGGGTGAATCTATACAATCTTCACCCCTTCACCATTCTCGTCCCGATCATCCCTTCTAGACCCTCGGAGGATGGGTTCGGGTGGTTCTTATCGAAACGAAAATAAAGCGAATTGTATAACTAGAATGTGAATTTTAAAGTAAGCTTGTTTCAAAATACGTAGTTTTAATTTTTACTTTTTAATGATTGAGACTAGTAACACTTCGCTGAAGACAGAACTTAATACTGATGCAGGTTTCATCTTAAGTAGGAAGGACAGGAGGATGTTCGGCCAAACTTAAAGGATAAGGAGATAAACCATAACAGTGTGTTTAAGTTTCGAAGTCTCAATAAAAACTACCAAGGAAGAAGAAGGGGAGAGAATGGGTTGGACCATGGATTGACAAGATTTACGGAAAGAGAAAAATTAAAGGTAAGGGGTCCCTTCTTCGGGGCGAATTCGGGATCCTAGACTATTGAAGAATGAACCTGAGAACGTGTAAAATGGACCTGGAGACGTGACGAGAGGGACATAAGACGTGACTGTCAGGATAGGGACGTCTGATGATTGACTAAAAAGATTGATCTTAAGATCAGCAATCAGAAAACTTTTGGAAGTCACAGAAAAATAACGGGTACTTTACTTAGGTTTTTTGCACGGGACCTCGAAAAGAACGTGTACCGCGATAAGTACAGACGGACAGGTGTCGGGAGAAGAGGTTGTGTCCCCAGAGACAAGGGACTCTGGACCCTAGGGAGAGGACCGACTTCGTGGACCGGTCTGGAGATTTTTCAGTGGGACCGTTTTGTCGAAACAGATTCTCCACAAAATTTGACCTACTGTCAACTGACTGGTTAGACTATGAAAGAGAAGCCTTTAAATTTACGTTCTAACCTGTCTTAAAGGTTGTAATCCTACCTCTTCTCACTTCTCTTTGTATCTCTTCTCCGTTACCTGTCTTCGGTGCTCCGTCCTTTTCCGTACTCTGACAGTCCGTCTCTCGTTTTCCGGAACTGCCGATCTCATCTTCTCCTGTACCTCTATCTTGCACTGGCTAGGTAGACTACCTGGGGACCACCTATATGGCGGAGGTGGAGACGTCGTCGGACCGCCTCGTCCCGGGTCTTGGACGAGGTCCCGGCCCCGACACCGCGTAAGAACCCCGCCCTGACCGAGGTGAAGCGACGGACGGGGCCGGAGGTAGAGGTACCTTTGTTTTGTTCTACAAGGACTAGTTGTCGTCTCGGGATTGAACTGAGGGAGAAACACCACACGACTAGTTTGAGGGGTCCTATAACAAAGGATTTCTAGACGACACTGAAGACGGTTATTTTCACGACCGACTTTCGGGGAACAGGAGGACGGTGCCTCTCGCCCTCCGGGGACTGAGGGGCGAACGGTCCAACGTACACAGACAGAAAAGTACTGCGCGAGTGGATCAAAGTCCAGAAAGAGTGGGTGACACGACCCGCGTCGTGTGGACCAGTGTAGACCGTTTTCAGTAGAGGAAGATTTGGGTCGTGAATCGGACAGATCGAACCGGAAGTAACGTGAAACCCAGAGAGAGCCCCGAGAAACTCGCACTCTTTATGTCTTGAGTGGAGACGAATTCCCGAGACTCATCAAGTGTCTTGACTTTCTTTACGATTTGAGGATCTATAGTCTTTCCAGTTGAAGACCGGGTCGGGACTATAGAGTTCTCTTCCTTAGGTCCGAAAGGGATCCGTCACAGTGACTTCACTAAGAGGAATTGACGAAGGTGACACGCAGTCAGGTGATCTCTCGGCTAGAGGTCGTCTTCTCTGAGTGGAAGAGGGCCAAATCCCGGGGACCGAGGGGAACCATCCCCGCTCACCGCCACCCGAACCTGACCTGTCTGTCAAGGTGTCGTGTTAGTCGGGTACACCCTTTCTTTTCTCTTAGATTTATTTCCTCCTGCGAAAAATGATTTTCTTTCTCCTCTCCTACAACACGTCCGTTTGTGTGTTTTGTTTTTGTCTACGCGTCTCGTGTGTGAGAAGATAAAGTGTTAATAAACGTTTCAACAGAAACAGAGGACTTACGTTCATTATGTAAAAGGAGAGCTCCCGTCCCAAGTAAATAATGAAAACAAACTAGGAGACTATTTGTGTTATAATAATTATAGATTATAAATAACTCGTGTGTGTCACTGTGATACAACTCACAGAATACAGGTAATACACTAAAGGAGTCGTCTACAAATTTCATCTACAGAATAATTCGAGTGAAACATCTGTTCTTTCGGTATTGCACTTCTCTAAAGGATTTTATGTCGGTCATTCTTTATCTTGTCCTAAACTTCGAACCAGACACACTGGTCGAACAGACACACTTGGGGATTTGAGCCCGAGGATTGGTGAGACTGTATAACGGAGATGTAATATACTGTACTAACTACGTATAAGAAGTATCTTTATCGCAGGTACGAAGATGTCTTATAGAAAACTGTCAAATAAGTCACGACTGTATCGTAGAGTTCGATTCTGAATTTTCTCGACCTTCTCTGAATCTCTTTTGGATGGTTCTCCCTCTTACTATCGTCTCTTTACCGACCACTTCCTTTCAGATTCTTTTTAGCACTAGGAGTACACTTTTTGAGGTCTCATGGACCAGTCCGGTTCGGGTCACGAACTATCTGATTCGTTGTCGGTTTCATCCCTTTTTATTTACTCTGAAAGATACTTCTGAAAAACATCTGACTTTTCAAGACACATATCTCTTCTAAACTAATAAAAAAGAGACACACGATTCAACAAAGTCAGGACAGACTAAGAAACGATAGGACACCTGACTCGGACGGTCCGAGGAGGCAGGTGCCCTAAGAGGTCCGCTCTTGTGACGTCAGACAACGGTACGGGAGGTGGCCCCCTAGAAGGGTTGGGTCCCTAACTTGTGCACAGAGAATACAGAGGACGTAACCACCTGTCTAGGAAATCGTGATCATGGTGGACCCTTCGAGGTGAAAATAAGATTGGATATCTTTTATAACCTTACGTTTTCATTTTGGTTATTCAAAATTTATTCAAATGTCAAGTGTGTTTCCGGTTCCGTAAGACACCGATGGGAGCAGGTGGTCGTCCGAGTTCAACCACCTACGGACCTACGACTACTGACCCGACCTCCCTTGAAGTCGAACGGAGGGAAACCGTTAGGAGTACAAAAGTCACACTGATGAGATGTTTCTTCTCTTTGACGTCCGTGTAGAAGAAAATAACTTGAAGTGTCTATAACACGAAAAGTATTTAACTTCTAAACACGAACTATCTGATTTGTTTTCGGTTTCATCCCTTTTTATTTACTCTGAAAGATACTCCTGAAAAACATCTGACTTCTCAAGACACATATTTCTTCTAAACCGTTGGGACGTAATTTATTCAGAAAGTCGTGGTAAAAAGTTTATCGTAAACGAGTAAGAACAGAGAAAACCCATTAAGAACGTTATAAAGTTAGAAAAAGTAGTAAAAGCATAAACGATGACACTAAACGCTAGAAAACATAGTGACGATACTCAGTGACTTCCAGGTCTACTATCAATCGTAAAAAATCGTCGTTTTATAAAAATAAATTCCATACATGTAACAAAAAACTCTGTATCACGATAACGTATGAATTATCTGATGTCATATCACATTGAAAATATACGTGAAGTCAAGTCAAGTCAAGTCAACGAGCCAACACAGACCGAGAAACGTTGGGGCACCCGACGTCGTTCGGTGCGGTGGGACAGGTAGTGGTTGAGGACCTCGAATAAGTTTGAGTACAGGTGACTCAGCCACTACGGTAGGTTGGTAGAGTAGGAGACAACAGGAGAAGAGGAGGGTGGAAGTTAGCAAAGATCGTAGTCCCAGAAAAGTTTACCCAGTGGAGAAACGTAGTCCACCGGTTTCATAACCTCAAAGTCGAAGTTGTAGTCAGGAAAGTTACTTATAAGTTCTGACTAAAGGAAATCCTGTCTGGTCAACCTAGAAGAACGACAGGTTCCCTGAAAGTTCTCAGAAGAGGTTTTGGTGTTAAGTTTTCGTAGTCAAGAAGCCGTGAGTCGAAAGAAATATCAAGTTGAGAGTGTAAGTATGTACTGATGACCTTTTTGGTATCGAAACTGATCTATCTTTAAACGACCGTTTCATTACAGAGACGTGACCCTTTGATATTTTAAACACACCGAGTGAAATCACGTCACCAGACCTTGGTGTGGGCGTTAATAGAAACTCCGACAAATTCAGTGACGACCTGTGTAGGTGACATCCCTGTTCAAACGACGTTCCTCTAGAGTTTACTCAGTAAGTCCAAGGATCTTACGTCGCACCCCTGGCCTTCTTCTGTAGTACCCCTTTTGACCAGACTTTACTTACCTGAGGTTTATGAAAACACTTAGCTTCCCCGGTTTAGGAAACGTGACCGGTGATTTTCTTTCTCAGTACCATAATGAAGGAAGACACTTGGTAGTTCGCTCTCTTCACTCTCGTAGAGACTACCGTTCCAAGGAGTACAGATCTTTTCGTCAGGTTCTCTCCTCGTGACCAGGGTGCCGTCAGTCACCAAAAGAGGTGTAAGACTGAGTCGGACACGTATAGGAGTGATTTGAAGGTACCACAGAAGTCCAAGAGGAAACTCGTTGTCCTTTTACTTTAGTAGGGAAAGTAGAGTAAGGGACATTGTGAATTATCGTCGAAAGTTTAAAATCGTACACGGAATTTACCTGAGAGTAAATTTTACGGAAACCTCTAAGACTAAGTCATCCACAGTCACCTGGTGTATCTTTCTGTGTGTTTAAGGGTAAGAACCAACGAAACTCGACAATGAAGAGTGGACGAACAACAACAACAAGTCAACGATTCATCACAGGTTGAGAAAACGTTGGGACGAATTTTCAACGAAATTACTCAACTTGAAGGAGGAACATAAACCACGTACGGAATGAATCTAGTATTAGAAACTCTAATTCTCGACGTATAAAAGAAAGAGGTTAGGAGGACTTCCGTATATGGAGCGTACAAATGTTATACGTGTGTGTAACGACTCACTGGTTTTCAATTGTCTTTGACAAGGAAATACGGGTGGATTGTACACTTACAGTCCCGACTCAAACCCTTTCTTAAAAGAAACTCCAACTTTCTTGGTTATTTCTTTCTTTACGTATTGTATCATACTCAAATATGTCTACTAAGTTTGGTGTTACCTTTTCTGGGTCTTAAACTTTAAAATTTTAGACAAAAGAGTCTCCACAGAAATTAGTCAATGAAAATGAATCTTATAATAGACTGTTCCAGTTTTATGACGAGGAAAGATAAAATACCCCGTGTACTAGGGTATAATAACGATATATATATATATATATAAAAAAAAAAATGATAAAAAGTAATAAAAATAATTCTTAGTTGCCTTTTTGTTTTAAAGTGTATTCCAGATATAATCAGACCACGTTTGTATACGACCTCCGGTTTCAGTACATCATCAGTGACCGTAAACAAGGACCTTCTCTCTTCGTAGACCAGTCAAGGAGGACTGAATCGTTACACAGTGAGGGACGTATTTTCGGTAGTTACCACGGTCAATCGGGAGTCCTCTATTAGGGTCGACGAGTTACACCGAATGTTTGCTGTGGGTTGTACTGGGATACGGGGACTGGGAGGTCGGAGGGTAGAGGAAGACCCTGGAGGTAAGGGAGGGTGGGGAGGGGGAAGGTAACGGGAGGGACTAGGTTGGTAACAAGAAAGGTAGGGGACTTCTGTTGGTATGAAAAAAAAAGGAGAAACCGGAATCGTATACACAAATAAAGAAGAAGTTGAAAGTCTAGATCAAAACACAGTAAAGTAGACCCTTCGAAGGGGACTGGGGTCCAGACCCCATTCCCGTACTCGAAGGAAAAATGTAGTATCGTAATTAACGAAAAGAAAAGAAAAAAGGACATAAGAGGTGATTCTGAAATTCGGGTTTCATACCGTCCTTTCCTTTCCGAATAAGTGTATATATACGTATATATACACATGTATACACATGTATATATGTACACACATATACGTATATTCACATATGGTGTACACATATGTACAGGAAGGACGAACCAGGTGGTGGTTATAAGCCTCATCTGAACGACACTGTGTCAGAACGAAGTCCTCACTACTTCCGGGAACATGATTGACTGAGGAATCTTCATCCGTAGAAATGAGGAAATCGAAAGAGAAGTTCCTCGCTGAGTTGAAAATTACAAACGAACGTAACTGAGAGGAAGGTAGAGATGACTGATTGGTCCAAGAGGGACTCTCTCCTGGGTTGACCAATCGGTTAGTGACGAAACATACCTCGGGAAGATAACTCGTCTGGAAAATCGTGGTACAGGGTCTCTGGTAGACGGTCGGGGACGCACAAAACCCACTTCGTAAAGAGGGACTCCATTAGTAGACCCGGGTGTCACTGTCCAGTACACCGGGTGTCTTCGGACTACTACCCCCACTCCTTCGGTAGACCCGGGTGTCATTACCCAGTACACCGGGTGTCTTCGGACTACTACCCCCACTCCTTCGGGGAGACCCGTAACCGACACTTCGTCGACACTCGTCTCCTCTGTGGGTCTCGAGGATCGGGTCTTTACGAGAAAGGGTAGAGGGTACGACGAAGGGACCCGGTGGTTTACGATGGAAATTTAATTACAAATTTTCGGTGAATATATAAATAAAAGTAAGACGGATTTGACACGGTCGATACTTGTACACACTCTCAGAATTAACTTAGTAAGACCGAAGACGTTTTCTCCTTCCTTTTAATTTTTGAGAAGTCTTTGAAGTTCCGCACTCAATCTCGGAAGGTCTAATAAATCTTTCTACACCAGTCTATAAAGTAACATTTAAAGGAAACCAAAGTCGGATCCTTACCAAAGTAAAGGAGATGTTACCAATCATTAGTAGTGGTGTTTTAATTCAGACATCCCTTTTTTCTTCGAAGTAGAGATAAATCTGTTGTTTAGTTAAGAAAGAGTAAAGTGGTATCAAGCCCGTTAAAATCACTGATAAAAACGTATTAAATATATACAAATCAATGTCAGAAATATATTGGGTGGGTAATTCGACCGAGTTTGTAATCCGACCGGTAAAAAAGTCAGATCATAAGACCAGTGTATTAATTGGTGTGAAGTATTATACACCGAGCATGGTGAGACCTACAACACGAGACGAATTTTCATTTGGTTATTCAACTGAAACCAGAGAGGTACGGACTGTAACCGAGGAATGACCGGGAGGGAGAATTACTTACCTCGAAGTGTAGAAGTTACTTACCTCGAAACACCGAAGTTACTTACCTTGAAGTACAGAAGTTACTTACCCCGAAGCACAGAAGTTGTTTACCTCGACCCCCCTATTACCCACAGACGTCCTGGGAAGGACCACGAAGGGACCACTGAGTCTACCAATTCCTAGACGGAGATCACCCCTGGGCTCGAACTAGGGACCCACCCTTTCTAGGAGACCTCTTCCTTTACCAATGGGTGAGGTCGTAAGAACGGACCTCTTAAGGTACCTGTCTCCTCGGACCTCCCGACGTCGGGTCCCCCAGTGTGTCTCAGCCCGTGTTGACTCGCTGACAGTGACAGTGAAACCGAAAGTGAGTGTCCTGGGAAATTTCAAATCGAGGACCGTGGGTGTAGGTCAAGATGTTTTACACTCATACCCACAGTGGTCGAAGAGGTGTCTACTGGACAGAGTCAGAAACAGAGTATGACCCTTTTCTCCTCCTTTTATCTGCTCGGGTCCACTTCGAACAGAGGATGTGGTCTGTTAAGTTCTAGAGTCTTCGTTTCTCTCGAAGTTTGTACCTAAGAGTTGAGACAAATAAGTGACCTCGGTTAGGGGTACAAATTTTCTGTGTGAGATGGTGGTTGGATATCTAAGATTGTGACTTCAGTCCTCATCCCTAATCATATACATGTACAAAGATTATACCCCGAAGGGACCACCGAGTCCACCATTTCTTAGACGGACGTTACGTCTTCTGGGACCAAACTAGGTACCCAACCCTTCTAGAGGACCTCCTCCCGTACCGTTAGGTGAGGTCATAAGAACGGACCTCTTAAAGTACCTGTCTCCTCGGACCACCCGAGGAGTACCCCAACGTTTTTCGTTGTACTGACTCGTTGATTGTACGTGAGTGTACAAAGATTGTCATTAAAACCACTAATTCGTCCTAACTTTGGTCACTAAACTTACTCTCCAAACGTTAAATAAAAAATAAAGGAGGAGGTGGTCATTCGTTCTCGAAGTAAAGTGGTTTACTATCTGACGTGTGTAACCACAATAAGGTCTAAACCCTCCTCTTTTCAACTCAAGGTTACCATTGGAGGAGTTAAGTGGTATCCGGAATTTTATTTCTCTTTTAGTAGATTGGTTTTAGTATTCGTTCTTTCAGACTGGAACCTACAAATGAAGGGAAACTTGGACGAACACTAAGTTACACCGAAGACAGAGAGTCCACAATCTAAACTAAACCCGTGAAGTAACAGTCATAGGAATCATATAATAATGTACTCCGTAACGTTGGTTCAAGAACTTTTTCAGTTTTGTTCGACCTTATGATAAATCGTTGATTGTTTCGTTAATGTAGAAAACTATGTACATTGTTTTATTTATTTAGAATTTTTCACTCTCTTCCATTTTCCAATGTATGAAGCAAGTAAAGTTATTATAAGATCTCTTTTGTGCTTTCGTGTCTCTATCTTTAGTCTAGTTACCAACGGTCCCTGACTCTCACCTTCTCCCCCCAGTACGTTTTCTCTTTTCTTTATAAAACTCCATTGTCTTTACCAAATACACAAAAAATACAAATGATCTCCTGTTATACCTGGTCTGAAAACTTCACTACGAACCAACAGTGTACATCGAAGTTTTGACCCCAAACCTAACATAAAGTATGGTCCTTATTCCCCATGTTGTGAGATATACCTTACCTATCGAAGATAGAGTGTCCCTTTCTTTTTTATAACGACACCGTTATTTATAGAGATTTCTGTTTTTATAAGATACCACCCTTCTTTCGTGTGCTCATTATTGGATTAATTTTTTACCCTTTCCTGAACTCATCTGTAAAGAGGTTTCTTCTACATGTTTACTGGTTGTCTATACACTTTTCTCTGTAATTATTAGTTACTCGTTAGTCGTAATGGTTATTGATCACTTCGTTTAGTTTCGATGTTACTATGTAGTGTAGTGTGGGTAATCCTACTGGTAATTCTTGTTTTGTTTGTGTTTGTTTTTACTCTTTTATCGTCAACCACTCCTACATATTGCTTTCACAATCAGTGAGTCAACACAGGTTGAGACACGTTGGAGTACCTGCGTCGGGTGGTCCGAGAAACCAAGTAATTAAGTGGTCCGTTCTTATGACGTCACCCATCGGTAAGGGAAGAGGTCCCCTAGAAAGGTTGACTCCTTGACTAGGACCAAGAGAACGTAACGTTCGTCTAAGAAGTGACAGACTTTGTGGGCCCTTCGGGGTTTCTTCCAACTCGCGACCTCTTAACTACAAAAACTTATCACCACGATCTCTTCTGAGAACTATCAGGGCACCTGACGTACCTCTAGTTTGGTCAGGTAGGATTTCCTTTAGTCAGGACTTGTAAGTAACCTTCCTGATACGACTTCGACTTCGAGGTTATACAACCGGTGGACTACGCTTCTCGACTGAATAATCTTTTCTAGGACCAGGACCCTTTATTGACGTATTGAAGTTTACTGAAATAAATTCAAGTGACTAAGAAGACGTAAAAGTTAAGTCAATGACATAAGAAGTAGAGGTTTTAAACAAACTAAGGATATAAAGATACAGACAACTATAAGAGCAAAACAAGTATTTAACAAAAGAACTCAATTACCTCAGAAACAGTTTATTAAGGATATAGAGACAAAAACCAGTCAAAGACTTCCACATAGTACAAGGAAACTAACTCAGTGTATAGGAACAAAGAAGTATACAGAACATAGAAACATAATCTTAGGTGTATAATTTTTTTGTGAGTTTTTTGTTTTTGTCGGTGGAGAGGAACATGAATACCTGACGGAAATATATCCCTTTATAGAAGTGGTTTGTCTGGTCAATCTCTAAGACACTCGGAAAGTTTGGAAGGGACACTTACACGGAAAAAACCTGAACGTTTACATTTAAGGGTCAATCTACCTAAACGACGGAAGAAAAAAAGTCCTTGATAATTATAAATAGGGAGCGAAGGAGTCCGTACAGACGTCACTATGTCCAAGAGACCTCGATGGAGTTTGGTGGTCCCAGAGAACAAAAGGTACATTTATCCGAAGATCGTGTACAGTCTGAGGTATTCGTCACTCAGTCCACTCTGTCTTGGATCAGGGAGCCCGTCGACGGACTTTTTTAATCTTACAATCCGACTACCAGGTGAAGAGAAAGAAGGGGGGTTTCTCTCTGACAGTTCGACATAGTCAGAGACAGTCGAGATGACACCAGAAGCCCTATCACCATAGGACAAGAGGCTCGAGGGAGAGACACAGTGAACCACGTAGTCGTGAGGTTTCGTTCTCTCCACCTTTACTCAGGAAACCTGTCTGTGGACTTTCGGGTCTCTTGACCTGTGTACGAGGTTGTGAAGGGGAAGGGTCTCTCTTCGGTCCTCGACCTTGCAAGGAGGGTGAACCGAGACGTGACTCGGTCACCTTCCCACACTCACTCGCTCACGAGGGTTGGTAGCGGGAACAAGAGTCGTCGGGGGTTGGATTGCCGGAAACGACAGTCGTGAATCTAAGTCGGTCCTGGCTTTGATTAATGAACCCGACAAGGGACTTTTAAGACTTTCAACCTAAATCACAGGTCGGAAGGAAAAAAGAGAGATACCTCTTGGTACCTCGACCCTTATAAGAGGGCTAGGTGAGTTGGCTCGGTTCTGGTCCGTCATACCATTCACTGACGGTGTTTGAAACGATGATTGAAACCATTCTGATAAACGTCAGTGGACTCCATATCCTCGGAAGACTAAAGACCTAAAGAGTTTTAGTCTCAACCAAATGCATAATAACAACTCCACAACGGTAGTATCCCTCTCCCTCGGTGATACCAAAGGATAAGTCGGTAGAACGACTGTAGTGAAAAGTTTTACCAAACGTAAAACTAACCCCCCACCCCCCATCAAACATATGTAAACGGTTTTAAGTGGTTTTAAATGTAAAGTAGTGTACGATACGTTTAATATGGAATTATATTAATACATATATTTAATGGGGAGTTTTTCTATTGAAATTTTAATTTAATTAAATTTTTAATTACATTATTTAAACTTTTTCCAAATACCGGATTTGATGAAGACCTATAAGATAAAGTTATGGGTCTTTAAATATGTGGTAATTTAAGGTAAATCTTGTATCCAAATACACCCATTTAAAAAGACTATAAATCAGACAAGAATGAAAATGGTAAACTAGAAAAGAAACAGAGATAAGAGTCCTGACTAAGTGGAACTAAGAAGATATAAAAAGTTACTCTACCTATTCAGTAGTTTATCCCGAATAGTGAAGATTTATTTTGTAGATGAAGACGAAATAACTGATACGATTTCGGAAGCTGACACACCTAGTGTTGTTTGATATCTTTTAAGAAGTTCTCTACCCTTACGGTCTAGTGGACTGGACTGAGGACTCTTTAGACACACGTTCAGTTCTTCGTTGTCAATCTTGGATGTTCGTTATTTACGACCTCTCCCACACCTCTTTTCCCTCGGAAGAATGTGACAACCACCCTTACGTTTGATCAAGAGGTGATACCTCTTGTCACACCTCTAAGGAATTTTTTGACCTTTATCTTGACGGTATGCTGGGTCGTTAGGGTGACGACCCGTATGTGTGACTCCTTTGGTCTTAACTTTCTCTGTGTACATCGGGTCACAAGTAGTGTCGTGACAAATATTATCGGTCCTGTACATTCGTTGGATCTACAGGTAGTCGTCTACTTACCTATTCTTTCGACACCATGTATATGTGTTACCTCATAATGAGTCGGTAATTTTTCTTATGTAAACTTAGTCAAGATTACTCCACCTACTTTGACCTCGGCTAATATGTCTCACTTCATTCGGTCTTTCTTTTTGTGGTTATGTCATATGATTGTGTATATTTACCTTAAATCTTTCTACCATTGCTATTGGGACATACGCTCTGTCGTTTTCTCTGTGTCTACATTTCTTGTCTGAAAACCTGAGACACCCTTTCCCTCTCCCACCCTACTAAACCCTCTTACCGTGACTTTGTAGATATTATAGCATACACTTTGTTTAGCGGTCAGGTCCGAGCTACGTAATATGTTCTACGAACCCCGACCACGTGACCCTACTGGGTTTCCCTACCATACCCCTTCCTTCACCCTCCCCTCCAGTCCTACCCCTTGTACACATGTGGACACCGCCTAAGTACAACTACATACCGTTTTGGTTATGTTATAACATTTCATTAATCGGAGGTTAATTTTATTTATTTAAATATAATTTTTTCTTTGTCAATCTTGCACTGTACCTTGTTAACTGACCAAGATTTAACCCTTTCCTCATACAGGTCCGACATATAACAGTGGGACGAACAAATTGAATATACATCTCATGTAGTGCTCTTTACGACTCGACCTACTTCGTGTTCGACCTTAGTTCTAACGACCCTCTTTATAGTTGTTGGAGTCTATACGTCCACTTTAGTGAGATTACCGACTTTCACTTCTCCTTTATTCCTCGGAGAACTACTTTTACTTTTTCCTCTCACTTTTTTGACCGAATTTAGAGTTGTAAGTTTTTTGATTCTAGTACCCAGACCAGGATAGTGAAGTACCGTTTATCTACCCCTTTTCACCTTTGTCATTATCTAAAATAAAAGAACCCGAGGTTTTAGTGACGTCCACCCCTGTCGTCGGTACTTTAATTTTCTTCGAACGAGGAACCTTCTTTTCGATACTGTTTGGATCTGTCGTATAATTTTTCGTCTCTGTAATAAAACAACTTCTTCCAGGGATATCAGTTTCGATATATATATAAAAAAAAGAGTCATCAGAACTTACCTACTCCCTCAACCCGGTATTTCTCCCGACTCACGGTTTCTTAACTACACAGTTTAACACCACGACCCCTTCTGAGAACCCTCAGGAAACCTGTCGTTCCTCTAGTTTCGGCAGTTAGGATTTCCTTTAGATGGGATTTATAAGTAACCTTCCTGACTAACGACTTCGAGGTTATGAAACAGGTGGACTACACTTCTCGACTGAGACTACGACCCTTTCTAACTTCCGTCCTCCTCTTCCCCCACTGTCTTCTACCCTACCAACCTACTGTAGTGACCAAGTTGTCCGTACTCAAACTCGTTTGAGACCCTCCATTACTTCCTGTCCCTCCGGGTCACGCGACGTCAGGTACCTCGACGTCTCAGTCTGGACCGAATCGTCGATTTGTTGTTGTTGTTGAAGATTCATTTTTCATTCGAAGTAGGACGGATGGAGTGACGTAAGAGTCACGGATGTTTTAGACTATATCTTACTGTAAGTTATTATATAAAACTTATTTACTAATTTTCAAGTACCAGTTAAACCTTTGTTTTTGATCCGGAATGTACAGACCGCGAAGGGAGAGTCAACCAGGGCGGGAGAGAAGAGGAGGAAGAGGAGGGGAGTGACAGACGTGTTCAGACAGAAGACACAGACCCAGAGACAACGACGGGACACTTAACCAAGTAGTCATGGGAAAGGACGATTCAGTGAAGTCAGCACAGGTTGAGACACACTGGGGTATCTGCCGTCGGGTGGTCCGAGGGGGCAGGGATCCTAAGAGGTCCGTTCTTGTGACCTCACCCAACGGTAAAGGAAGAGGTTACGTACTTTCACTTTTCACTTTCACTTCAGCGAGTCAGCACAGACTGAAAAACACTGGGTTACCTGATGTCGGGTGGTCCGAGGAGGTAGGTACCCTAAAAGGTCCGTTCTCATGACCTCACCCCACGGTAACGGAAGAGGCGTCATGGGAAATAGTACCTATTTTATCTATTGGTCACCCTTAAACGACATACTTGTCCCTCGAGTCAGGTAACGACACACTGTTGGATCTCTCCACATTACCCCACCCTCCGCCCTCCCTTCGAGTCCTCCCTCCCCTGTACACATATGGATACCGACTAAGTACAGCAGTGTACCGTCTTTGGTTGTGTTGCAACTTTTCGTTAATAGGAGGTTGATTCTGATGTTAAAAAAAATTCAATTTTTTCGTTTTCTCTTATTACCAGTTTAAAAGAAGACTAACAATAAGAGATATCTAATTTTTTTTTTTTTGATCCGATATATCAATCTAGGACAAAGACAAAAACCTAGAACTGAAACGGTCTATATACCAGAAGAATCAGACTTCGAGTATTGACGGCGTACGATATGTACTATTATTATTGTGAACGTAGTGTACACTTTACTCGAATCTTTCTCGAATTGTTTACTGTTGAAGCGAACGGATTGACATCAAGGGGGGGGTTTTTTTAACGAGTAGTCAAGAAAGGATGAGTTATTATAATTTACTGACTATTGACTATTAAACACAGTTAAGATAGTTGAAAGTTCTTTGAACTTAACAGTCAATTTGACAAAGAAACCTTCGAATAAGAGGGACGGGGTTTAGATTAATGTAATAAGTAGAAGTAAAAATCACCAACTAACTTGGATCATCACGGACTTTATCCGATACGGTAGTTACTTAAGACATAAGGACTTAGTGCACAAAAACCGGTAACGAAAAGAACCAGAGTTTCGAGACAAGAACCGGTTGATTCACATGTTCTTGGTGTGTCTTGTAACCACCTCTCTAGAGTAGATAAGTAAAGAATTAGTTAAACAAAGAGGGAGGTGTTAGGACTGTGATTGGCAGACCGCCATGTCAAAGGAGAATAAAGAGACGAAGATTGTAGAACTTTCAGTAAGGACCGAGGTCGGAGACCGAGACAGGAGAAGTGAAAGAATAGAATGAAGAGGAATGTTGGAGGTAATGACGGATCAGGACCCTGGAGAGGGTGGGAGGGAAGAGTAGGTATTTAGATGATAATATTTTCCGTTTAAGGTCGACTATAGGATGTTTAGATCCAATAATTTAGAGATCCGAATAATATAAACGAAGTTCGACAATAATAAAATAAAAATGATCGTTATTAAATAATATATATGAATATATGGTATAGGATAGTTTATATATAAATTATATGTCATATTATTAAACAGTATAAATGATAAAAACATTATTAAAATAAATAAGGGGTCTACCGTGACTACCATTTCTTGGGTAGACAGTTACGTCCTCTGCGTTCTCTGTACCCAAGCTAAGTACCTAGTCCTTCTAGGGGACCTTGTCCTTCACCGTTGTGTGACACCATAAGAACGGACCTTTTAAGGTACCTGTCTCCTCAGACCGTACGATATCAGTGTCCCGACGTTTCTTAGCCTGTACTGATTCGCTGACTCGTGTATATATGTATCTTTCTTTTGTAATGTCGATAGTGACTTCGAAAAGGAAGTGGTATTGAGATTCTCCAAAAAACCTTTTTTTTTTTTTACAACTTGGTAACGAAGACTCACTAAGTGTGAACTGACTTTTAATGGACCATTTTCAATTCATTAAGGATTCCTCGTACCAAAACTTCAGTCGGATCCTAAGGAGAAGAGTCAGTCAAGACTTTTCGGATTAAGTTGAGTTTAAAACGTGTTTATTTCGAAGTCTAACGAAAAGACGACGAATAGATTGTTCTGGACCTCTGACTATGAAGACGTAATGTTTTCGGTTGTACACTGAATCCCGATGACTTGATCTTTACCACCAGTACCCTGACTAAAGGAAGAATGAGTCAGAAGAGGAAAACTCTTCCGTCTAAAAAACAAACAAAATATCATACCATAATATAGTCAAGAAAGAACTCCATTTTAGTTTTAATCGTCCTCTTTCAAAAGAAATAGAACCTTTAAGAAGTCGACTTCACTAGGATTTCGACCTTTCTAGACTGTACAGTAAAGATCATTCTCTTGACTCGTCCTTGACTATTCCATTCTTCCTCCCTTTCTCTTTTCATGGGTCCTCTACCTTCCCCACGATACGGAAGAGAAGACGTCCTTTAAAGTAAATCTGTCTTTCCCTGACCCATCCCTTCACCTTCTTTATAAAACGTAGTCACCCAAAGTTCGAAATTAGACGTAGTCTTCTCGGTCTATTAAATAACTTTGTGTCTAACAACCGGGACAGGAGTCTCAAAGACTTCGGAAACTAAATCCCGGTGACCATTTAATTATAAAATTGTCTAACAGTCCACTCCGACCACAACGACCAGACCCTTGGTGCAAAACTCGTTGTCTCAAAAAGTTGTTAGAGTCATGAGACCCAGCTACCTATATACGGAAAACATATCACGGATTCAGAGATACTAAGGGTCTATAACAGTATTGATTTCCCAACGTGTAACGTCAAGTCAAGTCAAGTCAAGTCAACGAGTCAACACAGGTTGAGAAACGCTGAGGTACTTAGCGTCGTGTGGTCCGGAGGGACAGGTAGTGGTTGAGGACCTCAAGTGAGTCTGCGTACAGGTAGCTCAGCCACTACGGTAGGTCGGTAGAGTAGGAGACAGCAGGGGAAGAGGAGACCGGGGGTTAGGAAGGGTCGTGGTCTCAGAAAAGGTTACTCAGTTGAGAAGGGTACTCCACCGGTTTCATGACCTCAAAGTCGAAATCGTAGTAAGGAAGGTTTCTTTAGGGTCCCGACTAGACGAAGTCTTACCTGACCACCCTAGAGGAACGTCAGGTTCCCTGAGAGTTCTCAGAAGAGGTTGTGGCGTCAAGTTTTCGTAGTTAAGAAGTCACGAGTCGGAAGAAGTGTCAGGTTTAGAGTGTAGGTATGTACTGGTGACCTTTTTGGTATCGGAACTGATCTGCCTGGAATCAGCCGTTTCATTACAGAGATGAAAAGTTATACGATAGATCCAACCAGTTTTGAAAAGAAGGTTATATTAAGGGGATTTAATAAAATTGGACACGAGTTATCTGTTTTGAGAACCGTAGATTAGATTCTGGAGACTCTGAGTCGAGGAGAAATCTGAGTGGAAAGGCACCTAGTAAAAGGTCTGTAAAAATCTACAAATTTTGATGTCACTTTGTGGTCATGTGGTTCGATGACCTTATCTATTCTAATTTTACTGAACTGTCAAGACTCCCAACCGTTATAAAACCTTAAACAACCTCAGAGTATGTAACGATCATTCTCATATCTAACGATGGTAGTCGAACTTTTCAACCAGTACATTCATTGACCTGTATATTTTCTCCTTATTCTACTCCGTAGACGGGACTTCTCAAGAGTCCTATTCTACCGATACACTGGTTGATTGACACCATAGTATCCTACTCCCAAGATCAGAGGTGATCCATGTACGATACTCTTCTTGTGATGTTTCTTGACTTTTTAAGAGTCAGTCAGGTTAGAATTGAGACTTTGATTCATCACCTCGTGTGACCCTCCTTCCGTCTCGAAACCTTCGTTTCGACTTCCACACTTTGGTCTCTATTTCAGAGACACAGATGCCTTGGTACTTCCCGTCATACAGAAACACTAATTCTTGAGTCTGACCTAGGTCTTAAGAACCCAAGTTTAGGGGTGAGATGGTGAATGATAATTATCGACACATTCGAAATTAGGTAGGGGGTTCGAGAGTCATGTACAAGAAAGGAGATATCTTATATTATGGGAGAAGTGATCCAACGACCCTTCTCAAATACACAATTGTAGACATTTCGTGTCGTATGTCCCCAGTAATGATAACACCCCGATTCACAGATGACTCCAATGTGTCGTACGAAGGATATGTTCAAGTTGAAATAGTTTTCAATATTTTATTCGTGTACCATATTAAAATTTTCTACTTTCTTCAAGACACTATTTATACCTTTGTGTTTTCGTCGTTCTCACGTCGTCCTGGTCCTGCGACAGTCATTCTTTCTCTAAAATAAAAGTTGGGAGTCGAGAGAGACGACGTGAGGCTACGAGGTAGTCAGTCAAGTACCCTAAAGTCAGAGAAAGACATAAAGTCATAATAAACAAGAAAGGGGAAGGAATGCCTGTAGATTTTTTTAGAGACCTTTTATTAGGTTCCTTTCCACTCAGATTTCCCCTTGACTCCGAGTCCACCGAATTTAATCCGGTTCTCAAAACAAAAAGACTCGTGTCTAATTTTATAAACTCTCCTTAATATCCAGTCAAAAGTAAGGTTACGGTTTCTTTCCGTTACGGTTTCTTACGAGTTTGATGGTGTGTTAACGTGAGTAGAGTGTGCGATCATTTCATGACGAGTTTAAAGAGGTTCGGTCCGAAGTCGTTATGCACTTGACACTTGAAGGTCTACAAGTTCGACCAAAATCTTTTCCGTCTCCTTGGTCTCTAGTTTAGTAGTTGTAGGTGACCTAGTACCTTTTTCGTTCTCTCAAGGTATTTTTGTAGATAAAGACGAAATACCTGATACGGTTTCGGAAACTGACACACCTAGTGTTATTTGACACCTTTTAAGACTTTCTCTACCCTTATGGTCTGGTGGACTGGACGGAGAACTCTTTGGATATACGTCCGGTTCTTCGTTGTCAATCTTGACCTGTACCTTGTTGTCTGGCCAAGGTTTATCCTTTTCCCATGTAGTTCCGACATATAACAGTGATACGAATAAATTGAGGATACGTCTCATGTAGTACTCTTTACGACCCGACCTTCTTCGTTTTCGACCTTAGTTCTAACGACCCTCTTTATAGTTATTGGAGTCTATTCGTCTACTATGGTTGGAATGCGTCTTTCACTTCTCCTTGATTTTTCGGAGAACTACTTTCACTTTCTCCTCTCCCTTTTTCAACCGAATTTCGAGTTGTAAGTCTTTTGCTTCTAGTACCGTAGACCAACTAGTGAAGTACCCTTTATCTACCCTTTTGTCACAGTCTGAAATAAAAACCCCCGAGGTTTTAGTGACATCTACCACTAATGTCGGTACTTTAATTTTCTGCGAAGGAGGAACCTTCTTTTCAATACTGATTGGATCTACCGTATAACTTTTCGTCTCTGTAATGAAAGGGTTGTTTCCAGAGGGATCTGTTCCGATACCAAAAAGGCCACCAGTACATACCTACACTCTCAACCTGACACTTCTTTCGACTCGTGGCTTCTTAACTACGAAAACTTGACACCACAACCTCTTATGAAAACTCCCAGGGAACCTGACGTTCCTCTAGGTCGGTCAGGTAAGACTTCCTCTAGTCGGGACCCTAAAGAAACCTTCCTGACTACGATTTCGACGTTGAGGTCATGAAACCGGTGGAGTACACTTCTCAACTGAGTAACCTTTTCTGAGACTACGACCCTCCCTAACCCCCGTCCTCCTTTTCCCCTTTTGTCTCCTACTCTACCGACCGACCTACCGTAGTGGCTGAGTTACCTACACTCAAACTCACTTGAGACCCTCTACCACTACCTGTCCCTCCGGACCGCACCACGCTAAGTACCCCAACGTTACTCAGCCTGTGCTGAGTCGCTGACTTGACTTAACTTGACTTATTACTAAAAATCACAAGTCTTACAATCCTATGATATTATATATTTTCTGTAATATATATATATACATGAATTAACGGGGTCTGAAAGTAAGATGAGGACTCAAGTCTCTTTATTTTACTCATCATACTATTAAGTATAGGTACATATTCTTATAAGTATGGCTGAAATAAGGGTTATAAGGGTTTGACCTTTATTACTTGTAGGTCTTCTTGTCTATTTTATACAACTGTATTAATACTCTATGGTGTGTTATAATTCTGATATAAAGTCAATGTACGTCGTTATACTTGAAGTGTCTATTTTTCTTCAGTTTGTGTTCTATCATGTACAATACTAAGATAACTATATTTCAAGTTGTGGACCACTTTGCTTGTACACAATCATCTTCAGTCTTATCAACAATGGATGCTTTCAACAATGGAAACCTCTCCTCTTCTTGATTCTTCGGACCCTTTGACCTTTAACAGAACTAGACCCACCGTCAACGTAACATATATGTACATTTTGAATTAACTCGACACACGAATTCTACACACATGAAATGATGTGAACCATGTCGGACTACTTTTTATTTTGAATTTTGAAGAAATTTTTTTTTTTTGTGGATATAAATACTGGACAAAGGAGGTCGAACGGGGTATTCTCACTCTTGAAAATAGACAAAACAAACGACGATGTATGAGTCACGGATCTTACGTGGACACTACGCCATCCACGAACTACCACTTACTTCTGACGTAATTACTTGTACATCAACGATTCAAAAGTAAAACTTTATCGTGGGAACCCATCGGTGTTTAGTTAAAATTACAAAATAGATGAAAGGAAGTTTGTAGAACAACCAATCAATTCGGTGTAAATTTTTCCAAATCGGTCGTCTTTCTCAGGTGAATTTCTACATACATTCGTCCTTTGGGTACGACCGTAATAAGATTCTCCGTCGACGTATCGTTACATCGTCAAGAGTCTCGGAATCCAGTGGTGTCGAATAAAGGTCCCTTGTACTGATCTGTCGTCACTCACCGACTTAGTATATGTCAATGGTCCTGGACCTTTTTAAAACCGGACATTAGTTTTGTTTCTAAAATTGTACTCGAATTTTTAATTAGATAATTTTTTTTTCTTTTGATTCTCCTTCTCAAACTATTACTATTTACTGTATCCACCCTAAAATTAAGATCACTCCTGAACTCACAACTAAACGTTTTATAATGACCCTACTGACGGAAACTCTTCTTTTTAAAATCGAAGGATAAGTGTACATATCTTAATTTAAGACTTAACTAATTTCTAAGTTTACATTCTTTCTTTTATAAAATTTACAAATATTTTTCACATTCTCTTACATGAATATTGAAATTCTTATACGAATTCTTTGTACGAATTCATTTAGATTTTTGACTTCTTTTTTTTCTACCTGACTATAACAATGTAAATTATAAAATTTTTTCACAAATCTTAATATTTTCTGAGATTTCATTTCAGTTTTAACGTTGACCCTAATTTATAAAAGTCACTTATATTACTTGTCTTAGTTATAGGAAATATTTATATTTTGTGGAAAATTTCTAACTATTCAATTTTTGTTTCGTTGAGTCATCTTTTTTAACTCTATGATTTTTGATTTCTATACTTGTTCTATTCGTATATGTATTTCTACAACCTGAAGGGACAACCATGTCAACTACCCTTAGGCGGGCGGTCCCGTCCCCTGTGCCCAAACTAGGGACCAAGACCTTCTAAGGTGAACAGAATCTCGTTGATTCGGACCCGCGGTGTCGATGACTCAGACGTGAGGACCTCGCGTACGAGACGTTGTTCTCTTTCGACCCGTTACCTTTCGGGTTCGTTGTGTTGTTCTCATCGAGGGTGAGAAGTGTTGATCTCTTTAAGACGTCGTTACTTCTGGGTCACGTTGGTTTTTAAAAAATTTCGTAGAAGATTTTTATTATATTAATTCACTGAATTAAAACTAACACGACCCGGAAGTAACGACGTTCTTCCGTCTCCGAAGAAAACGACGTCTACTACCCGAGACCCTAGACACCCGAAGTCGACAACGTTGTGCATCCGAGTCATCAACACCGAGGGCCCGAGGTCTCGTGTGTCAGGTGTCAACACCGTGTGCCCGAAACAACGAGGTTACGTACACCCCAGAAGGACGTAGTCCCTAGTTTACTCACAGAGGATGTAACCGTCCACCCAAGAAATGGTGACTCGTTGGACCCTTCGGACGAGTTTTTTCTATAGTTTTTTTTTTTTTCTACATTTTTGAGAGATCATCAACCCTTTTGTGTTTAGTTTCGTTATTATTTTACAGTAAAATAACTATTCTAACCGTTTTTAAATACAAAAGTAAAGAAACAAAGAAATCAAAAAAATTTTTCTATAAGGTAATTTATGAAAAACCTCTCATTTTACTCTATTCCAAAGGAAACATTTAACCTCCAGACGACCAACTCTTGGAATTTATTTGTGACATCCAATCTTTCGTCTGTTCTTTCTTCCCGTCGACGAATTTTTATACCTTACGATACGAGTGGGAAGAAGAGAATAGAACATCCATTTTGGGTCCATAGAAACCGAAACCGAAAAGAGACGGGACGGAGGTTTCGTCTGGGTCGTTGAGTACTTGTAAAAACGGAAATAGTAAACGATCCTGACTTTAGAATTTATGACAAAAAACAGAGAACAGGTCTTTTTCATCTGTTCTGAATATTGACTCCCTTTCTCTCCTGTCTTACGTGAAGGTTACAAGATAACAACAACGAAAGTCAGCGATTCTGCACAGACTGAGAAGTACTGGGGTACCTGACATCGTGCGGTCCGGAGGGACAGGAAGTAACAGAGGACCTCAAACAAGTTTGAGTACAGGTAACTCAACCACCGCCGTAGGTTGGTATCTCGTAAAAAAATTGACCAGGTGGGTTCTTGATAAATCAGTACATCGTCTTGTATAAAAATGGATAGATAAGAACTGATATGAACTGATAAGAACTCGTGAATGAAGTGATAACTAATTTTCAGATATAAAACACTTCGGTGTACAATTAAATATTAAGAAAACCGGATAGTAGTTATAATTGTTAACGACAGGTTATCATTTCTATGGGGTTAACAATACCAAAGTAACAGAACATCCTATAATTGGTCAAAACATGGGGTTGATTTGAAATTGTAAGAAAAAGTTTACAGACATGTTTGAATCAAAAAGTTTATGGAAACTTGATCGAGATGATAGGACGATTAAGAGTAATTAATTAGTTTATTTAGAAATACGTACAAATATATCAAAATTTTTGATCATATAAAACGATAAGAGGAAAAATTCAAAATGGGTCAAAAGTTTCGGACTGCGATACGAACAAATAAAAAAAGGTTCCTCTTAAATGAACAGATGAGTTGTAGAGATGAACAAGAATCGATGACATCGTCAATGACTGAGGTTTGTTTATGTGATGGTCGATGAAGAGATCGTTTCTTCCTAGGTAGACCCTACTTGTCTCTTAACGTCCGACCATAGACACTGGTCCGACTTCGGTACACGTTCAGGAGTATGTCGTTCCCTTCCTCTTGTGAATTTTTTTCCATTTCCCTTGACTCTCCCGAAATCATTGGTCGTGGGTGACGAAGAGGGACCGTCTTGGGACCGGGCCAGGGACACCACGAGACGATAGCGACATTCCGTCCTCCCGAGAGGTAAGACCAGAGGGTCGAGATAAATTAATTCCGAAGACAAATAATTAAAAAATATGAATGGGGAAAACTAGTTCTAGAAACAGACTTTTGTTACGATTAGTTCTTCAGTTCAAAAGATTAAACTCGTAAAGAAACAGGGAGCCAGAGTCTTTCTTAGAGAGGACTCAAGTCACAAAGTGTAATCTCCATTTCAAGTATATAACAGAAGTTCCCTTCCGAAGTCAGGTCACACTTTTGTATATCTGTATTGATTTTGTATTAACATAGGAGACACACCTCCTTCTACATACTTCAGGTAAATTCGTCAAATTTTCCAGACCCTTGTCATACCTGTCCGAAGAAACCCAACGAGAAGTCTCCTCACCCTGTTCACTCCTGTCGTGGACAAGTCCAGTGTAAGTCTACCGTTTCTCCCAGTTCTCCCTCTTGAGAGCCCACGATAAACAGACTGCAGGCTTACAATAGTTCAAGTATCTGTAACCCCCTAGTAGACTAGTCGTCTCCAAACCACTGTTTAAAGGTCGTCCGGAACAGACCAATAGGACCCTTTCGACAGAGTAGTCTGTAGTAGACGAAGTCACGTCTCTTTATAAATGAAAAGTTCAGTTGGTCCCTATACGTCCAGATCACTCCGAACGGTTAAAGAAATCCACAGTGCATTAAAGGAAGTCGAAAACCGTCGTGTTCCAAACCAATTGTTACGAATCATCCCCTGAAAGGTCAGTCCAACTTATCTCAAGAAGATCCCCACTAAAAAAGGTTATCTACTTTAGACGTCAAACTTCTCACACTACGAATTCTAGAAACAGAAAGTTCCTATTTGACACTTTCCTTACGAGATGGTTTTGTACCAATAAAAATTATTTCCGTTAATTCGGAGAGGTTATAATTGTCGTAAAAAGGAAAATAGTCAACATCCAGTTTTCTTCATCTACAGTACTGCCATTCTCAAATATTCAAAGTTTTCTCTACCCAGACTCTAAATCTTCCTAGTTACCGTTATCATAACCGGTTTCATAAATCTCCCGGAGATGTTTCAAACGGTTAACAGACTTATTACGGTAATAACATAAACTAATTTGGTCTCCTGACTCCCATCATTCGTACCATTTTTCGAAAACATTTTGGCCGGTTTATCGTGTCTGAGTCGTTTCGTAGACCGGTCATTTTATCCAAGGAAGTAGTGATACTCCAAACTCTCCTCGAAGGGTCCAGTCCTATTAGAAAAGGTTTTCCTGAAATCGGTGTCTTCTCCATTATCGGGTTTCACCCTTTGAATCCTGTGGTCCTTCAGATAGACTCATGACGACATCGAGAACAAGACTATAGGTTACGGGATACATAGTTTGGACCCAAACCCGTGTGACGTTAAAAAGAAACCACTAGGACACGGGGTTCCGATTTTCACCTCCGACAGAAGTACACTCCTCCGAACCCTTTCTGTCATTTCTCCGTTTAGTAGATGTGTCACGTTTTTTCATCTTAGAGATCCCTTTGAAATCCGGAAGGTTTAGTCGGAATTCCTAAGTTCTCTTTATTCTTGAGAGTGATTTTAGGACTTCACAATGGTAGGTCGACTTGACAAAAAGAGGGGTTTACTTCCGTTTTTTTCTCAAACTGATTGAAGTGGTTGACCTTATGATTTCTTACGAATAAAATCATTTTTTAAATTAGGTCACCCCTTCCTACATACTTTAGGTAAAACCGTCAAATTTTACAGACCCTAACAGAAACCCTTACCTACAATTATTACCACAGTTCCCTATTACTGTAACAAATAACGAGTCTCCAGGACCTGTTTGGAGGTGAGTATGGGACATCCGAAAGAGTGACCATTTTACGCTCACAATGTCCCCGACTTGTTCCCTATTGGGCCGAAACTCCAAGTATTAGAAGACAATGGTCGAAATACGGAACTTCCCTAAGAAATGAATATCCTTTGACTAATTAAAACCTTTCTCCAAAATTCCCTGAATAAACTTAGAACTACCCCCCCACCAAAAACCACTTAAAACGGTTGTAATTAACGTCTAAAACGGGTCTTCGATTCACCATCGACTAGGTTGTTCCTATTTACTAGTCACAAAAGGTCTTAGACAAGATCTTGGTAGTCCAAACCTTTTTTATTTTCTGTAGTTTTCCAGTGAATTTAGTGGACAACCTAATGAACCCACTGACGACAATTTAAGATCTTAATAAGGGGGGAAACTCTTTCTTCTTTAAGACAGGGCTATGAAGAGATTCTTCAGAACCGGATTATTTACCTATCCCGATCTCCTTGATTCCTCTTTTCCGATCCTTATAGAGTTTCCCGGATCTCTTCTACCTTAATCAAGTCTCAGCCTTCGGAGAACCCCTAGTGGTCTCTCGGGGTAATAAACTTGACAAAATCATGCGGTTCCGTCCCCGATAAAATATCATCACCTCGACTCGTGGATCTCCCACCGGAGGTACAGTTTTGACCTTTTCTGGGTAGAGGTCAGACCTCTTTACAAAGAGATTCAGTCAATTCTCTTTCCAACCCTTCTCGGGGTCATCAAGAAACCTCAAGGTAACTCTTGACGCTTCTACAATCTTTCTGACCAATCTCCCGACTTCTACGGATTGTGTGAAATTAATGTTAAGGTAAAGGTTTCAGACTAGAAGTACTATTATGTCTTTGATCCTCCCAAAACCAAAACAATCCGCGGAAGTAGACAACTTCAATTCCTTAAAACCACCAGAAGGAAAATCCACTGAGTACATCTCGTATCCTTTCGACCAAACGTTCTAATTTAGACCTCACCTATCAAAGGGTCAGAAATAGGAAAAATGATCTTTCTTTTCCAGAACCGAGTCGAGTAATTATTTGTGTTTTAATTCTCGGTGAGTCCACCTTAGTTGTAGACCTCCTTCTGTTCTTAAAAGGAATCTTTGTAAGGTTCCATCTAACATTATAAGTACTCGTCAAAACAGTCCAAAAACACACCGTCGGGTTAAAAATAAAGTTAGTTATCCAAAGTCTTTTCGGGATCCTTAACGAGTTACTTCAACGGATCGTTAGCGGACTCGGAGTAGCATGTTCTTCAATCGTCCGAATAGAGAGACGACATTAAGATCTCTGGAAAAGTCTAAAAGGGTTCACAAAAAATAGGTCACGACCCGGGCCGGAAGAGACTGTTTGTATATTTGGTTGCCTGTGTTCGTCCTCTCGGTCCCGCTACGAAATTACTGAAATAAGTCAAGGAGCCGTTTAGACACTCCCGAAAGTCAGGGGAGTCCTTTTAGAACCTGAGACCGAGTACGAAGTCGAAATCTCATATTCTTTTATTCTCAAATCGGAGACTTAGGAGTCTTCTAAATTAAAATTTCCCTGTCTAAGACTGTTCAATCTCCTTCTCCCTCATCCCTCTCTAAGGCTCTTCTTTCCTACAAACCACTCTCCTGATCATGTCTCCTAAACTTCCGTAACTAAACCAAACGAAAAGAGGTCTTGAACCAGAAATTCTCCAAAGGTCTTTTTGTACTCTGTAGAGTAGAGTATTCGAATTTGTGTCCGTCACATCCTCCCCTCTTCCCTCTACTGTGTCCTCCGCCTCAGATGGGAACTCCTAGAGTCCTTCCCTCTGCCCTACCGAAACGTCCACCTTAGACTCTGTTTCTTCACTCCTTCGTACGCAAGTTATTGACTCCGTCCCCAGTCTCGTAGTAGTCATTTCACGGTCTATTAGTTATGCCATCTGAAATATCCAACTTACCAAAAAGAACCCGAACGGACAACCGAGTCTACCATTTCTTAGGCGGACGTTACGTCCTCTGGACCCAAGCTAGGAACCCAGTCCTTCTAGGGGACCTCCTCCCGTACCGTTGGGTGAGGTCACAAGAACGAACGTCTTAGGAGTACTAGAAACAACGTTGATAAGTTGAGATGGAAACATAGTTCTTTAGTCAATATGTGTTTTATATCGACTTCCTTGCATCAATACAAGGTCATTTTGAAATAAATATTTATGACTTCAAACTCAAAGTATATTTAAATCAACAGTTGGATTTTTTCAATATTTAAAAAGAAAAATTTACCTCTCTTGTAAAAATCGAACGTTCGACATGTTTGTGTCCGTCGTTCGACCTAAATTGAACCGGGTATCGAACAGACAAGGACAGAAGAATACAACAAGTCATTCAAGTCAAGTCAGTGAGTCAGTACAGACTGAGAAACGCTGGGGTACTTAACGTCGTGCGGTCCGGAGGGACAGGTAGTGGTTGAGGGCCTCAAGTGAGTCTAATTACAGGTAACTCAGTCACTACGGTAGGTCGGTAGAGTAGGAGCCAGCACGGGAAGAGGAGGACGAGGGTTAGGGAGGGTAGTAGTCTCAGAAAAGGTTACTCAGTTGAGAAGCGTCCTCCACCGGTTTCATGACCTCAAAGTCGAAATCGTAGTAAGGAAGGTTTCTTTAGAGTCCCGACTAGAGGAAGTCTTACCTGACCAACCTAGAGGAACGTCAGGTTCCCTGAGACTTCTCAGAAGAGGTTGTGGTGTCAAGTTTTGGTAGTTAAGAAGTCGTGAGTCGGAAGAAGTGTCAGGTCGAGAGTGTAGGTATGTACTGATGACCTTTTTACAGTATGTTAAGAAACAATACATCTCGCATAAAACGATTAAAAAAAACAAAAAAACCAGTTCCAGAATACGGTAATTGATTCAGTATTGAAAAGACTCGTCTCTATAGAGTATGAAAGGACCTTTGGAGATTTCTGGTTCGAACAACAAACTTCTGTTCGTTCGTTTTATTTAAAACTGATCCTGTTTGTCAAAACAGGTCCTAGTCGGACCTACCTCCTTTGACCCACTACCTCCTAGACTAGCAAAGTCACAAACCCTCTGAGTCCTTCGTAGTTTCCTTTGTCTCGGAGTCCCTTTAAGAACTTTCTGAACCTCAACCTACGCCACAACGTAAAACTAATTCCAGTTCCCCTGGAACTAATTAGTTCCCCTAGATCCTCCGTCTATGGGGAACACGTAGATTTAACACTTTAGTTCGTCCTTTTTACTTTTAGGATGGATCAAACCGAGAATATTAAGAGACGTTATAAAAATTCCTAGTTCTATGACTGTTCCCTCTGAAACACTGACAGACGTCGGACCAAGAAACGGACTTCACGTGGTAGGGTTAAAATTGTGTTAAAGGGTTGACTGTAATAAAGGTTTTTCGGAAGGGGTGAAAGACGAGGTAATAGTAAAAGTTGTGTCTGTCTGTGTCTGTCTGTCTGTGTGTGTGTGTGGTCGAACACGTCAGGAGGAGATCTTGTCCTTATTAGTGAGTAGAACCATGAATGTTTGTCACTGACCCTGTAATCTCCATGAGTCATTAAAAAAAAAAAGATTACCTAGGAACTTTAACTTGGAGAAATTCAGTTGGTTAGTTTGTCTTTGTGAACTAAAAATAAACAGAAAAATAAAAAAGGTCCTTCGTAGTTTCCCCACCACTCCCACCCCACCCCACTCCCCCAACCTTCTTCTTCGATTTGAGTCTAAACTCACATCTAGAAAACATCTAAGAGGGAAATTTGAGATCTCGTCTTCAAAGGTTTCGTGATAACGACCTAAATGACAACTCAAAGACTAACTCATCCAGACCTCTTTCTCGGTTTTAAAACGTACTGATTACCTCAGGGTCCTCTCCGACGACAGACCTGGTATGAAACTCTTGGCCACGAGGTCTCCTAGACGAGTTGATGACGGAATATGGTGATTGTTCAACGGTTTCGAACAGAAGACTGAGCCACCGAAGGTAAGAATAATAGTTGCTAAAGAGAGGTTATGGTCTGAGGACTAAAAAGTAAGGTCGGAGTGTAATAACGACGATAGACCGATTCTGTCTTTTCTCAGTTTGGTGGTTTTCTTCTATACTCCAACAAAGTTTAAATTTTTTTAGGTGTCTGTTATTTTCGAAACAAAATGTAATTCTTTAATCGGAAATTCTCCCTCATATTAAAACATTCGATTATTTTACTGTGACATCCTTCTTAATGCCCGATGACCCACCCTTTTTTCGAAAGGGGTGTCCTTTAATGTGTTAGGGTCGGTGAGGGTGGTAGTAGAGTCCCGTCCGCAATTTCATAATTTTATGACGACCCAGTACCAAAATTTAGTAGTGGCTAACTTCCTTTGTGTAAAACTCAAGACCAAAGACACACACCGAGACACCAGACTTACCACTATTCCTCTTCCATATTTTGTTTCAGTGGTATAGGTCCTCACACCAGACGTCTCCCTCCCTCCCCATACAAGTCATCGACGTTCATAGGTAGTTCCCTTCCTTCCGATTCTAAACCTTTTGAGTTCCCCTCTACTCCTTCACCTTCGAGAGACGTACCCCCTCGATTGACGTCGTTGTAATTATCTTCCCGAACCTCACAACCGACTTCGTCTCAAGAGGATTCCCTCGATAACTTCTTTCCGACCTTTTCTTCTCCCCGGTCTGACATCTCTAAAAAACTGAAATTACTTCACTTCCTCAGAGCACCCGAGACAGGTATCCCGGCGTTTCTCAACCTATACTGACTTCGTTGAATCGTGTCGTGTGCCGGGTGATTGACCTAGTATTGGAACGGGATGAGAGGATACAAGATATATGTGCCGATAGTCCTACCATAAAGATTGACTTTTAAACGGAGACAGGACGGGGACGAACTTAAGAAGTCCCAGAGGATCATAGGGGTCCCAATTTAACCTTGAAAGATCGTATTACGTCCGGGGACGAAAGAAAGGGTCAAGTAACCCTGGGTCTAGTCCGGGGGAGTTTTATACGGAGTTACTGTATACGGAAAAAATTTCAATACCAATGAATTCTTTGTCAGTTCTCAAGTGGCCACCGAGTCACCATTTCTTAGACAGACGGTTACGTCCCTTGTACCCAAGTTAGGGACCAGACCCTTCTAAGGTGTACGACACTTAGTTGATTCGAGCGCGAGTGTTGATGACTCGGGCGCGCGGATCCCGGACGCGAGACGTTGGTCTGTCGGGTGGCGTCACTCTTCGGGTAAGGGACGCTGTTTCGTATCGTGGACGACATCGTCGATCTCTTTCGAAGACTCGTCGTTACTTCTGGACCGTGTCGGTTTTGATTTATTTATCTATTCATTTATTTTTCTTAGTCGGTTTCGTTCTCCCTGAGACAGAGGGACCTTCATTCTTTATTCAGAGACTTCACTTTCCCCGGGAGAACCTCCTCTTCATATTTCCGTAGGAATAGTGGTCTCTATCCCTTAAGTCCCGGTTCTTCAGAAGTGTTTATTTAAAACAGTGAAGAAATGGTTAAATGATGGGTCCGGGTTCGAAACGAGTTTAGGAAATGATAATTTCACAAGTTTGGATTCAGACAGACAGGACAGTTAAGGAGAGTTTAAATAACAAGGAAACAGATTTTAGTATTTTCGACCGACGAAACCGGTGAAGAATCCAGGATAAAGATACTGTGGAGGTACTCCTGGTTAATTTAAACAAAGAAAAGGAGAACAATCAGAGCACGGTAAAAATAATAATCAGATCGGTGTTCTTGAGTTCTCTCAATCTACCCCCTAAAAGGTGAGGGTGTGTGTGTGTTTGTGGGAAACGGGGTCTGTGAGGATAAGAGAACTCGAAACGTGTAAGAGACGGGCGAAGTTGAAGGAATGAGGGACCGGGTGAGACATGAGAACAGACCAGACTCTGAGGGATTCTGGCGGAGACCTTTTGGAAAAGATTGGTCCCCTCTCCCACACACGGGGAGAACACACGAGTGGACTGGGTCCGAGGGGTCTGAAGGGACAGCAACGAACTGGGAACCGTCGTTACACCGAGTGTATCTCTTACCTCCTCTTCTGTTTAATCTTTCTCAAATCCAACATTCATACTCTACTATTCACATATCTACTCGACCCCGTCGGGGTTCCCCCTGGTTCTACTTACGCCATTCATCCGTACTTACTGTCTCGGACCTTCAATAAGTTCAGCCACCACTCACACCTTGTCTCATCCCCTCCTCTCGGTTAGTTGGATACCCAATTTATCTACTAGGGGACCTCTTCCCTTTCCGATGGGTGAGGTCCTAAGACCGAACCTCTTAACGTACCTGACATATCTGGTACCCCAACGTTTCTCGACCTGTACTGACTCGTCATAAGTGAAAGTTAAGACACGGTCGTGATCAGATCAATGACCCCATACATCCATTTGTTTTGTCCTTTTTTGGGACCGAGAGGATATCGAAGTCAAGACCACCACCCTTAACACGATGGTAACTCCGTCTAAATCTGACCCTCTAGTTAATGTTTTTCAATTTTTCAACATATTTCTTCAAAATTTCTCATGTTTATAAAGAAATTAAGGGTCTTGTATTACTATCATTATTTCGTATAAGTTTCGACAGTATGTCGTTCCTATTTTTTCTTTTGGTGTTCGGGTTCTATCACAGTGAACACGATTTCCTTTCCTTTCACTTTAGTGAGTCAGTACAGGTTGACAAACACTGGGGTACCTGACATCGGATGGTCCGAGGAGACAGGTACCCTAAAAGGTCCGTTCTTAGGACCTCGATTTGGATCTACATTATGGATTGGATTGATATCAAAGTGGGAGAGGGTCTTCACATTAGAATTGGTCGGTCAGACCCTGAATGGTCGGTTGTGGTCACTCCATTAGACAGTACGTCCACGAGAGGTGGGGGTCCCCTTCTTCTCAAGTAGACATACTATTTCGAGAACAAACGAAAGTGAGGTTTTCCTACAGGACTGATTCTTATTAAGAAAAAAGAAAACGATTATCGGGAGAACTGGGTGGGACGAAGGAGACTTTTGGAAGGTAAAACGTGTTGGAGGTATTCACGGAAGAGTGACGATCTCCTCTACGTGGAACTGAGTACTTAGTGGATCGTTCACAACGTCACTTTTCGTTTTCTTCTCTTTACTCAAAGAAGAAACAGAAAGGACTCTTGTTTCTCTTATATCTTTATCACTCGTCCGGATTTGTAAGGAAAAAAAAAAAGACAAATAAATTAATAAGATGAAATGTTACAAAACGGCATGTGACTGTACTTAGACGGTACCCACATGTGCACAAGGGGTAGGACTTGGGGGGAGGGTGGAGGGAGAGGTAGGGTAGGGAGACCCAGTAGGGCCACGTGGTCGGGACTCGAGGGACAAAGTACGTAGCTTGGACCTGACCACTAGGCAAAGTGTATACTAGTATATGTACAAAGTTACGGTAAGAGGGTTTAGTAGGGTGGGAGCGGAAGAGGATGTCTCAGGTTTTCTGATAAGATATGTAGACACAGAGAAAACGACAGAGCGTATATCCCAATAACAATGGTAGAAAGATTTAAGGTATATATACACAATCATATGACATAACCACAAAAAGAAAGACCGAATGAAGTGAGACATATTAGCCGAGGTCAAAGAAAAAAAAGTTGAAATTGACGAGGATTGAGACATACAGACATTGATTCAAACGAAAAGACGAGGGATTGAGACGTCCTCGACGTAAATAGGAAACGAATGGGAATTTTGTGAGGGAAGAGGAACATCAATATCTAGTCTTTCTTCCGGAGTCTTGGTGGGTCGACGTTCTGAGTTGATGACCCAATGACGACGGTTGGATACTGACACAAAACTGTTCTAGGATCGTGGAAACTAGGAGTAGTGGCTGAGGACTGACGCTCGGGAGTAGAATATATTCGAGGATCTGAGGAGTACCTCCCCTACCCCGTATCAAGAACTCCGTAATAAAGGAGATTTGAGACAGAGGCATAAAAAAATAACCGACACTACCTCTCTCTTTCGGTTCTAAAACCGGTCGTTGTATTCCGGGTAATCTAAAAGTTTACATGAGATAGTTTGAAACAAAATTATCAACAGTTGGTCTCAGAAACCCCCGTTGTTTCTTTCTTCTGTCAACGAAGTCTCTCTCCACATTTTTGGAGACTATTTCCGACCCAAAACTACACACCCAAACCTTTTTGGTGTCTTTTAAATCCTTTGAAGACTTCTTTATGACTTATTATGTCGGGTTAATGTCAATGTATTCATACGAGTAAAACACTTTTGTGACTTTTCTAGTTGTAAATATTAAATGTATGAAAAGACATACACACACACACAAGCGCTCACACGCACACATATATATATATATATATATATATATATATATATTTGACATAAATTGTAACGAGGTCTATGTCGTAGATTATTTGTCGTTGTTTAGTTTCGTTATTTTGGGAAGAGATAAAGACAGACTATCTCTCTTACGACCGATAAAATCCTATACTATAATCCTATTCCGACACTCCTCGAGGGGGTTCCGGAGTTGGGGATCGTAATCACTTACACCTGTATGGTGTTAGTTTATAGCAGAACACTCTGAAGGGTCCGTCAGGTCACCCAATTCTGAAGTCAAAAATTACGTCCTCCGTACCCAAACTAGGGACCAGTCCCTTAATTACAGGGTGTACAATGTCCTACACCAATTTAACAAAAATTTTTAATTTTTTTATTTTAATCTAGGAAGGAAGAGTATTCGTGACTCCTTATTTTTCTTTATATATACTCCCCTTCTTTTAGTTTAGGGTAAAGGAATTGATCGACCACCTGAAGTCCGTCTAATAATTTTGCGAGACTCGAAGTACTAGGAGTAGATTTTTCGTTCTTATCGTGGTTGTAGACTTTGGGTAGTGCCTGAACTTCCTCTGCTACACACACTCCACAGACCGGACTACGAAGGGATGTCTTGTGAGAGTATACCTTCACGGGGAGTAAAGCAGGTCCCCACAGGAGAAAGTATGGAAGTGTTCGAAAGGATCCAGAGTCGAGGGTTGTTTCAGTTTCCCTCTGCGCTGACCTAGTCTGCACGTCTCCCGACTTCCCGTTTTCTCCAGACTCCTCCGTGGATTCGGTAAGTCCAGGACCCTGAGACTCCATTGTTCCCTTTACTCTTCCCTTAGACCAGTACTGACTTTGGGTCGGTTGTGACGACGACTCCACGGTTGCTATTATTCCCTCGAACGTCGACTTTAGTGTCATAAACGAGTGGCGTTTCTAAAAGGGGTGTCTTTTTATTCTCCCCATTCAGTCTGTCGTTATACTTTATAGTTTTGTCACCCAAAAGGGTACCCTCCTAATATCGTCCCTTAGACCCAAATAAAAAGCCATGGTCAGAATGTCCTTGTAAACCAACTGAGTGATTTTAGTTTAGGTGCAGATAAAAGGACACACGGTAGAAGACTGTGTGTCACAACCTCTCGACTCTATAAGACGGCAGTCGTTGTGTGTCGTAATTGATTAAAAGGAATTTTACCGAAAGGAACTCCAAAAATAACAGGGATCAAACCACGGATTTCTTTGAACTAGTTTAAGTGGTTTGTCATCTTAAACCTTCTAGTAACCGACATTTCAAAAGGGTCGAGGAGAGAGGAGTGGAGCCCCCGGTTAGGACCGGAATCAGTAGAGACGGGATCCCACGGAAGAAGTGAAGTCTATATCGGGGCCGGACTCTGACGTCAAACTACACGAGTAAGTCACAAAGAGTAATTGTAGATTAGAGAAATACCGTTCCTCCAACACCAAAGTTACTTGTGACACGATGGAATCTGGTACGTCAAACATAAGAGAAGAAACACATAAACGCAAAAAATTGCATCTCATTAATGGGGTACGGTAGTGAATTTGTTCTTCTTTAAACAATAAATTTTGATGTGTACCTTTGAAGGGACCAACAGGTTACCTGTTCTGAGGCTCGAGGGTTACGTCCCCCGGGTCGCAAGTTAGGGATCAGTCCATTGATCTAGGGCGTACTGTGTCGATTTCTAGGTTCACGACGTTGCGTCTGACTTCTAGGTTCGTGACGTTGGTTCTGGTCCGTGTCGGTTTATTTATTTCTTTATATATAAAATTTTTTGATGTACACTAAAAATTGTGTAGTACCAATGGTTTCCCCTCCCCCTCCCTTCCTCTCTCCCTTCCTTTTTACCTCCTTCCTCCCTCTTTAATCCTCATATCCTAATTCTCTGCGTTTGATGATATGTATTTTATCTATTCGTTGTTCCCAAGTGATATATCATACCCCTTAAAATAAGTTATAGAATATTATGGGTGCTACCTTATATTAGACTTTTTTTATTGTCTTAGTAAAACGACATGTGGATTTTGATTATATTATGACATTCAGTTAGTATCAAGACCTTTATTTTTCGAATGTATACTATTTTGTGTTTCCTATGAGGTCTATACACAGTGACCTATCCTGTCAAGGTCGGTACCGAGTCATTTTGTGACCTGGAGTAGCCAGGGACTACAGGTCCCAGAACCCGACCGGAGATCGAGTGTTCACTGTCTACTCTTTCCGTTTCGACTGTATCCTCTCCACTGTAAACCTCAGGTAAAGAAATTGGAGGCGTAGAGGTTGGGTGAAGAAATAAAAATGTTGTCTTTGTCCCTGACCGAGAGTCTTTCCTAAAATCAGAGAGTTGGTGATCAGACTCGTACACTGTTTTGACGAGAATTTCCCTGACCCCAGATTCCTTAATGAGATAGATAAAAGGGACATTCTTACTCTTGGTTCTGTTATAATTGTTACTGTTTACCGTTGAAGTACCCTTACTTCACTGTTCACTTACTATTCGTGAATTCTAATCCAACGTACTTTCTGTCGTGGAGGTGTCATTGGGGAGTCTGAATGGGTTCAGTTATACATCTCGTATGACTGAAGATGTCTCGTCCGACCCTCGTAACGAAAGAGTCGCCGGACGGCGATGACACGGCGACATTTCAGACACACACACAATCAGTGTCAGTACAGGTTGAGGAACGTTGGGGCACCTGACATCGGACGGTCCGAGGAGACGGGTGCCCTAAGAGGTCCTTTCTTTTGACCTCACCCATCGGTAAAGGAAAAGGTGACATTTCAGACATCCTCTCGTTTTAAACTGTGGGGCTATATACGGAGAGACCGTACACCTAATAACACTCGACTTTGGTTAGTTCCAGGTTTTCTGAGTCCTTCTTTGAAACTGGAAGGAAAATTGACGGATTTTTTTTACTCTGTCTTCTGGACAAGGTCTTTTCCTCGATGGTCGTGTCCATTGATATCATATTGTCCCTGATTCACACCATTTGTTCATCCTTAGATTTTTTACAGATAAACAATTTTAAGGAAAGGTGCACTGGGTCTTTTGTAAACAAATGGTTAACGAAAAGGTAGAAGTACACTTAACGGAAGGAGAGGAAACTTCAAGGTTTGGTGAAGTGATTTTAAGAGAAAGTACAAATCGACTTTTAAATAAAGTCATAATTCTAATGATTAATAAGTTTCTCTTCCGAAACGGTAAAACCACTCAATGAATCAAGGAGATCCAAAGAGGGTTCACACACCCCGAAGGACCCATCACGAACACCATTTCTTGAGTAACCGGTTACGTCCCCTGTATTTTCTACACTCAACCTAGGGACTCAACCTTTTTTTGGGGATCTCCTTCCGTATCGTTGGATGAGGTCATAAGAACGGACCTCTTAGGGCACCTGTCTCCTCGGACCACCCGATGTCAGAGGGTTCGTACTCACAAGAATTTGAAACCAAAAGAGGACAATTAGTCAGAGTACAGTCAAATTAAGAACCTAGTCGGTCTTCTTGGATCTTACTATCTTCCTTGTAACAAAGGAGGGGTCGTCCAGGTATTAGACAATGTCCAGTAGTACTCCTCCTCCTCCAGACCTCTAAACCACCACTAATGATTACACTCTCTTAGGGGAAACATTGAAATAACACACCGCAAAAGAGTATAAGTCCTTTATGAGAAGACCCTAGTTCCGGTAATTTTAATATTCGTTGAAATTTTTTCACATTCATACAAAAGGACCCCTCCAAAATAGTAAAAGTACTCTAAAAAAAGTTTCTACATGTTATAGGTTTCACAAGACTTGGTGTCGAAGAAAGTTCAATGATCTGATACTCTATCGTTCTTGTTTGTCTTTTAAAGAAATTTATACCTTATTTTAATGAAATTTAGAAATATTTAGACCTTGTTATTTCCTTCTTTTCACGATTACATATCATCTGAAATCTAAGGGAGAGGTGACGACACCTTCATCTTTTGACCTTTGTCTCATATATGTTTTAACACCATATAGGTTCGATATGTTATGTTCCTAAACGTACCTTGTTAAATCTAGACAAAACCCACCAAAGGATAGTACACTTTTTTCGTTCCAAGCCTCTTTACGTGTATCATATGAAGGTGAAATATTTTGTTGAGTACTGTTTGGAAGAAGGAATGCATACCCACATACACATGTACACACAAACATATGTGTCGTACTCGTTCCTCTTTTTTGTTTTGACATATGGTCTAATAATTTCTTCTGTTTGGTCTCTCGTCCTACCCACTCAATAAGTTACCTTCCTCTTTTTCACTCCACCTTATGTATACGTTACGTTTGTTTACTTGTTTGTTTGTCGTTGTTTTTCTGGGTGATAAAAATTTTTCTTTCTACATGTCTTATTTTAACGTACCTAAAGGGACGTCAGTTCACCAAGTCTCAGGTACTACTCTTAAATCCCCTGCGTCAAAAACAGGGACTAGTCCCTTGATTCTAGGGTGTATGCACGTCGTCCCGTGATGGTTTTCTACCTTTCTTTTTCTTCAGCATTGTTCAAATTTTTTTGATAAAGTTATTTTAACGTACGTACTATACTTAAATACACATACTTTAGTAGACGCACAAGTATATACGTATTTCTCTATGTATTTTTTACCACAATACTATCACTTACTTTATAAGTACCTATCAGATAAGATAGGAAGAACAAAATGTTTCGACTAAGGAATGAGTAAAATAATATAGAAAACACCGAGTTTACAAAAATAATGACGGTGGATAATAAATATGTAAAGTAAATTTTTTAAAGTAACACCGTTTTTCTTTTTTTATGAACGAATAAAAATAAAGTCTACTATTCAGAGTACGAGTCACATATTAAGGTCATCGTTAATTTAATCCATAAGAGTCTTTAATCTGTCTCTTTCGTGTATTTAATATCAGAGACATAGTACGTAGAACAAAATACTATCTAAGTTGTTCCTATACCATACACTCATCCACATGTACACCCACCGTTGTCACCTCTTCGACCCTACTTTTCTTAGGTGTTCTAGGTGAAACCACTACATTCCCTCCTTCTTGAAATAGTGTTGAGTAGAGTCCGAAAGTCGAACTTGAGATTGATTTTCTGTCTAATTGTTCTCTCTCTGTCAAATAATTTACATATATCAGGTGTCCTGCTCCCTCCTTAGGTTTACTTTTCATTGAGTCTTTCCACCGAATCTTTAGGTCAAACATGTCGTAGAAGTTCTTTCTTGTTATTTAAACATCTCCTTGCCGTTTTTTTATTTTTTTCCTTTCGTCAAAATCGGAGGGTTCCCACCGTGTGACACTCTTCCATTGTGTGTCCTCTTTTGATGACCTCCTTCCGGTCGAACACCTAAGAGAACCACAGAAGGACCATCGAGTCGACCATTTCCTAGGCGGACGTCACGTCCTCTAGCGTCAAACTAAGGACTCAGTCCTTCTAGAGGACCTCTTCCCAATCCTTTCATGAGGTTGAAAGGACCACCGAGTCAGTTACATCCTCTTGACCCAAGTCAGGGACCCGACCCTTCTAGGAGACCTATTCCCCTACGTTGGGTGAGGTTGTAAGAACGGACCTATTAAAGGTACCGGTCTCCTCGGACCACCTGACGTCAGGTGCACCAACGTTTCTCAGTCTGTACTGACTCGCTGATTCGTGACCCGATTTTCAGATATACGTCATTTTTTTTTTTTTCTTTTTTCTCTCTCTTAAATATAGAATAGAAACCCGTTTTCCCCCCTTTGATAAACGAAGAAGAATTAAAAGAAGTCGAGTTTCATTAAAAATACAGTTTCTCTGTACGAAATTCTACTGTATAAGACTAAAGGAAGTCACCTAAATCCAAGACCCTTTCTTTAGTCTTACGTTTGTTAGATAAGTCCCAGTGTTTACGACTTCGTTTTCTGTGTCTTGGACAATCGACGAACTTCTCCTGAACTTCGTTTCTTTACCTAAGTGTTCTCAGTACAATGGTCTTGACAGGACCTTATGTCCGACGGGAAGCTAATTTCTGTTCGTCCTAGTTTCAGAAAGGTTTTCCTCTATTCTTACACTGATTTCTGTATTTCTTGTACGAACTTAAAGGAACTTAATACGGACTTTGTCAAAAATTCCGTGACGACAGTGAGTGACATTCTATAAAACATTTTTACTTAAGTTTCGTACTAAGTACAAAAAACCGTCCCGAATAATTGGTAGGTTACCTGAACCATAATCTCTCCTCCTTCAAGGAACCACAGAGGTGTCTCCTAGAAGAATTCCGACTGAACCTTTTGGGGTTTTCGAAACAATAAGTATTACTTTGATTGTGAACTTTGAACTCAAGTAATTAAAGGAACCACGATTCCTTCCGGGAGAGGAGAAGTAGGTAAAAACATACTCTATACAATCTGTTGGTCTGGGTGAAGGTTAAAACAATTCGTCACAGGTTCACAGAAATAATACGAGGAGGACACACACAAAGGAAGAAAACTGGAGGGGAAGAGACTTGACAGGAACATTCCCTCTTTCTTTTAAAGGAGAAGATCTAAGTAGATTCCTGATTTAACTGTACTCTATGTAATTGTCCTCTTTTCGTTTCAATTATCGTACACATGGACCCTCTCTACGTCGTTTTGGAAGTGAATTGAACGAGATACCGAGTCCTTTGAGTTTGTCCTAGAGACCTAGTTGGATCTCCCCACCGTACCTCTCCCTCTACCCTCCCTCCAAGTTGTCCCTCCCCTATATACACATGGATACCGACTAAGTAGAACTTTAAACTGTCTTTTGTTGTTTTAAGACACTTCGTTAACAGGAAGTTATTTTTTATTTAACTAACTTTGTTTCTTCAATTTTTTTATAATAGAAGTCGATTTCTGCTTTCACCTAAAATCCTCATCACCAAATCCTAAAGTGTCCCCCTCCTTCCGTTAAGTGTACGTCTACCTTTTCGTGTACAAACAACTTAGTCCGTCTCCGTTCCGCTGTCTCACCTGAGACTAGGGACCCAGGAGGTCTCATAGGGGGTGGTGTGGCTCAGGTACAAGAAACGTCTATATAAACCACTGTCGAGAAAAAGTCCTTGTCCGAGAAATAGATTTAATAAAATCTATCAGTTCCCTCTTCTTGGTGGTGTTGTTTAGAACATAAAGAATTTTTACTGACTACGGTACGTTCCGGGACACCCTGAGGACCCGTGTCTCCTGAAAAACAGCGGGTAAGGAACATCCGTTCTGAGGTCGGAGGTACTGGAAGAGACTCAAGGTTTCCCGTCTTCTCAACAATTAGTTTCCTCTTCGTCGTTACTTTGGTGGACCCCGTATCCGAGTCGGTGTGGCCCTATACCTGGAGGATCCAGAGATATGTCTGGGATTAGAACAGTCGTCGGGGTGTGAGATCTTTGACGTCTTCTTTCTTACATTCTGACAGTGACGGACCTAGGAGTAGTGTGTGAGGACGGACTGATATTGGAAAGGGATGAGTGGTCGCTCACCCCCGTGTCAAGAACTCCACGATCGGATGGCATCGGGGGGAAACGGACCGTTTCATTGTCCGAAGGGACCACCGAGTCGACCATTTCTTAGACGGACGTTACACCCTCTGGACCTAAGCTAGGGACCCAACCCTTCTAGGGGACCTCTTCCCTTACCGATGGGTGAGGTCATAAGACCGGACCTATTTCGGTGAGAAAGAAAGAGGAGGTATTGAGACCGAGGTAAAAAGACAAACCATAACCACGTGTCTCTCGGTTATAAAATCGTTGTTCAAACCCCCGAACAGACCCTAGACTAATACCAGTCGACTGGGACGTCCCGACGAACCGAACCAGCCTGTGAACCCCTAACGAGAGTGTGATCGGAGGAAGGAGACCCTCTCACCTTCCAACCTCTTAGAGGGTCCAGTCTCGTAGTCCCAAGGGGTCGACGTCCCGACACGGGGCTAGTGTGGGACAGGAGATGAACCCGACGTCTTGGACTCCGACGACACCTCTTCTCCCCTCTCCAACAGGATCGTCGACGACTCCGAAAGAAACGGGCCTCCTATAGGAAAAAAAGGGAAGAGGTTTGACCGGGTCTAAAGAGGAGACCCTTCTGAAACTAAAGACCTCCTAGTCTTTCTCCCGGAAACCGCGTGGCACTGTGTAGGTGGTCGATAGACTACTCAGAGGACCCACGTGTGGTCCCGGAGAAACTGGAACGGACAAAGCCCCTTGAAGCCAAGGTTGAACCCCTCGAAACTAAGGTTAGACCCCTCAAGAGAGGGATACTTCCCGTTGAGGTAAACATTCCACCCGAAACCCGTTCGAGTGTCCAGATCACCCTGACTCTTCAGTGTAAACCCCGTAAATACGGTAAACCGAAAACTAAAGACCCGTAGAGAAACGGTAAACAAAATAAACGTCACACTGAAGACCTACCACTCTAAAACCAAACCAACCAAACTCGGACGTCTGACCAAACTCACACGTCTGTATACCATGTTTGACCAACTAGATTTTACCCCTCGTAAAGGAGGTTACAGGGTGTGGTGTTGGGGGGGTTAGACCCTTGTGGAAACCTTTTCAAAATTTACTGACCAGTTGGATATCGATACTAGGTTACGGTTTTTATTTGTATTTTTCCGGATTTTTACACAGAGAATATTAATTTAGACATAACGGTGTCCTACTCTTATATTTACCTTCAAGGGAATAAAGGTCCTGAGAAGAGGGTATTAGTTGTCAGACCCCGACTAGATTGATTTTGGGAGTGGAGGGGTCTCTCTGTTAGGGACAACCCTGGTCAGACGGAAACGATAGTCCCGGTTGAACTCGTGACGAACCAGATTTAAAACCGGTACTTTGATACTGGTGTCTTTTTCTAAAAAACTGGTACATCGGTGTTATAAGAAATCTGAGGTCTCTTGTGACCAATTTTGAAAACAAAATTGGTTTAACAGGATGATCCTCTTATATGAAAAGGGAGGACCATGGAACTCTGGTGTCGAGAGTCCCTGTGTATAGATCTGGTAGAGATTAAGGACTTTGACTCCACCCCACCCTTTGTGTGTTCTTCCTTCGGAAATTTAAACAAGAATAAGGTTAACAATAAATAGTTGATAACAAAATATAATACTATAGACAAAGTACTGATTCAGACCTTTTGTTTCGATACTCTAGAGAACAACACAGACAAACCTATATACATACAGAGTCATACACAGAAACAGAAACCTATAATAACGATTTAAACAGTTACTCGAGATAAATTAACCGAGTTTCTTTTCATCCGCGAATTTTTAGTTTGTTAAGATTTACTTTCTCTTTAATTCGATTTACCTAAAGTCCAAGAACACTTGACCCTTTATCAGTCGAAGTTTAATTATGAACCATAATTCCATACAAAAAACTACATACACACAGCCATGAATGTTACTGAACCCATTTATAATTATTGTCCTGTCCCGAGTGTTCACTGTTGTGGTCTATTAGGAAAGGGATAACGAAGTCCGAGACGGATACCACCCTTCAACCAACTCTAAAATTGAAAACCTGACCGGAACAATACCCATTCGAAATAAGGTAGAACATCTTAGGAGGAGTGGATTCATAAAAATATTCTGTCTAGAAGTTGATACGAGGGTACTTTTCGTTAACCATAAAGAGAGGGTCGATACAGAGAGGGTCGAAATAGAGAGGGTCTCATAAAAATGTTATGGTTCTCTTGAAGTTAACACAAGGGTACTTTTCGTTAAACATAAACAGAAGGAAACCGTCCCCAAAGAGAGAGAGGGAACACAGGTCCGGGAGTCTCACCACCCCCTCACCTCTCACCAGTTCTCGAAAAGCTTGAGTTCGTCGTTTTTGACTCTAAAGACCAAGTCGGAATTACATTTTCTATTGATCATGTACTTGATAGAATTAACTGAACTTTCATTCACGAATGTTCAATTTAGATTTATATGTCTTTTAACCGGTTCTATTTAAAATCCTGGGTACTAGAGTCTTTATAAGTCATGACTTAACTATAGACGATAACTTTCACCGAATTCGAACAACCGAACTAATTATATCTGTTACAGAAATCTCAATAGCTACCATTGATATTATAAAGACAACATGGATCCAACGACGATTCGATTCGACGAAGTCAGTACAGGCTGAGACACGTTGGGGTATCTGCCGTCGGGTGGTCCGAGGGGACAGGGACCCTGAGAGGTCCGTTCTTGATCTCCAGTTTATTCCGGAATAAGGTGGACAATGTCTAAACAGTTGTTCTTTTCATTGAGTTAAAATTTTTTGTGTTTTGAAATTCGTTTCATTCTATACACTAATGTTATCGTTCATGTTCCTTATTTTCTGTGATTTACAGAATACGTACTAGTCCTAAGAGATACTGACCTAACTAAAATCAACCCATTTACCTAAAACAATCTTTACCCGATCTTGTTCTGACCAATACCAAAGAAGGAGTTCATAAGAACTTTACGACGAAAACTGTTGTTTGACACACTCAAACAAACGGAAATTTATTAAAAATAATTATAAACGAAAACTCTAGATACCAATGAAACCAATTCCTTACCCATAACAGAGTGTCACTGACTCTTAGAACTGATTCACAAAATTTTGAAAAACTGTTCGAAGGGATTACAGTTTAAAATCAATTTCAAGAAAACGAAAGGTCGATTGAAACCCTATTAAATTTCCCGAGAGTTCCACAGAATTTCTCTTTATAAATTGATAGTAATAAAACATACAATGTACATTTGTAAGTATTAAGACCAAATACTTATTTAAGTATTTATTCTACAAAATCAAGTCAAGTCAAGTCAGTGAGTTCTACAAATTGGTACGGAAAATACAGAAAACAGTAAATATCTATGAAACCACGAGACTACGACAATGATTTTCCCGAAGTAATAGTTCCTCTAACTAAGTATCCTTCCCGTACTTTGCTCAATGTTGTCAAAGTGTAGTTTTAATACCGATACGTCTCTAAGGTCAGGCATAACTGAATTTCGTTCCTCATCAGGGCGGGGACCCAGGGATCTAGTCCATAGGTCTCTGTAAATGAGGAACTACCCGTCAAGCTACGAAGGTGAGTCGGAACTTCGTTAATGTCTTCTACATAACAGTGGGGAGACGAAGGGTATTCTTCTACCCTCATTTTAGAGACTTCCCCCTTTACTTTGTCCTTCCTTCCCAGTCCCGTACTTGAAGTTTCTTTCTGTATTGGATTCCTGTAACATGTCCCACTAATCTCCGGTAACCCAGGTTCTACCACTGGTCGGGAACTCGGAGTCATATTCGAGAAACCTTGTCTAGTCGTCCGATTCACTGTGTGGGTGGACACTCACCACCAGGTTAGGTTACATTCCCTCGAATATTCCTATGTTTTACATTTACTCTATCGATGATCTATTTGACAATTCTTACTAATACTATATCATTACAGACAGACGATCGACTTCACTACCTTAAGGTGGACTCGATAAAGTTAGGATTTTCTACTACGACACTTTTATGACGTGAGTTATACAGTCGTTTAAACCTTTTGAGTCGTCCCCGGCGTTCGGACCTTTTACGGTCAAAAGAAAGGTTAAGGTTTCTTCCGTTACGACTTCATACAAGTTTGATGAGTGTCAACGTGAGTAAATTGTCCGATCGTTCCATTAAGAGTTTTAGGAAGTTCGGTCCGAAGTTGTCATGTACTTGGTTCTTGAAGGTCTACATGTTTGACATAAAATTTTTCCATCTCCTCGGTCTCTAATTTAACGGTCGTAGACGACCTAGTATCTTTTTCGTTCCCTAAAGATCTTTTCGTAGATGAAGACGAAGTAACTGATGCGTTTTTGGAAACTGACACCTAGTGTTGTTTCACACCCTTAAGGGTTTCTTTACCCTTATGGTCTGGTAGAATGAACGGAGGAATCTTCAGACATACGTCCAGTTCTTCGTTGTCAATTTAGGACTGTACCTTGTTGCTTGACCAAGGTTTAGTCCTTCTCATACAGTTCCGATATATAACAGTGGGACGAATAATTTGAAGATACGGTCTCATGTAGTACACTTTACGATCCGATCGACTGAGTGTTCGACCTTAGTTCTAACGACCCTCTTTATAGTTGTTGGAGTCTATATGTCTACTGTGGTGGGAATACCGTCTTTCACTTCTCCTTGATTTCTCGGAGAACTACTTCCACTTTCTCCTCTCACTTTTCCGACCGAATTTTGAGTTGTAAGTTTTTTACTTCTAGTACGCTAGGTCAAGGTAGGGAAGTACCCTTTATCTACCCCTTTGTTACCTTTGTCACTCTCTGAAAAAAAGAACACGAGGTTTTAGTGACGTCTACGACTGACGTCGGTACTTTAATTTTCTACGAACAGGGAACCTTCTTTTCGATACCGTTTGGATCTGTCGTATAATTTTTCGTCTCTGTTTTAAAACGGTTGTTTCCAGGTAAATCAGTTTCGATACCAAAAAGGTCATCAGTACATACCTACACTTTCAACCTGGTATTTCTTCTGACTCGTGACTTCTTAACTACGAAAACTTGACACTACGACCTCTTCTGAGAACTCTCAGGGAACCTCTCGTTACTCTAGGTTGGTCAGGTAGGATTTCCTTCAGTCAGGACTTATAAGTAACCTTCCTGACTACGACTTCAACTTTGAGGTTATGAAACCGGTGGACTACGTTTATTGAGTGAGTACCCTTTCCTGGGACTACTACCTTTTCTAACTCCCGTCCTCTTCTTCCTCTACTGTCTCCTACTCTACCAACCTACCGTAGTGACTCAACTACCTGTACTCAAACTCGTTCGAGACCCTCAACTACTACCTGTCTTTTCGGACCACACGACGTCAGATACCTCAGGGTTTCTAAACCTATACTGACTCACTGATTTGATTGACTACCTGAGATCTATTCCCCTTTTTGTTCTCCTTTATAAAAGGACTCCGTACTCGATCATTTTGTTCACCAGGTCTCTGAAAACCGTGACAATTACTCCGGATCAGGTCATGATCATCGTATAACTCACCAGATAGTCTCTTTAGAAACACTATAGATCCTTACTTGGAAGGATCGTGGCACCCTACTTTACCAGTACTTTACGGGGGTTCGGTGCCACTTTAAATAATGGGACTTCCCCGGGACGGTTGATTTTTAACTGTGAACGGTAGACGGAGACGTTCCTAATTCAGTTACCGGTGGAACAACTTCCAGTTCCCGACTGGAAGTTGTGGGGACTTTCTTAAGTCCCACCTCTAGTTCTTACTCTGTGGGATACGAGACTCTTTTTGACCGGTCTATCCGTATATCGATCTATAGAAGTCTTCTAAAATACTTGGGTTTAAATACGTAAAAGGGTATAGATCTTTTCGTCATTTTGGTAATTGTCACTGTGACCGAAATTGTATCTCCTCCTTTTACGTAACCTACCAGCTTTACCTGATTCATACCATCTTGATCCACTGGTGACACCTACACTAAAGTCTGTGTAAATGAGGACATGACAATGGTCGAACTTACAAGACTCAATACCGTCTAGATGTTCCTAATTAAGGGGATGAGGGAAGGTACTCACAAATCGATTTCAAAACTCTCACGACTTGGACTTAGTTCCAATTTATCTCCGGAAAGATTGGTTTTACGTTTTTCGTAACCTTCACTGTTGGGAAGAATTCCTGTAATAATTCTTTGAGAACAGTTCGATACGACCTTTTGAGTAGATTTTACCCTGTTCCAAAACGTTTAACGAGAGACATATGACCACTGGTAATCTTTGTCCGATCCTAACTCGGGAATACTTTAATATATGTTCTCCAGTGAGAATCGAGGAAGTTGACTGATCTGACAATTGACAATTGTTGATTGACTAACAATTGACGACAAGATTCCAGAGGAGGAGTGGACCTTCGAGGGAGTGTAGGGAAGTGTCGTCTTCTGACCCTCGACTACTTTCACACTTTTTCTTGTTACAGGACTCGTCGTCGAATTTCTTTTTACCTTCCCTAAGATACGAGGAGTTCTGACTCCTTGTAGTTTCTTTCCCCCGTAACTACGACTCGTCCTGGGACACCCCGAGGACCCGGGTCTCCGAAAAACAGGGGGTAAGGTCGGAGGTACTGGAAGAGACTCAAGGTTTCTCGTCTTATCAACAATTAGTTTCTTCGTCGTTACTTTGGTGGACTCCGTCTCCGAGGGTTCTAATCCTCTAGCCGGTGGTTCCTGACACGTGTGAACAGTTCTCGGGGTGTGAAACCTTTGACGTCTTCTTTCTTATGTTCTGACAATAACGGAACTAGGATACTCTGTGAGGACAGACTGATATATTACAAAGGGATGAGTGGTCGTTCAACCCGGTGTCAAGAACTCCGTGATCGGACGATACAAGTGGGAAACGACCTTTTTATTATTTCGGTGAGAAAGAAAGAGGAGGTATTAATAGAGACACAAAGACAAACCGTAACCACATGTCTCTCGGTTCTAAAACCGTTGTATTTCAAATTATGGAGAGAAGTTCTAGAGAGTCCCTGGGAGACTTTTAAGGTATCAATTAGTTTCGAGTTTTCCTGAAGTAATTGTACTAACCCTTTCAAATGACTTCTATAGTTTTACCGAAATTTCTAAACTAGTTTATCCTAGTATCCAGTGACACTTTGTTATGAATAAATAAATTGGTTTTAGTGTTATTTTCTAAAGTTTCCGTTTATATCTTTCAGTGTTGTCTGATAAATTTTCCGTTTCTTTGAACATTAGACAATAGTTTTCATCTAGTTATAAAGATCTTTTGAAACAGGAGAATTGTCTTTCTTTTAGTTTAAGATCAAAACGTATTAAATGTAAACTATAATTTTAATTTAATTTTAATAAATAATTAATATAAATTAATTAAATAATTTAATTTTAAATAAGTGAGTTAATTTAATTAAGGTTCACATCGGACAGAATTGATGTGTGTTTTCAGAAAAGAGTCCCGAGGAAAAGGTGTTTGAAAGATATTGTAGGAAAAAAATTGTAAGTCTAAAAACAGGATACAAGAGAGAAAGATAGAGTTGAAGGAATCCTGTTTTAACGAAAGAAAGGGGAATTGTTTTACGTAAAGATAAGAAATATGGAAACAGTTGATGTTCAACTGTGAATGGTTCGCATAAATGGTCGCTGATTTGTTGTCGTACATACCTACACTCTCAACCTGACACTTCTTTCGACTCGTGGTTTCTTGACTACGAAAACTTGACACTACAACCTCTTCTGAGAACTCTCAGGGAACCTGACGCTCCTCCAGGTTGGTCAGGTAGGATTTCCTCTAGCCAGGACCCACAAGTAACCTTCCTGACTACGATTTCGACTTTGAGGTTAAGAAACCAGTGGAGTACACTTCTTAACTGAATGACCTTTTCTGGGACTACGACTCTCCCTAACCCCCGTCCTCCTCTTCCCCTGCTATCTCCTACTCCACCGACCTACCGCAGTGTCTGAGCTACCTGTACTCAGACATTTGAGACCCTCAACCACTACCTGTCCCTCCGGACCGCACGACGCTAAGTACCCCAGCGGTTCTCAGTCTGTTCTGACTCACTGACTTGACTGACTGACTTCGTTGTCGTTGTAGTCGGACACGAAGACGTCGACGAATGGAAACTGTGAGGGATTTCCGTTGAGTCCCACCTCTGACTCACACGAGGTCCCTTTGACCACCTTGTCCAGAAATCGATCTGTAAAAATCCTTGACTATAGTACTAGGTGTAGGAAAGTAGAAGGAGTATTTGGATCTTTACGTGATTAGGAAAGTACTACTGGAGTCGACGTCTTTTGGAAACATTTTACTCATGAGCTAACGAAACTTAAGGGGGAAGTGGTCTCAGAGTACACAACCGGAAGGGGGTGACGGAGAAACTTCGTCAGAAAGTCTCCATGGACTCCACAGAGGACCCGATGTCAGGTGTACTCGTGTGCGAGTCAGCAAAGTTAACGCGGGAGGAGAAACGTTAGGACACCTGACAACTGGTGTTCCGAGGAGACAGGTACCCTAAAAGGTCCGTTCTTATGACCTCACCCAACGGTACTGGAGGAGGTCCCCTAGAAGGCTTGGATCCCTACCCTGGACATAGGGGACTTAATGTCCGCCTAAGAAAAGATGACTCAGGGGTAAAACGGGGATTATTGAGTGTAGAGAGTGTAACACGTAGAAAAATTAGTTGTGAAATTTTTGTAAAGGAACATATACTTTACAAAAGGAGTAATTAAAATCATCAAAATTAATGTAATTAATCTTAAGAATTGGGAATCTTTGGAATTAAAAGTCACTTTCGTTTCTGTTAACATTTGACAAACGAGATGGTCATATAAAATAATCGTTTAAATCCTAATATAAAGTATTAAAGATCCTTGTATATCAAGGAGTCATGTATAAAAGAAGTTACACCAAATTTTGTATAAATGATATTCTGGATTTGTAGAAGTCTAAAAGACATTATTCTGTTTTTATCTATTTATTTGAAACAAATCGTTAATTACAAGGTAAACGTTTACTAGATCGGTAAGTTACTTAGGGGTAGTAAATTGAATGGAATGAGTCGTTTTGAGATTTCAGGATAAGGTAACTCCAGACGTATTTAGGAAACAGGGGTTGTTCATACAAATCTAGTGAGTACTTTGAAAGTACTCTATAATCTGTTTCGGTCAGTGGTAGGGTTCGATAAATAGAACGACTGTTTAAAACATTGTCTCTATTATACTCGAATAAATTAAAATCCATTTTATTTTTAAACTTTAAATTAGAAATATTTAAATTTCTGGACGAATAAAATTAATTTGGTTCACAAATAAATAATTTCTAATTAGGATCTAGTACACTTGAACGTTTAAAACCCCTAATCAAATGTAAAAACTCTTAAAATAAAATAGAACCAACAAAATCGGTCAATTTCAAAAAAATTTTTCAATTAAAACCGTAACGGTAAGTCTCCGTATTTTAATAGTATAGATATTGTCTACGTGTGTAAGTCTGTCTTTGTCTGAAAATCGAGAATGAATTTTTGAAGAGGGTTTGTACTTACATGTGGGCACCACCTAAGTACAGTTACATACCGTTTTGGTTATGTCATAACATTTCATTTTATTTCATTTTTATTTTTAATTTTTTGTTAAAAAATTTTAACAGATCACTTTTTTTTTTATTTCGTTTGAAGAGGGTACTTAGTCCACGTTATGTTTTTAATGATCACACTCATTATTAACCTTATTTAATTCAAATAAGTGAGTCTAACGAATTCAGAATAATAAATATCTCTTATGGAAATTCCAAATATAAAGAGGAACTGTTTGTTAGAATTCCTTTGAAACTAAATCTTAAACCTGTTCTCTTATAAAAGTCGTAAACATAAAATTTTCGGGGAAAAAGGAGAAATAATCACAAGAGAAAAAGGAAAACCCTCTCTACAACTCCAAGACAACTAGTTTGATTGGTTTGAGTCAGAGTCCGTCACACCCGACACAAATGTAAAGACTAAAACATCTCGAGACGTTCCATTTCTACCAACGAACATAAATTGTAATCGAAGACCGAAGGTGGAGTGTGACACCCGAGTTCGTTGTGACTATCAAAGGAAATCGTACAAGTTAATTATGACGGGTTCTCCTTCTAATGTACGGGACGAAATGTTATAGTCCGGTCCCTTTCAAGGGGCCACTCTGTGTCATAGGTAGGGGTGGTATGTTAGTCCGTTTTCTCTACATTCGAGAAAGATATTACGGGTAAGTTTAAGTGGTTAAGAGGATGTCAGTACTAGTTAAGGTAGTTGAGAATATACAAATTGGTATCGGAGATTATCCCGGGATAGTCGTTTAGGGTCAGAACGTCAAGACTCATCTTCACGAGGGTCGATCTGTATTATAAGTAAGGGTGTTCTGTTAGTCCGTTGTGACTGAATGGAGAAGGGTATTTTAGACGAGTGTGTAAAGACGGAAATATTAAGATATTTGGAACGTAAAAATGAAAAAGAATTAACATCAAATTCAGTCTCAAGGTGGTTACCTAAAACCATGGTGTTGAACGTTCCAAGGATGTAGTTTCTCAAGAATTTTGAAGAGGTGGTAGATTCAGTGGTCCCTTCGTGGATACATTTTTCGGAAACCGGGGTCACTTCTCCAGTTCAGTTCCCTGGGTCTGGGAAAACAGTTAGAAAGTCAAGTCAAGTCCGAAAGTCAGTACAGGCTGAGAAACGCTGGGGTACCTGACGTCGTGCGGTCCGAAGGGACAGGTAGTGGTCGAGGACCTCGAACGAGTTTGAGTACACGAAGTTGAGTGACTAAGGTACGTTGGTAGAGTAGGAAACAACAGGGGAAGAGGACGGAAGTTAGAAAGGGTCGTAGTCCTGAGAGAGAAAAGGTTGTATGACAAATTTGGACCGAACCTCTTAAAACTCGTAATGAAACTATCACACACTCTACTCACGTTAACACACCATCTAACTTGTAAGAAACCGTAACGGAAAGAAACCGTAATTTTCCTTTTGACTGGAAAAAGGTCAGGATACCGGTGACGACTCAAAAGGTTCAAACGACCGTATAACTCACGTCGTGAAATTATCGTGGTGGAAGATCCTGAACTTTATCGAGTCGACCTTAAAGTATTGGAGGTGATCAAAAAAGTATCACTACGAAGGATTCCAGGAGAACTGAAGTGTAAGGTCCTACAGACCAAGTTTCACTCACTAGTGTAGTAACACCAATAGACCCAGTACTTCTAGGAAAATCATATCAAGAAGACACATAAGAACTGTGGAGAAGAATTATAGAAGATGAAGACAATTTAGGTATGTTAAAGACAGGAAATAACACGGGTAGAAACGTACTTTATAAAGGAACTATAGAGATTAAAAGAACTCTCTAGAGATCAGAAAGGGTAAGATAACAAAAGGAGATATAGAAACGTAACTAGTGACTCCTTCCGAAAGAATAGAGAGAGACGATAAGAAACCTTGAGACGTAAGTCTACCTATATGGAAAGGAAAAGATGAAACGGAAATCGGAGAGAAGAAAAGAGTCGATAGACATTTCGGAGGAGTCTGTTTGTAAAACAGAAAACCGTAAAGAAAAAGAACCTCTACCAGAACTAGTGACGGAGGACGTGTTACAGTACTTGGAGACGGTATTAAGTTAGAAATTGAACCAATTAACCAATTGACCGGATTCGTAACGGAGGTTCGTTAACGTTAACATTAAAGTAACATTAAAAACTGAAAGTCGAAGATTTTAAAGAGGTTTAACCCCATCTTTTTTTCACTTGAACAAACCCCGGGAAATTACAAAGTCACTGTTTATTCCCTAGTAAAACTGGATGGATTGGAACCCCTCACGATATAATTTTGGAAATAAAATTTGGGTAGTTACAGATAATATAAGTAGGGTAAAGAATTATTGGTAAATTTCTGACGGTCGGAAGACCCTTCACGGGGTACTGGGAAAGGAGAGACTAAGAAAAACACGGTCGAGACTTATGACTTTCTCATAAACGAAATAAATGAAATAAAGAATTATTGGAAATTTTGAAAGGTGAAACAACCCTTCTTAGGGAACTAAAGGGTAGTCGAAACAAGGTAATAGAAGAATTAATTGAATTACATAAGTAATCATGGAAATTCCGGGTACTCACCTTCGATTCTGGTTTTTAAGTTAATCTGAAAATTCCTTAAAGAGTTCTAATCGGTAATATAAAAAAACATAGGTGGAAAAATTAAACTAGAAAGGTATCCATGGTTATTCTATCAACAAATACTACTCTTGACGGATTTTTTAATGGTTAAAACTTCAAAAAGGTTAAGTCTCTTAGATAGTAGACCAATAGTTTCTCGTCCTAGAACTATAGTTAAATTTGGTTAGTCCGAAAAATACCTAATAGACTCCGTCCTCTAACCACCCGAGGTCAAATGTGAGGTTCTATCTTTGTTTTGTCCTTGTCCCATTTGTCACCTGTCTGAAATGGAGGACACCTGTGAAATTCTATTATCAGTACCGTCTCTGTTTTCCCCGATTTGAGACTCACTTCCTAGTTCTCCAGTGTGTATGCGACAGGAACCCCGTTCCCTCTGTGACGTGTACGTGTCTTTCCGAGGAGACCCTAGTTTTCCGTCACCGACGATCTGGTACAGAACGGCAGTGAAGGGTGGTCTGCGGGAACACGACTTTGGATAGAGCCGACTCCCCTCGTACTCGAGGATCCCTTCCAGGACTCTGTTTAACAGGTACCCCCGTTTCGTCCTACTAACCGGTCTCCCTTCTATTTCTGGACCCTCTGACGGGGGAATATTCACTAAATTTGAAGGGTTTCCACGTTGAGCACGACTCAAACGGGTAAACAGAAAGACGTAAATTAGACGAAAAGATTATTTACGAAATGACAGGAGATGTGAAGGACGGGTAAAAAGAAAAGTTCTGTCTGTTCCTAACCGTCAGTCTGAGATCGACGACCGAGGGTCGTCAGATCACCAAGCCTAAAGACCAAAAGTGGGCCCACTGGTCCCAAACTAAGGGTCAGTCCCTTGACTGTAGAGTTAAGATCGACGACGAGTGACGTTCGATAGTGAGTGATGACGTACTCAGGTTTTAGTATTGATGTTTGGATTCTCCGTAGGGTATTCTAGGTCTTTCGAATAAGGGGTTTTATGAAATTCTTTCGTTTCTGGAAACGACGTATCACGGTCGTGATCAATTCGTTCTACCGACTCTCCTGTTTCTGGGGAACACCTGGTCCTGGGAACACTGTTTGAGGGGACTGTCGACCGTACCAGCTTGTTTCTTACGAGTCCACAGTCAGTGTGTAGGTCAATAATGGACATGAGAACCGGTCAACGGACAAGAACCAAGGTACGCGAACGGGCCACTGAGTCACCATTTATTAGACGGATGTTACACCCTCAACGACCTCTGTAGCCAGTCTTTCTAGGGCGCCTCCTCCAGTGTCGTTGGGTTAGGTCATAAGAACGGACCTCTTAAGGTACCTGTGTCTTCGGACTGTCCGATGTCAGGTGCCCCAGTTCAGGTTCCCCAGTATTTCTCAACCTGTACTGACTCGTACGTGTATGTGGATATCTGACTAACAGATCATTATGGTAGAGAAACACGAGAAACGTCAGAGTTACTCTTGGGTATTACTATCGATTTTGTATTTTAAATTTGTGAAACACCTTTTCACTCTGTTTGGAAAGTCTTTTAGTATATATTTTTTATTGTCGTTATCGTCGTTATGTCGTGTGGGAGATACATCTTTCCTGGTACAATCCATCGGACATACATGGAACATACTTAGAATCACGTCGACATAGTCTACATTGTGTATAGGAACCTCCCGACGACACTTCACGTCGGGTCCAGAAGTTCCGTGGATCTTGGATATCTAAGAGGTAGTGAGGGTCAAATCCTTTTTGGGGAAGAGTTTAGTATCGGTGAAATCACTAAATCCGAGATCCTTTCTACAGTCTTACACTTATTAATGAGTCCTAATACTTACAACTCCGACTTTGTCAACCGATCACTGAACTCACCACGAAATTCCCTTCGTCTATTTATTTCCTTTTTTGTTAAATCACTAAATTTTTAAGACAACGGAGTGAGAACTTTTCTCGACACATATAGGAGAGACTAAAAAAGAGTAGAAAGATCGGTAACCAGACAAAAGAGACACTCAACTAGATTGGGTATTTACGTAACCCAGTTAGCAAACACTCTTACAGTGATGAAAAGTGACTGTGGTTCAAGTCGTCCGAATGGAAATATCAGATTGCTCAAGACAAAGGATTTCTCACGGAGACTTTAGATCTAGAGAACCGAAATACCTATAGAAGGTCCTCTACCATAAAGAACAGTTGGTATACCACTCTACGGTTCAGCATGGTCCGTCTTACAGTACTCAGTAAACAACTGGGTCGATTCATCTTATATGTGGTGGTCTCCTGTATATACGAGTCACCCCACTATAGTTAGGGCTCATCCACCTTTAACCAGTGACCCCTGTTTTTTTAGAACAAAAAATTACATATTTTATATGTGTACATATACCAGTCAAGTCAAGTCAAGTCAACGAGTCAGCACAGGTTGAGAATCGCTGGGGTACTTAGTGTCGTGCGGTCCAGAGAGACAGGTAGTGGTTGAGGGTCTCAAGTGAGTCTGAGTGCAGGCAACTCAGGTACTACGGTAGGTCGGTAGAGTAGGAGCCAGCAGGGGAAGAGAAGGACGGGGATTAGGGAGGGTCGTACTCTCAGAAAAGGTTACTCAGTTGAGAAGCGTACTCCACCGGTTTCATGACCTCAAAGTCGAAATCGTAGCAAGGAAGGTTTCTTTAGGTTCCCAACTAGAGGAAGTCTTCCCTGACCAACCTAGAGGAACGTCAGGTTCCCTGAGAGTTCTCAGAAGAGGTTGAGGTGTCAAGTTTTCGTAGTTAAGAAACCACGAGTCGGAAGAAGTGTCAGGTTGAGAGTGTAGGTATGGACTGGTGTCTTTTTTGGTATCGGAACTGATCTGCCTGTAATCAGCCGTTTCGTCACAGAGACGAAAACTTATATGATGATTCAACCAATATTGAAAAGAAGGTTGCTCCTTCGCAGAAAATTAGAGTACCGACGTCAGTGGTAGACGTCACTAAAACCTCGGGTTTTTTATTTCACACTGTGACAAAGGAGTAGATAAAGGGTACTTCACTACCCTGGCCTACGGTACTAGAAGCAAAAGACTTACAACTCGAAATCCGGTTGAAAAAGTGCGAGGAGAAAGTGAAAGTAGTTCTCCGAAAAATCGAGGAGAAGTGAAAGACGGTATTCTCACTACAGTAGACGTATATACTCCAATAACTATAAAGAGGGTCGTTAGAACTAAGGTCGAACACAAAGAAGGTCGGCTCGCAAAGAGTACTACATGAGACGTATCTTCAATTTATTCGTCCCACTGTTATATGTCGGAACTACATGAGGAAAAGGATAAACCTTGGTCAGACAACAAGGTACAGATCAAGATTGACAACGAAGGACTGGACGTATGTCTAAAAGAGTTCTGCGTCCTGTCCACCAGACCATAAGGGTAGAGAGAGTCTTAACGGGTGTCAAATAACACTAGGTGTGTCAGTTTCCGAAACCGTATCAGTTGTTTCGTCTTTATCTACAAAGAGACTTGAGAGAGTGAAAAAGGTACTAGGTCTCCTACAACCGTTAAACTAGAGACCAAGGAGACGGAAAAGATTTTGGTCAAACTTGCAGTCCCTCAAGTACTAAGTGCATAACGACTTCTGACCGAACCTCTTAAAACTCGTAATGAAATGATCGTACACTCTGCTCACGTTAACACACCATCAAACTCGTAAGAAAACGTAACGGAAAGAAACCCTAACCTTACTTTTGACTGGAAAAGGTCAGGACACCGGTGACGACTCAAAAGGTTTAAACGACCGTATAACTCACGTCGTGAAAGTGTCGTAGTAGAAAGTCCTAAACTTTGTCGAGTTAACCTTAAGGTAGCGGAGGTGATCGAAACAAGCATCACTACGAAAGATTCGGGGTGAACTGAAGTGTAAGGTTCTACAGACCGAGATCTAATCACCAGTGTAGTAGCACTGATAGACCCAGCACTTCTAGAAAAAACATGTCAAGAAGGCACATAAGAACGGTGGAGAAGAATTGTAGAAGACGAAGACAATCCAGGTATGGTAAAGACAGGAAATAGTTCGGGTAGAAACGTACTTTATAAGAGAACCATAGAGATTAAAAGAACTTCTCTAGAGATCAGAAAGGGTTAGACAACAAAAGGAGATAAAGAACCCTAACTAGCGACTTCTTCCGAAAAAATAGATAAGAACGATAAGAAAGTTTGAGACGAAAGTCTACGAATATAGAAAGGAAAAGAGGAAACGAAAAACGGAGAGAATGGAAGTGTCGATAAACATTCCGGAGGGGTCTGTCGGTAAAACGAAAAAACGTAAAGAAAAGGTACCCCTACCAGAACTAGGGACAGAGGACATGTTACAGTGCTTGGAGTAAGGTATCCAGTAGTCCGTGAGATAGATAGTCTAGATCTGGGAATTTAGATAAAGAGTGAAGGTGACATATTAGTATTCCCTAAACTAAATCCAGTATGGACTTGCCAGACCACCAAAAGGGATGAAAGAAGTTAAATTCAGACTTAAACCATTATTCCTCAAGTACTAGACTCGGTGTCAGTCGAGGACCAGAACAAAAACAACTGACATATCTCGAAAAGGTAGAAACCGACGTTTCTTATATTAGTTAGACTAAAGCCACAACTGGTAGACCACTACAGGTACGCATCTCAGAACAGAACACAACAACCTTCTCCCACAAACGATACTGGTCACGTAAAAGAACCGTTTTGAGATAATCAGAAACGGGACGAAGTAAGACGTAAGGATCCGGTTTAAACGGACAATGAGGTCCACAAAGAACTGAAGGATGAAAACGTAAGGTCATGGGATATTACTTTTCCTGTAGAAAAAACACACAATCAAGATTTTCCAGAACATCTAGAAGTATTTTGGCAAGTTGAAGTCGAAGAAGTCACAATGACCAACCCCGTATCTGAACCTATTGACACCTGACGTTTCAGGTAGGATTCCTTTAGTCACGACTTATAAGTAACCTTCCTGACTACCACTTCGACTTTGAGGTTATGAAACCGGTGTACTACACTTTTCGACTGAGTAACCTTTACGGGGACTACGACCCTTTCTAACTTCCACCCTCCTCTTCTCCTACTGTCTCCTACTCTACCAACCCACCATAGTGACTGAGTTACCCGTACTCAAACTCATTTGAGGTCCTCAACCATTACCTTTTCCTCCAAGTACACGACACCAAGTACCTCAACGTCTCAGTCTGTGCTGACTCTCTGACTTGACTTGACTCCACTAAAATACAACCTTTCGTGTCTTTTATTTGATACATAGTATGTATGTATACACAGGTAGTGGTGTATAGATGGAGCCCTACTTGTGTATCCTGGAGACGAAGGACGACGTGAAAACAGAATCTAATATCGATAAACGACTCCCTTCCTCTCCCTGTCCCTTTCTTTGGTGACAGGAGAAATGGACGGGATAAAGAACGGAGATGAAGAGACCCACATAGGTCCCGTTAGCCGCAGTGGGGGATGTGTATGGTACAAGAAGTAGTCACAAGACAGGAAAGGAGGACCCCTCCTTACAGCACCCGAGTCCTTGGGTGACTGTGTCAAACCCCGACTCTTGATCAAACTTTCCGTCACCCAAAAGATTGGTCAATGAGACTGTCAGAGACGGAATACTTGTCAGTTCAGTGTCAAGGTGCACTCCAACTCAAGGTTAACTAAGACCTTTAACTCTCTTCTGAGACACTCGGTAGATGTGGTAGTTATACTCGAGAAGTGACGGAACAAATGCAAAGGAACGACCTACATCTACGTGAACATTAACTTGTGATAATAAATCTAAGTGAAAAGATTTTTCACCTTTTTCAATCGACCAGATTGGGTTTGTACCGTGCTGTTTGTTTCTCTGTCACCATTTTCTTCCGTTCCTTACTCCTAAATACCTCCAGAAAAGTACCTTTTCACCCACAAATTGTCTCATACAGTAAATAAGAAATATTTTGTAGTTATGATAAGGGTAAAATGTATATTTCTTTTACTTCGTTCCTTTTCACTTGAACAGATTCAGGTATGTTGACTCATCCTACTGAGATTTGTAATACGAAAACTCTCTACGAGACCCGGTTAAGGACCCTCAGAACCGTCGTTTCCGTCGAATCGTTGTCTTGTTACGGTCCGGGTCCGTCCTTCTTCACACGTCTTTCCTCAGAGGTCTCTCGTTTCGTCTCTAAGGTGACGGGACCCTAGTTCCAAGTGGACGTTGTACGGGTCCTGACAGACGCCCGAAGAGCGGGGAGGCTGCCGTTTTCCCTGTTGGACTGAAATTGACTTTTTTGACTTCCGCATATCCCCTAACGGGACCACCAGGTCACCGGTTTTGAGACACAAGGGTTAAGTCCCCCGGGTTCAAACTAGAGACCAGTCCCTTGATCCAGGATGTACAGGGTCACTTCTAGTTTCCAGGACTCACGACGTTGACTCGGTGCCGTGTCAGTTTATATATATAAATTTAACTCCACAATAATAAAGTAACAATATCACAACCGTCATCGTTCAATGGGTATTCCTCTAAAGAACATATAAACAACTCTAAAGAACGTATAAAACCCTCGTAAAGAGACGGAACCAGGGAACGACTACTGGTACGAAAATAATGGTCAGAGAAAATTTACAGAATGTATTCTCATGTCATTTTGTTCCTTCCGTAGTTTAATGACTCAGAAGACATAGACCGTAATTCGATTTTTTAAAGGGGATATTAAACTTCATTAAGAATGTTGTTGAGAACTCTATCTATTATAATAACAAGGTTAAAATATCTTCTTCTTCAATTTAGAATTTCTCTGTCTTCACCAACGTGTTCCAGTATTTTACTACCTCGGTTCTAAGATTTCGTCTAGTTGAACTGGAGTCTGAGAGTCAATTACTGTGACCGTCGTTGTAAGAGACCTACGGGTTCCCCATGTCTAATGGGCAGACACTGTAAACTATTCGTTTCTAGGTCTCTGGTAATTTTAACCCCACGCTCAAAGATAAAAATCGTTGGAAAATCACTCCTGTAAGAAAGACAAGGAAACATGGAACCCATTAAAATTGGTATGTAGAATGGAGGATGTAAAGAACTGAAGAGTTTTAAGAAGGTTCTTGCCCTAATGAAGAACGACACCAACTCTGGTCAAACACGAAAGTCTCTTCAAATCCTCGTATAGGAAATACATTACTAACGAGGGTACTTCCTTTAAATGATGAGTTTAGAAGTCTGTGCGAAGAGGTCGAGCTAAGGGAGTGTGTACAAATAACTCGTGGATGACTGGATGACTGGAAGGTCCAGTCAAATAACTCGTGGATGACTGGATGACTGGATGACTGGATGACTGGATGACTGGATAACTGGAAGGTCCAGTCAAACCCGTGGTCCTTCTGTCAGTACCTGTGTGACAGGGACGGGTACGACTCGTTACAAGACGACCACCTCTTTATTTACAAGGGTATAAAAGATTTTTAGGGTAACAAGAACTAAATATCGGTTTGTCAGTCCAAGGAGAATATTAGGAGATCAATTTAAGTTATAGTCTTTTCTAATGGAATGTTAAGAAGACACAATCGAAGGAGAAGTACTTAGGATCTCGGTACAGACCGACGTTTGAATGTTACTTACTACAGGAAACTCCGGTTCCCCTTTTGTTACTTATAATTACTCACGGACATTATACGTAACATAAATAATTTGTAGCAGAGTAAATTAGTAGTGTTTTCGTATTCCTTCGTGTTCAATAGTAGGAGTGAAAGAAAAAAAAATAAAATGAAATGTTATGACATAACCAAAACGGTATGTAGTTGTACATAGGTGGTACCCACATGTACTCAAGGGTTAGAACTTGGGGGGAGGGAGGAGGGAGGGGTATGGTAGAGAGACCCAGTACGAGTGAAAGTTTACTTTACGGACTCCCTTAAGGGACCACCGTATTACCAATCTTTAGAAGGGAATATGACGACCCACGACCCAAACTAGGGATTGACCCTTTAATCCTAAGGGGCTCAGTGTTCCGTACTGGTTTTTTGTTTGTTTGTTTGTTTTTTTTGTTTTGTCCTTCAGGGTCTCCAATCTAGTGTCTCGAACTCTTTCAGTCTCAAACTTTCATCTATGTTCTATGTCACATCTCCTGGGGGAAACGAAGGGTAAATTCGTCCTTTAGTAAGTGGACCTCGGTGTCCGAGTCCCTTAAGAATCCCTCGTCGGTCGTAGAGGGATCCGGAACTTCCACCTAGTCTCGCCACTGACTTAGTATCGTGTGTTAAAACACGACGGTTGAATTTTTCATCAGTGTTGGATTCTCAACCCTCAATGCAAAGTAAACCGTCCTTAAAAATCCTCAAGTTCGGACCCTCTGTCGTGGAGTCCACTAGGACTCTCTTGACCGGGTGCCTCCATTCCCTTCCTCGGTCTAATGTATCTTCTAAACGTCGTTTCCTGTCCATCAGACTCGTAGTCTTCTAGTAACGATTAATTTCTTTTGGTCTACGTGGTTCGATACCTTGAGTCACGAACAGACACACGCCTTTCTACCTCCTCAGACGCAAGTGATTGTAGTAAGGAGAGCATCCACAGAGAAGATAGACTCGGTCCTAGGACACAAAAAGTGTAGGACTCGGGGAACCCCGAGTGACATCCCTTACCGACGTCAGACTACCGACGATCTAGTGTCGATAAGAAGGAGAAGGACTCACTGGAATCTCGAGTGGTCGAGTGTTTCATCCCGACGTTAGTGACTACTGACACTGTGGGAACAGATGACTATTCCGTCCCTTATAAGGTAAGGAGTCACGTGAGAGGTGAGGGGGGTCTGAGAAGTATATCTTAGTCCTCCACTGGGATAATGAACGCGAAGATGGAAACCCTAAATAAGGAACTCAGTATTTACGAAGGTCAGAAGTTTGTAAAGGATAACTGACTCTCCGTCTAAGACACAATTGCCCTGTTAATTCAGTACCTTCCTCCTCCGACTCAACTACCCCTCTATCTCTCTAAGGTCTCCGTTTAAAAGGATGGAGGGTTTCAACTTCACAACTAGAAGTACGATCGTTGTACTTCCTACACTCCTTTAAACGGGGACCGGAGAGAGAGGAGTCAATACCTCGACCCTAATCCTCGGACTTCTAGAGTTCAATATCTTCGTCCCAGATTTAGACATGCTATGTCTCTTGTTTGTAGTTTTGTAGTACTACAATATTTGAAAAGGAAAGATTTGCACCTTAGAGATATGGTCCAGAGATCCCTCGATCTAAGTCGAATGTCTCATAAGATAAGATCGTTTTCTTAAAATAAATAGATTGAAGAATTTAAATCAAAAAAATTTTTTCTAATAAAGTGGAGATTTCTTATACTCCTTTCATAATATCACTTTCAAGTCTTGAGGGATTTTTACGTAAAAATTCAATAAAATTATAAAATCTACGAATAATAAAGAGTATATTACCGAATAAAATATTCGACCTACCTTCAACCTCGAATAAATAAAACTTCTTTACATGAGACTTAACAGACTCACTCCCTACTGAGACTACAGTTAGGTGGGTACCTACCCAATCTATAATTAACTGGGTAACAACCAGGATCTTATTCCAGTATAAATAAAAACTCCATTTAGTTTCCTACTATAGTTGACACTCAGTGTGTTTCTTAAAGCATCAGTGTCTCGTACCGAATTCCCGATATATTTCTCTGTGTAAATTCCTTGAACATGACCTTTCCTTGTCTCATTTAGTCCAATTCGACAAGTCTTCTTCATATGTTACTTCAAAGAAAACAACTATGATCGAGACGTCCAGTGACGAAGACCTTGACGAGGTGACTGATTGATAGGTTCGGGACTTCTTTTACTGCACCGTAAACGAGTTCATTCTTGACCGTGATATCTTAAATAGATCGGACTAAAAACAGAAATTCTAAATAAAGTGACTGGACAAAATAAGACTTTCATGATCAACTTTTGACAAAATCCCTCGATAACCTGAAATCGTAACAAAACAACAAAATAAAAATAAATAAATGACGACTTCTCCTTCTTTTTTCACAGACCCTTCTTTTTTGAAAGGAGATGAAAAGATCTAAGAAGACCGACCAGATTTTTAATTTAACTATACTCTGTTTAATCGTTCTCTTTTAGTTTGTTTTCAAAGTATTGTAGGTATAACACTCTCTAAGTCCTTTTGACTCATTGAGAGGTTTTACCGGTTTTGGGAGCGGAATTTTTCCGTAGTCACACGTCGACTCAATATTTATATCTCGAGGTTGTCTTTGGAAAGGTGTATTTTACTACATAGTTATTCACATAAAAAAAGGGTCTCTATAAACCGTTTGAAAATACCGGAGCTCTACCTTTGTTGAGGTTACTGTTTTTACTTTCAGTTGTCCTTGTGGTACCTCTTATTTTAAGTCCTTTACGTCTTCAAGAAACCCGATTTTCACTGACCCGTTGACCTGTGTAGATGAGACCTGTACTACGTGTCTGGAGCTACACCTCACGGCCTACAACTTTTAATAGTCGATAAAGGTCCCGCCGGCCAGACCTTCTTTGCAGAATAGTGGATGTCCATTGTAATATCGGTTCATAAAAAGATGAAAGGGGATCGAGACACAAGATCTTTGAACTCGGTGAATCTATGTCGAGATTCAGATCTTCATCTATCCTTCGTAGGGAGTTAATAATTGTGATAAGGACACAACTTTATCACAAAGATTTTCCGTTTTGGTAAGGGAGTTACTTTAACAACCCGAATGTTCAGGTCTTGTCTCATCCTTTCGGTATTTATTTTCTTCTTACTTCGACCTAGATTTTGCTTCGTTCTCTTTCAAAATATCTGATAAATCTACCTATTTACTTTTTCAGACCCTCGTCCCCATTTTCCGTATTCGGAGATGTTTACATTTAGAAAGTATTACCACCGGACATTTAGTATTTACTCATCTTTAGTTCAATCTAAGACAAATTCCTCATTCCACGGTTCCTATTTATAAAGACATCTACTTCACCCAAAAAGAGTAGACCTGATGACTAAATACATTACTAAGTAAGGACTTACTACGATCGTCTTTACTTCATAACATTATTTTGTTTTAATTGTGTACCAAAGATACATAAAAGGAGAAAACAAGACGACCATTTCTTAGTTGTTAATGTGGGGCCTGAACTTCGGACTCCTACAACTACTACGGAAGGTCTTTCGAAAAGTTCATACCTCACTACACTGGGGGGACTTTAAGTCTGTCTAAGTACTTTTGCTCCGACTGTAGTACTATGTTAAACGTGAAGCTCCATCTCTTTAACCTGAATGTAGTAGATAGAGTAAACCGCACTGGGTCCACCGTGTCATCATTTCTTATAAGAACGGTTACGTCCTCTACACTCTTTACGTTCAAGTTAGGGACCCAGTCCTTCTAGGGGACCTCATCCTTTACCGTCGGGAGAGGTCATAAGAACGGACCTTTTAAGGTATCTGTCTCCTCGGACCGTCCGATGTCAGGTACCCCGGTGTTTCTCAGTCTGTACTGACTCGTATGTGAGTGTGTGTGTGTGTTGTACACATCTATCTGATTAAAAGAAAAAGAAAAAAAAAAAATTTTGTTCTTGTATCTCTGCGGATAGGAAAACTACCGGGCACCCCTTAGGATCGGGTACGAAAACGAGGACCTCGACCAGAACCTCCTCTACGTGTAAAACTACTCCGACTTTGGACCTGATTTCCTGCGTTTCCATCCGAGGCGTTTGGGGGTTTCTCAATCTTTTAGGATTGTTTAAGATTCAATATAGGACCAAAAGTTTCCGGTGTAAGACTCTTTCCTAATATTCCTGTCCTTTTGAAAAAGACTAATTTTAAAACTGTGACTTATTTTAACATTGTGACAAAGGTGAAGTGAAGATATTTACCTCATATAACTTGATCTAATAAAATTTCAAGTAAAGGTTCTTAGATGCTTCTATTTGATCAAATAATCATATGCGAATCCTTGGAATTCTTGGTATCATACCTTTCTTTTTTCGGTAATAAATCCCCTAGTCAAAAACCGTCACGTTAGGTATTTGAGCCTTTTTATGTCTATGATTACGACACATAGGGTTGTTAGAATCTTGTCCCACTAGTGCACGTACTAATTAATATACGACTGTTAAAGGATTTAAGCATCACCGTATCTTTCTACTTTAATACAATATCTCCTAAATCTCTAGAGATATTTCTTTGTGTTCCAATACACCAGTCCATCAGAGGACACCAAGACCCAATTTTTAAGGTTTTACGGGGTAACTAGTAAATTATGGAACACACATGAATGTCTCCCCTATTTTGAGTAGCAGGTAGGGTCTGTCACCGCCCCCTCCCATTGCTCGTAGGGGACAATAAACCTCTTCAGTGATAGGTGGCCCTTTAGGTTCCGCAGTGTAGTCTTCGGAAGGATTATAAGGATAACCTCTATGATCTGAGATACTGACTGATATACACCTTTCCTTCCTTTCTCTGATATACACCTTTCCTTCCTTTCTCTTTAAGTAGTTCTCATACGAGATGAGTCGTGGTAGTAGAGGTGGGGGTCGACTATAACGAACGTGACTACCGTTACAAAAATATCTGGTCTTTCCGATAACCAAAATCGAATGTGTACCGGATTCCGAATACTTTGGAAACTAACTCTTCTGTTGAAAAAAAATTAACAGTTTTCTGTTTACTAATCCAAGACCGACTCGGAGTCTAGGAGTCATCTGTACAATTTAAACACGTTTAAAATAGGTTTCCATATACCCCAAACATTAGAAAAGTAGACTGTCCTCTTTGTACGACTAATCGGACCTCTTAAAAATTTTAAGATTTCTTTGCATTCTTTCATTTAATTTACTTGTTAAGGGTGTCAGAAATGACTCAAAGATAATCCCACAATCCACTACCCCCACGAATCTAAGTCTTTAGTTTTCCCGTGTCAGAACGGTAACTCTTTATGTGTTAGATTTTCCTTTGTCTTGTGTTTGTTTTTAGGTAATAAAACTCTACTCTTGGTTATCACTAGAAAACATGTTTCATCATGTCCTTAACTCTTATTTTATTTAAGTCCAAATCTGGTTTAACATTTTCCAAAACAAATGAGAAGGGTCAGAATACGTCTCACCTCTCTTAATCAGAAACACAGAAGAAAAAGTAACAAACCATCTTCACTTTCGTAGAGACGTAATCAATGACCTGGGTACACAATGTCCCTCACGAACCTCCTAGGCATAAGGAACTCTAGGGAGTCTCTCCACACTTGAGAAACGAGTAGAACCCAAGATCTCTCATAAAGTTCTAGTCCGAGACATCGATTTACCACACACTGAGACCTTTCAGTCAAGACTCGAAGGAAAACGGTATCTCTTTCTTTCTTGTTTTACTTCCGTAATCTGATATTGCTTCTAAATTTTTTTTTAGTCCTTAAAAGTTTAGAAGACTCTTAATCCTTTAGACTCTCTTTCCCGTGTGGGAACAGAGAATGAATGTTTCCATGTCGGAGACCCTGTATGTCCTTTTTTTTTTGGGTCAATATTGATATTACACCATCACATTTATACAGACATCACATTTATACAGATATCACATTTATATCAGAGAAACTAAAGTAACCCTTAGTACAAATCCTTTTCCCACTAGGTTCTTTAAAAATCTCGGTTCTTGAAACCTACACTTAGAACCGAGTCCGTGAATTAAACAGTAAATTAGAACGACTATGACATAGGAGTAGACTTTTATCTCTTGTTTTACTAAAGGAAAACCAACATATTCCTAATCTGTATTGCACCACGAAAAGAGTCACTGAGTGTTATGGTATGGATTTATACCTAAATTCTAAACTCAAAGCATTTCCTTCCAATGGTTTCTGAAAAGATATAGGTCACTTCGGACTAATCCCCTTTCCGTCTTGTTCCAGTACACTCAACTCTTAATAAATCCTCGTTACTTGTGTCGACACTCTATAAGGTCTTCAAAACTGTTACCTTGTATAAAGTAAAAAGACTCTCACGTCACCAGGAATTGGTCTCCGTTTGTGATGGTACACATTTCATGTATCAATCACCCTTGGACGACATACCTTATCCGTCGAGTCAAACCACGAGATACCACTGGCTCTGCCGACACTACTCCCCCACCCTTCCTCCAGGGTCTCCCTCCCCTGCATACATACGTATATCGACCAAGTGAAGCAACATGACACCTTTAATTGTGTTATAAAGTAAAATAAAAAAAAAATTAAAAAATTAAAAAAAAATAAAAAATTTAAAATTTTAGAAATTAAGAATGTACGCAAGGGTTTGTACTTGGGGGGAGGGTGGAGGGAGGGGTGTTGTAGAGAGACCCAGTAGGGGTACGTGGTCGGGGTTCGTTCGACGTGGGATGCAGTCTGTACCTGACCGCTAAGTTAAGAATGTACTGTCATATGTACAATCTTAAGGGTAAGAGGGTTTAGTAGGGTGGGAGAGGGAGAGGGAGACTCAGGTTTTCAGGCAATATGTGTAGACACAGAAAAAAGGACAGAACGTATGTCCCAGCAGTAACGGTAGAAGGATTTAAGGTATATATACACAATCATATGACATAACCACAAAAAGAAAGACCGAATGAAGTGAGACATATTAACCGAGGTCAAAGTAGGTAGAGTAGTCTTGACTAAGTTTACTTAAGAAAAATTGCCGACTCATTATGAGGTAACACATATACATGGTGTCGAAAGAATAGGTAAGTAGACGACTACCTGTAGATCCAACAAAGGTACAGGACCGATAATATTTGTCACGACGCTACTTGTAACCCCATGTACACAGAGAAAGTTAAGACCAAAGGAGTCACACATACGGGTCGTCACCCTAACGACCCAGTATTCCATCAAGATAAACGTGAAAAAATTCCTTAGAGGTGTGACAAGAGGTATCACCGACATGATCAAACGTAAGGGTGGTTGTCACATCCTCCCAAGGGAAAAGAGGTGTGTGAGAGGTGTTACTCCATGGTGAAGTGTGGTCAGTCTTACCGACGCTAGGTTTTTAGACGTTCGTTATCGTGTTATAAAATTTCGTTGATAAAGGGACCACCGAGTCTGCCATTTCTCAGACGGACGTCACGCCCTCTGGACCCAAGTTAGGGACCCACCCCTTCTAGGGGACCTCCTCCTTTACCGTTGGGAGAGGTCATGAGACCGGACCTCTTAGGGTACCTACCTCCTCGGACCGTCCGACGTCAGGTACCCCAGCGTTTCTCAGTCTGTACTGACTCGTTAAAGTGAAAGTGAAATATAGGGTTATTTTTCTTTTCTTTTTTTTGTACACCTTTGTAAAAAAACCAACAGTCTTGATCTCCCCTCACCACGATGAACTTAACTTACCATTTTACTCTCGAAATATTTCTAGACATTACGTGTCCTGTCGGGACTGTCGTTTCTCTCGAGACAGAACATTACAGCTGTCGCGGTTCCGTCTTTTTCGAACGAGTACTTCCTCCTCCATAAAGATTCAAAGGGAAAAGTGTCACAGTCCACACAGTAACAAGATATCTACGGTTATCTAAAGTGACCAAGAGAGAATCCGGGTTTGAACAAGGATCAACGACAAGTACTCTAACCGGTAAGGAACCCAGAACCGGTAAGGTCGCTATGCTCACGGTATTACAAAGGGTCGATGTCTGTATAACTGATGTTCTATAAAGTGGAGCGACGACTACTGTATGTGCCGTAAGTCAGAGAGATACCACTCAACTTAAAGAAGTGGTAAAACGGTTTATTTCTATGAGTACTTATTAAAGTATGATAGACGTAAACATATTTGTAATTCTAAATAGAAGAGAAACTTGGGGTACTTTTAAGACACTCCATATCCGTTGTCTCTATAATAGAAGTAAATTACCTACTCATGGTCCCCTGGATCACACAATTACGGACTCGGTCTCCGTTTTGGACTCAGAAGACCAGACTTTAGACAAGAAGGATAGGTCGTATGGTAACAGAAAACTTCTTCCGTGTACCTCTTTATTAGATTGGTCTTGTCCTCTTGTCTCACTAGTCTAAAAATAAGAGGTGTTACAACGTTGGTGTACCTTCCCCTTTTTATAAACAACATCCTTTATATACAATATCTTTTATATTTAACGAAAAATTCATAAAAAGTAGTTCTTGAACTTACAAAATTTCTCACAAAGAAGTAGAATTTTTGATTTTCTGTATAAAAAAAAAAAAGGATTACGAAGAACTTTACATGAAAGTCCTGCAGGTCTTTTTGTGGTTCAAGGTAGTTTAGGATCGTCATGTTTGGGTCGACGAACGCTGGGGTTATACTCAAAACTACGACAATGATGTCACCCTCTATTTTAAAAAAAGAAATTTCTGTCCACTCTAGTAAAAGTATAGATTGTTTATAATTTCCGACTAGGGAATCTATAAACACACACACTCTCTCTTACCACTTTTTACTAAATTTTTTACTTCGTCTATTTTAGACACGCAACCTTGAACCTGAACTAAGACTTCCGTTACCTCTCTAGAACTCCTAGAACTTCGTCCTCTCGTCACACTAATGTAAACAAAATTGATCTTTGGACTCGACATTTTTCGTTACCTAGACACCGTTCTTAGACCCAACCCCTGTCTATTCGTTCCTACAGTCTGAGAAAATCAGTATGACTATCTAAATTTAATTCTACCCGTTTAGACTTGAGTTTCGACACTGTCTCATGGTCTGAGTTAAAAAATAATATTTTTTCTCTTAAGGTCCTACTGCATACCCAAAACAGAATCTTGTATATAAGGTGGTCCATAACCTACCCACCCCGTCACCTCTTTTAATCATAAACTGTCTATCTTGTTTATAAGGGGTAATAACTCTAGTACCTTGACTCTACGAACTCCAACTCAACTGAAGGAAATCCAATGTCTTGACCGTGGACCCAACACTCGAGTCTGATCTTGGATCTATGGAACCAAGGTTCGAGGTACATAAAGGTATACGGTCAGACGGACGATTCTAGTAGCGATCATAGCCTCCAATAGTTTTAGGAGACGTACACTAAGAGGATGTGTTTACGGGTGTCTCATCTTACACTTCGATGACCTTTCTTTGGGCTTCGAGAGAGTGTCCAGGAAGGGAGAAGTACCAAGAAGGCAGATGTCTCTAAAAAATTACACGATTTACAAGGAACAGTCCAAGAAGACCACCTTCGAACGACTCTCAGGTTTTTCGTCGTAATCAAGTTAAAGAAGAAATCCAGGTTTGGATGGTAGGGTGTAAGTTCGACGAATACTTTAACGTCTGTCTTCAGTGCAAAAAGAAAAATTTCCATTAAGGTTACAAAACGATAACTCAGATGAAGATTCCTTCTCTTGTTTAATTCCTTTATCATGATGTAAATTTCTTGAAACATTTTCCGTGATGTCTAAAAATAATTACCCCCGTGACTTTATATCGGGGTTTATCCCATTTATATGAATCCATTATACATTTCGAATAACGTTTTAAAATATTTTATATTCTACTATTATGAAACCTTTTTTTTATGTCTCGATATCTTCAATTTGGTACAAATTCTTATCCTCATTATATAAAACTTAGATACTTTATTCTTACTACAATGAACACGACTCAGTCATAAAGATAATGAGAAAGACATACTCAGGTTACATGGGTAAGAGAAACAGAAATGTCTACTGTTCATGACCAATTACTTGTTAAACTTTGGTGTCAATTTGATAGGGTTCTCGTATGTAAGAAACCCGAAGGGGAGGAGTCACTTTTTTTAACTACGTCGACAAAAATTGGGTGAAAAGATATTCTGGATGAAGAAACATCCATTGTTCAAAACCTCCACTCGAAATTACCAACTACTAAACTGGGGATTCTAAACACTTTGTCAGTTACTTACCCTAAAAAGTCTTCTGTGGAAAAGATAGGTTTAGAACTTTTCGGGAACTAAAAGGACCTTCTCCCTAGTTCTATTATATCGTGACTTTGTCAACAAAAGTTGGATTAAGAAAAGAGACATGACAACCAAATACTATCCTCTACTTTTATGGACAAAATTTTCCTCGTGAAATTTATTTTACAGTACAATGATTAGTGTCACCTTTACTTTTTCTCACCACATCTACATACTCTGGATCATAAACGTCAATCAAACATCCCACATACGTAAAAGTCTAAGGAAAGACCTTGACAACCTGGGGTTCCTCTGTCTTACTCCCTTGGTACGACACTCACTGTCGTCCAACGAGTCCAGAAGTGATTGACCTTCAATCTCTCAGTCCGAGATCGTACCCACCTTCGTAAGACCGTCTCACCCTTCGGATCCCAAACTCAGGATTAGACACTTCCTAAATCCGGGCACCAAAAGGATACCCATGTCAAATTTGAGAAAGTCTTCTCTTATTCCGTCCAAAACACTAAGTATTGGTACTTTATAGTTCGAATTACAGTACTTTAGGTATACAAGTACATCAAAGACGACCAATAAAGAAACGAGTCTATACTGCTCTCCTCTGTTAAGTACCTGGGACCAATAGGGTTCAACTAATGATGGATGAAGGGTCCTTAACCGGGCTTTTAACTACGTCAGAAGATAATGTTGTCATTCGCCTAACCCTTTGGTACTTTTCTCACCTTTAGGGAATAATTTTATGACCTAATATCGCAGAAGTTCTAGTCTCTTTTCCCGAGGTTTGACCTTCTCTTTCTTGAGACGTCAAGAGGTTTCCCGGTGTCTCTCTTTTAGACGGAAAAAAAACCGATTCTTATCCACCCGGTCTTCTTTCTCACTCCACCGTAGTTACTATCGAAATATGATCCCACCAGACAGCCTGTCCCTCGTCTATTAAGAACGGTGAAAATATACAGACTCAGAGACCCTAAAGGTAGTGCAGTTCGACGTGTCATATACATTCGCTCATCTATCGTCAGTTCCGTTCGTCCTTAGAAAATATGTAAAAATACAGAACTCAAGAAATTGAAGGAAAGTCAGGGAAGGTGGGAAGTACCCAAGAGTACCTGACTCAGAGTCCCACCCTACTTTCTTCGAACTTAAATAAACTTAAACACAAATACTTACAGAAGGTCGTTCCAGTCCGATTCGTTCTATAGAAACCCAGTTCTATAAAACCCAACATAAAGATAGGGGGACAAAATAAATGAAAGGGGTAGTTGTGAAGATACATGGGATGGACTCAAGTGAGAGGAGAGAAGGTGAGACTTAAGAGGTGGACCTCACACTTAAAAGTTTTTGTGAACGTAAAAATTCTCAGTCAGAATTTCTGGTTTGTTGGAAGAGTAATTTCTATTACTTCTATAAATACCACTTTTCTGATCATTATCCATCTATAGACCCCCGTCCTATAGATTGATTCTTTAGGTTGAAATATTAGAACTTAGACTGGAATAAATTAGATCCAATAGAAAAAAAATAATTTCTTACGTTAGTCTGATAATTTTATAAAGAAAAAAAAAAAGTAAAAATCCTGTGATGATAAAGAAGGTTCCTAGATTTGATGCATTTATAGTACAGGATCGGGTTGCACAGTAACTTTCAGACTTTTCGTCATGACACGATCCAACAATCATCACTATATTAATGACCACAAACGGTCAAGTGAAGTCAAATTTTTCATAAATAATGTATGAACGATACACGGGTCATGGTACTATACCTCTATACAATAGTATTCCATTTTAGATACCTGGTATCTATTTACTGATATTCATTCACTAATATATTATATATATTCTAAGAAACTAAAACTTTTACGAGTAACAGTCTCTACGGAAGTTTCCGGTTTTCTTATAGAACCAAGGATTATAGGAACTTGACTGGTTAAAATTAATAAAGAAACCGAATTGATTCAGTTCTTTACTAATCAGAGACATTGGTGACATACAAAGTCGTTCCCATAATAAAATTAATAAACCCCGATTTCCGTCTTCCTCTTCTCCCGTTGTCTCCTACTCTATCAACCTACCGGAGTCACTAAGTTATCTGTACATAACCCGTTTGAGACCCTCTACCACTTACTGTCCCTTCGGACCATACGACGTCAGGTACCACAACGTTTCTCAACCTATGTTGAACCACTGACTTACCGTTGGTGTTTTCGTCTGATATGAATCTTAAAAAATTTACTGTTAATTACTTTCATTATATATTTATTTAGTATATTAATACCACTATTATATTAAAACAAGGTAACAGACACAACTAAAAAGACAATAGAAAATATTATATACATAATGAGTTTATTTTTGAACTTTCTTTCATAAACCAAAAATTCTTAAAAAAAGAACTTTTTGTCCTATACACAAAACTTTTATTAAAACCTGGATGATAATTTATTATCAACCTGAAGGGATCACCGAGTCTGTCATTTCGTAGACGGATGTTACACCCTCTGGACCCAAGCTAGGGACCTAACCCTTCTAGGGGACCTCTTCCTTTACCGTTGGGTGAGGTCATGAGAACGGACTTCTTAGGGTACCTGTCTCCTCGACCACCCGATGTCAGGTGTCCCACCGTTTCTCAGCCTGTACTGACTCGTTAAAGTGAAAGTGAAAGAAAGAAAAGTGAAAGTGATAACTTATTTTTTCCGTTGGCCTTTGTCCTTTTTCAATATAAGCAAAACCAGTGAACGGATTTCGGTGGACTTGGGAACCAGAGTTTGGATCTGTCGTAAGAGGTCTGATGTTTGTTGCGGTTCCTCGTGGACGTCACGTACTGACGTTCGGACCTCTCTTTTTCCTTACTTTACCCTTGAAGGGTGAAGTCATTTGAAAAGTATTGTCAGTACAACCCAAAGAGAATTGTGTGTAAGAGAGAGAGAGAGAGAGAGAGACCTAACGTATAAATAATTTTAAGAGTGATTGTTGAAAACCCAAACACCTTACGAGCATCAAAAGATACATAAAAGTGTGGTAACGAGTAACTATATGAGTTCTAGATTCTTTACTAGTTCGGATAATGTTGAGTCCTCCAGAATGTTTATCGACTCTTTTCTTCTCTTCGATTTCCGTTTCCTCTTTTCCTCTCTATATGGATAAACTTTCGTCTCAAGGTTTCTTATCGTTCCTCTCTATTCTTTCGGAAGAAAGTTACGTTTCTTTATCTCCTTTTGTTATCTTACCCTTTCTGATCTCTAAAGAAGTTCTTTTAATCTCTATGATTCCCTTGTAAAGTACGTTTCTACCCGAGTTATTTCCTGTCTTTACCATACCTAGATTGTCTTCGTCTTCTATAATTCTTCTCCACCGTTCTTATGTGTCTTGATATGTTTTTCCTAATAGTACTGGGTCTCTTGGTGCTACCACACTAGTGAGTAGATCTCGGTCTATGGAACCTCACACTTCAGACCACCCGGAATCCTTCGTAGTAATACTTGTTTCGATCTCCTCCATTACCTTAAGGTCGACTCGATAAAGTTTAGGATTTTTATACTACGACAATTTCACGACGTGAGTTATACGGTCGGGTAAACCTTTTCAGTCGTCACCGGTATCCTGACCTTTCCTAGAAAAAAGTAAGGTTAGGGTTTCTTCCCTTTCCGGTTTCTTACAAGTTTGGTGACGTTTTACCATGAGTAAAGTGTGGGATCGTTTCATTACGGGGTTTAAGAGGTTCGATCCGAAGTTGTCTTACACTTAACACTTGAAGGTTTATAAGTTCGACCTAAATCTTTTCCGTCTCCTTAGTCTCTAGTTTAACGGTTGTAGGTGACCTAGTAGTTTTTTGTTCTCTCAAGGTCCTTTTGTAGATGAAGACGAAATAACTCATACGGTTTCGGAAACTGACACACCTAGTGTTGTTTAACACCTTTTAAGAATTCCTCTACCCTTATGGTCTGGTGGTCTGGACGGAGGACTCTTTAGACATAAATCCAGTTCTTCGTTGTCCATCTTGACCTCTACCTTGTTGTCTGACTAATGTTCAACCCTTTCTTTCCTGTTCCGACATATAACAGTGGGACTAATAAATTAAGATACGTCTTATGTAGTACGTTTTAAGGGCCGACCTACTTCGTGTTCAACCTTAGTCCTAACGGTCCTCTTTATAGTCATTGGAGTCTATACGTCTAATGTAGTGGGAATACCTTCTTTCTCTTGATTTCTCGGAGAACTACTTTCACTTTTTCCTCTCACCTTTTCAACCGAATTTTGAATTGTAAGTCTTTTGATTCTAGTACCGTAGACCAGGGTAATAAAGTACCCTTTATCTACCCCTTTGTCACCTTTGTCACTTTCTGAAAATAAACCGCCCCCCCCGAGGTTTTAGTGACGTCTACCACTGACGTCGGTACGTCAATTTTCTGCGAACGAGGAACCTTCCTTTCAATATTGGTTGGATCGGTCGTGTAATTTTTCGTTTCTGTAATGAAACGGTTGTTTCCAGGTGGACCAATTTCGATACCAAAAAAAGTCATCAGTACATACTTACACTCTCAACCTGATATTTCTTTCGACTAAGAAAACTTGACACCACAACCTCTTCTGAGAACTCTCAGGGAACCTGACGTTCCTCTAGATTGGTCAGATAGGATTTCCTCTAGTCAGGACTCACAAGTAACCTTCCTGACTACGATTTCGACTTTGAAGTTAAGAAACCGGTGGACTACTCTTCTTGACTGAGTAACCCTCTATGGGACTACGACCCTTTTAAACTTCCGTCCTTCTCTTCCCCTGTTGTCTCCTACTCTACCAACCTACCGTAGTGACTGAACTACCTGTACTCAAACTCATTTGAGGTCCTCGACCACTTCCTGTCCCATCGGACCGTACAATAACAGGTACCCCAACCTTTCTCAACCTGTGTTGACTCGTTGACTTGACTTGACTTAGAAATATGGGTGTAATGTTCGATACATAGTCATGGAACTAGAGTATCTACTGTTTTACTTCAGTTCTTTTCAATTTTGCAAACAAGTTTAAGTGTAATCCATCGTCTTTACAACGTTGACACAAGTTAGTTTGGATATTTTGTTTATCTCTGTTCTCAAACAGTACGGAAGTTTAATTTAAGTTAGAGACGTAAAGTAAACAAAAATTGTAGTAGAATCGGACCTGAATTGGGAAAGGTTTTAAAAAGAAAGAGTTTACAAGTATAAGAACTTTTGACTTTGGACCTATACAGAGAACAGGGTCGTATACAGACCACCAGAAGTTAGGCCTCCACGGAAAGTACTTAAAGACTGGAAGACTGACGGGAGAGGAGAAAGATTCAGGTCCGAAAGGACAGTTAATAGAAGGTGAAGACGACAAATGAATCCTGTTTACAGACGTTCGTCACTTATATAAAACGACTCTAAGGTTCTAGGATTCAGAAGAATGAGTGGTTTCCACCAGTTATAAGGTTAAGGTCTTTTAATGGTAACTTTTAGAACGATCGGTACTTAAGCATTCACGAGTAGTTTTTTTGGTAGAGATTTCAAGACTGATATTTGTGTGTTAAGTCATGGAAACACCGAGTTTTGTATAAAGTGTTAGAAAGGAAAGAAACTTTTATTATGAAATACGTAAATATTTTACCCTTGTAAAACAAGGTCCAGTACTTAAATCTCTTTTTCACCTTTTTGAAGAGTTTGGAGTTTGAAGTAAATATAAGTGTAGAGGGAGTTCTATAAAAGAACAGTTGAACTGACGAGGTTTTTTATTGTCTTGGACCCTCATTCTAAGAACAACGATAATTATTAAAGAATTGATAAAATAGAACGGGGATTAATAACTCGGTTGATCATAGTCTAGTACGAGGAAGAATCAACTTTCTAATAGTCAGTTATCTTAGTTTCACCGTTTCGTCTTTCTCGAATTCAAACCCACTTTGTTAAGAGTCTTAACGGTATACGTGAATGACCGAGACACTGTGGTTGAACAAATGAAAGAGAGACGGGAAAAAAGAAGTAAGAATTTTGTCTTTATTTTTACAGATAAGATGGGGAGGGATGGTCACTCGACTGTGGTCGGGTCTCCCGGGCGTCTGGGTCGGACACGTCGATCGGGGCTTCTCTGTACTGGGGTGGAAGGTCGTCCGGGTGTGAGTGACGTGCTCTGTTCTGGATCGTCGGTAGACACGGTCGGGACGGAAGGTCACACGGGTGTCATCGACCGGGTTGGTGTTCTCTTTCCCCATGAAGATATCGAGCATCGAAGCCATAGGTCTCGCCTCGTACAACAACTCGGAGTACTACGGTGAAAAGGTTCTAGACCTTTACGTTGACTGTATGGATTATGTTTATGTTGTGTTTTTTAATCCGTTTTACTCTCCCGTCTCCTTTTAGAAGGTTAGTTTCCTTGTTCTAGTATAGAAAAAAATTTTCTCTTCTGACATAATGTGTGAGGTTCTTTTCATTATCCGAAATTAATGGATTTTCGTATATTTTATTACTTTCAAGTCTTAGAAATAAAGAAAGAAGATTACCATATTAAAATTACCTCTCATTCGACCATGGGATCGTGATCGAGACATCCAAATACACTCAATCGGTACGAAACCATGTATCGGTTGAGATGAAATCGATAATGGTGTTATGTCAAAGTAAGACAGGAAGAATGTATTACACTGGATAGGTTTTTACACAGTTGTAAATGTTTAGTACTGAGTATTCTGCTACTCAACAGAACTGGTACCGTTTCGTAACGGGTCCTAGTAATGTACCGAAACAGTCCCGTTACTCATAATGACCAATGTCTATCGACTGAATTCGGGACCTTATATTGTGAATGTTTAAGGTCTTAAATTCATTTATTATAGACCTATTGATTTCTTCATTAAGTCGGCTCACATTTATGAGGTTTGGAAGAAGAAAATGTCTCCACGGATGCCGTGTCTCGTCTCTGTTGAAAAAGTCACCCTCTGACTCGTCCGTCTGTTACTAATTTGACATGTACTTTTGTCTTGAAACTGGGTAATAGACATCGTCAGACGGGTCCTTTGGTTAGGGAAATACACGTTATTTGTTGGGTCCTTTCGTCGAACATTCACGTCCTTCGATCTAACTATAGAGGTCACTGTTAGATCCTCCGATTTTCCATCGAAAACACTGTTAGGTCTTACAGGTTGTAAACGACTCTTTGACTGTCTGAAAGAGTAAAAACAGGACAAAGGTTGGACCTAGTTAGTCTTTTTAAGTTTGTGCGTGGAGGATTGGTTATCGTGTCGTACGGGTGAAGATCAATCGGGTCGATGTCACAGGGGTATAGTTGTCAAAGGTTAGTCCTATGTACACTTTTGCAGGAAAGAGGGTGGTATTACAAAAGGTACACAGACAGACGAAACTCAAACAGACGGTTTTGTACTTAAAGTCACCGACTGAAAGAAGATATCGTTCGCGACTTATTTATCTGTAACGAACCAGAGTAATTTAGGAACGAAAAAAGGTATGATCCGTGTCTGGACAGTTCAGTGTTTCTTTCCTTGATACTTAGTTAGAATTGACACTTTTCACTTTCACTATCAGTAAGTTAAGACAGGCTGAGAAACGTTGGGGTACCTGACATCGGACGGTCTGAGGAGGTAGGTACCTTAAGAGGTTCGTTCTCATGACCTCACTCAACGGTAAAAGGAAAGGTCCCCTTAGAGGAGTTAGGTCCCTAGTTTGGACTCAGAGGGTGTAACGTCCGTCTAAGAAATCGTAGACTCGGTGGTCCCTTCTGGAATTGATATCTAATCAATCAGAGTCAAGAAGGGGAAAATGTTCTAATTACCGTACGGTATGGAGGAAGTTATTACCTTGTAAGAAGTTCTCTACCCCTATGACCTGGTAGAATGGACGGAGGACTCTTAAGATATACGTCCAGTTCTTTGTTGTCAATCTTAACCTGTACCTTGTTACCTGACCAAGGTTTAACCCTTTCTTTCCTTATGCAGTTCCGACATATAACAGTGGGACGAATAAATTAAATATCCGTCTCATGTAATACGTTTTACGACCCGACCTACTTCGTGTTCGACCTTAGTTCTAACGGTCCTCTTTATAGTTACTAGAGTCTATGCGTCTACTGTGGTGGGAATACCGTCTTTCACTTCTTCTTGATTTCTCGGAGAATTACTTTCACTTTTTCCTCTCACTTTTTCAACCGAATTTTGAGTTGTAAGTTTTTTGTTTCTAGCACTGTATACCAGGGTAGTGAAGTACCGTTTATCTACCCCTTTGTTATCTTTGTCACTCTCTAAAATAAAAGAACCCGAGGTTTTAGTGACGTCTACCACTGACGTCGGAACTTTAATTTTCTGTGAACGAGGAACCTTCTTTTCAATACTGGTTGGAACTGTCATATAAGTTTTCGTCTCTGTAATGAAACGGTTGTTTCCAGGTAGATCAGTTTCGATACCAAGAAGGTCACCAGTACATACCTACACTCTCAACCTGATATTTCTTTCGACTCGTGGTTTCTTAACTACGAAAACTTGACACCACAACCTCTTCTGAGAACTCACAGGAAACCTGACGTTCCTCTAGGTTGGTCAGGTAGGATTTCCTTTAGTCAGGACTTACAAGTAACCTTCCTGACTAAGACTTTGACTTTGAGGTTATGAAACCGGTGGACTACACTTCTTGACTGAGTAAACTTTTCTGGGACTACGACCCTTTCTAACTTCCACCCTCCTCTTTCCCTGCTGTCTCCTACTCTACCAACCTACCGTAGTTGCTGAACTACCTGTACTCAAACCCATTTGAGGCCCTTAACCACTACCTGTCCCTCCGGACCGCACGACGTCAGGTACCCCAGCGTTTCTCAGCTTGTGCTGTTTCGCTGACTTACCTCGACTACGGAAGAAGAATAAGAATAAAAATAGGAAGGACAGGGAAAAGATAGACATAGTAGAGAAAGGAATATACCCTGAATATAGACGTCAGGAGACCAAGAGGAATGCCGAGTGAATCTAATATTATCGAGGATATTCGGTCAGTCGAAATGGAAGAAGACGATCAGGTCGAGTAGTGATGATGGTCTATTTAGAGGATCTTCGTCACAAGAGTGAATAGACCGTCTTTATAATGTACCCTTTTAAAAGTCAGATTCTTCTGTTGACCGGAGTCAGTTTTATGGTCGTTCAACGAAACACCTAGAGTTGTTTGATTCTCGAAGGAACTATCGAGTCAACCATTTCTTAGACGGACATTACGTCCTCTGGGTATAAGCTAGGGACCTACCCTTCTAGGGGACCTCTTCCCTTTCCGATGGGTGAGGTCATAAGACCGGACCTCTTAAGGTACCTACCTCCTCGGACCGTCCCCTGAGAGTTTCTAAATCTGTACTGAGTCGTTGATAGTGAAGTGAAGTGAAGTATTAACGAAATGTTACAACACAATGAAAGACGACATGTCACTTCACTTAGTTGATGTATAAATGTATATAAGGGAGGGAGACTCTGGAGGGCTGATGGTGGGATAGTGTAGTGTCTCATGACCCGACTCGAAGGACACAAAATGTCGTCCAAGGGTGATCGACAGATAAAGTGCGTACCATCACATTTATACAGTTAGGATTAGAGGGTCAAACGGGGTGTGAGGGGTCCGGGGGTGAGGGTGTGCGGGTAAAAGATACAGATACAGAGATAAGGACGGGACCTGTATCCAAGTAGACTCGGTAGAAAGATCTGAAGTATATATATGTAATTATACATTATAAATGAAAAGAGAAAGACTGAATGTAATGAGACATACTGTCTGATCCAGGTAGGTATAGAGATGTTTACTGAGTTGAAGTAAGGAGAAATTCCGATTCATTATAAGGTAACATACACGCACGCTGTAGCAATAGACAAGTAGACAGTAACCTGTTAATCTAACAAAGGTACAGTACCGATGACACTTATCACGACGTTACTCGTACATGATACATACCGTGTATTTTACTTTCCCCTTTTCAATATTGTAACTTTTGTTTTAACGAAATTTTGTATGAAAAGGTGATAAGTATCCCAGTCTCTTCGATATAATCTTTTTTGCTAAACCTCCGAATAGATACGAATAGAATATTTTGAAGTCCTTGAACGTCAGTAAAATTTCTTGACCTTTCTATAAAGAAGAGGAGTTTACAGACTAGTCCCTGGTCTTGTAAATAAAAAGTTACTCGATCTTTTGTGACTTTGGTGTAGAGATAACCTCCGTACAACTAAAACCTACTCTCTGTTCTTTAACACTGGAATCTAAAAGTATGGGTAGGTTCTATGGAGGGTATCCTGTTCAATGGTTTTCTCTACGAGTTTGAACGACCTTAATAAGTTAAAGAGGACTTTGGTGGAACCTTTTAATGTATTTCTGTATGTTAACGGTTAACTGGGGTTTACCTGTTAGAGTCTTACGTATCCAGGTCGAAATTTTGCAAATTGTCTCAAGAACAAAGAGTCGAACAAAAGTCAAAAGATCGACTGTCTACTGAACAGTCCATCTAAACCGTCGTACCCCAATACGAACCCGGTACGTGGAAATGTGTGGATAGAGGGAAGACGAAGATGAGATTAGTAGCATCCTCTTTTTCACGAAGTGTTCGTTATAAAACATAGGATATTAGTCTAATTTATGTGCAGGATAACCTCATGGGGGGTTTAACACACACACACACACACATGTGTCAGTTTAACAATGTGGTTCGTATAATGTTTTACGACAGGAAGGAAGAGATTTTAGTTCAACGGACCTCGGTGTATTTTCAGTAACAGTAACGGTTCCTTAAACTTAGTACCTAAAGTTGTGTAAATGATGAGAACAACTCACTAGACTCAGTAATCCGAAAATATTTACTTTTTCTATCAGTGGGGTGAACGTCTATAATAGACAAGGGTTGAAGGAAAAAAGGAGATCAAGTGGAAAGTTGGTTATACAAACTTACTAAGATACCTTTAATCTGTACTTTTTATTATATATACTAGACTAAAGTTGATACCTTTTACATGTAAATTTTTTTGGACTTTCGTCGTACAAAATAAAAATGTGCCACTTCTTCTTTACGAAGCGGAATGATCATGAAGGAAGACCGACTACTGTAAGTTTAAGTATCTTTTTTATCTATTTTAAAATATTTAAAAGGTACTTACTCGTACGATATTTTACCTTATGTGTTAATAGTTTTTAGTCTTCTTTCATGACGTTTCACGATTAGCATAAAAAAGAGGATCATCGAACTGGTATTTATTAAATTAAAGGAGATGTAAAAATACTTAAAATTCAAAAGATATCATTTTTATGTTTTAAAATAACTTTATATTTTTTAAATTAACTTTTATAAAACATCTTGTACCTAAAGGTAGTCATTGTTTTAGTTCATTTGTAGACTTTATTTGATTTATTTTGTTTGTAGAATCAGTGATTACCGTAAGGTGTTTTTTCGAGGTTGGATAGAAGGGTGTTGAAGTAAAAAGTAAAAAGTGATGAGTACAAGTATGTGAAAAATGAAGTTATTTTTCAGTTTGGAAACGGTAAAAAAGTATCTCTGTGATTTGAAAGAACTCAAACATACCAACAAATAGGACAAGGACCTAAAAGGAGATGTAGGTTTGATAAAGTCAGAAGTGAATAAACACTGAAATAGGATCCGAAAGAGAGTTCTTTTATAGAAAGGAAGAAGTGTTAAGGGCATGTTAAAGAAATGAAGAATATTTTAATCAACATGTCGTTAGTAGAGGAGATCATTTAATATGAGAAATAAAGGAAGAAAGTAGGAAGGGTCGATGAAACCAGTGAAAAAAGATATAAAGAGGAAATTTACAATAGAAGTTTAAACGTTAGAATTAAACAAATAAGACTTTGTAAATTTTGACCCCGTGAACTTTTTGTTCACTTATCGATCTTCTTACTGATATATCCAACCTCCATCGTTCCTAGTACACGATAGGACAGATTAATCAGTACCTCTTCGTACTATTTATCCTTCCGTTTTCACCTTTCAATAGTCTATCTCAGGATGGGCCTGATTGACGGACGAAAATTTAGTTAAAACGTAGTCTAAATCCATAAAGTCTAGTTTTCGAGTTTTTCACTTAAAGGGAAAGTTAAAATAAGATCTCATATAAAGAAGACAAAAATGTCTTAAATTGTCATATCTGACACCGATATATATAAGTCAAAGTGTAAGTGAATAGAGAATAGTGTAAACTAAAATTTATGTAAAAAGAATTTTGACGTAAATTTTCAAGATGTCTTAAGACTGAAAAATGGTCCAGTTGAATGAAGAAGAGAGTTAGGGTGTTTACATTTGACAGATCATTTAAGGTCAGTAAAAAAGGTCTTAAATTTTTTTTTTACGGGGTCAAAAGAAGAATGGTTCTGTCCTTCGTAAAGGACCTCTAATTAGTGAAAACTGAACGTTTTAACCTTTGCAACCCTCTTTAATCATTTCATCCAACATAGTAGGATGAAACCTAAGTCTTAAAAACCTTTACCAGGACAACGGTAAACTTTCTTTCGTTAGTACTCAGTTCGACGCACACTAGATTTGTTTGTGACAGTGGAATATTTTTAGCCTGACATCTGGCACCTGTATCATCTTCTATCTGTCTCTCGTTCGGTAATTCTGGTGTAGTTCGACTCTTTTCAGTCACCTTTACTCTTCGGAAGGTTAAGACGACAACGATACACACCGTCACACGAGTCGGATAGGTGACCTGTCCCGACGTTCCCTGTTCCTTCTGTCGTACCTCGAACAAGTCCATTAATTCCCCCGCCAGGAGTGTAGGGACTACCGGGCCACCCCTTTGGTCGAGACGAAAGACAAATATTTCGAACGTGTCTTAACAACCTTGACTGTTACATACTTCACGTTTGCGTCAATATGTCACAACGTGTACCTTTCCCAGAGTCATAGTGAGTAGACCCGAAGAGGAAAATATGACCTTCCTTGTTTTCGGTCTTTATAATCCATGATTCTAGTTTTGGTGGAATCATCGTCGTCACAAATTCTATGCACTTATTGTTCGTCTCTCACATACTTTACACAGAATAGAACTTTGAAAACATCCATAAAATTAGGTTATATTACAATCGACCTATAAAAATAACGACGACAGTACAAATCTGTGTCTCTAAAAAGATTCAAAAAAAGAATTCGGTTGAGGAATACTCGTCATATTTCACCTTTTAACTTATTTACATCGACTTTATCTGTTTATGTGTGTTCCTTCAAACTAACAAATCAAATAGAGGACATTCAAGGGATCCATGAATGGAACTAAAAGGTCAAGTACCGCTAAAAGTAACGAGACCATCATTTTATTCGACGTCTCTAATAAGACAATGTTTCTATTTCGTTTTCACTTCTTCTCAGACATTGACTTCTTAATTTGTACTGTAACTGCAAGTAAAGTCATCCGATCTTCTGATAAAGTTTATCTAATTCACTCGTTGACGTGTTTAAATGACATTTGGTGATTTGTAGTATTCTACTGGATTTTGATATGAATAAAGGGTAATCGTTATAGATCTTTTGATGATGTCGGAACGTTTCCTATGCTTTGTCAAACAATCCTCTTTCCTGTCATCAAGTCATCAGTTTTTCTAAGTTCTTTACGTCTTCAAAGACCCCAACCTCCACTGTCCTTTCGACCTGAGACCGTGAGACCTCCACTATGCGTTCGGGGCTACACCCTAAGGGCTACAGCCAAGGAAGTCGTGGAAAGGACCATACGGGTTCACCTCCTTTTGAGTGGAATGGATGTCCATTACCCAGGTTTCTCTAAAACTGTACGATGACTCTAAAATATTTAATGATAGTGTCCTCTTTTATCGTGGAAATAATAATGAAAAAAAGTATGTCTTAACACTTAATGTGTTTCCTAAATGGGTCTCTACGACAACTAAGACGGTAACTTTTTCGAGACTGCCAGACCCTCTTCCACTGAGGTGAATGTAAGAGGTCCTAGATACTTCCTCTTCGACTGTATTACTAGTATAAACGTCAATCTCCATTTTTGTTTGTTTGTTTTTGTCTTGTTCCCACCCCCCTTTGGGTGTGTTTTAAAATATATTACAACAAAGTAATCTTTTCTAAGGTTTCTCTAGAATTAATAACTAGTAGGTTATAAAAAAAAAAGGGGAGAGAATCTTGTACCCCTGAAAAACGGAAAACTACCTGGACCTTTTCAAAACCGAGTGCGGATAGGTGGACCTAGTCCCAAAATACCTCTACGAGTGAAACTACTACTACTTGTTACCTGTTTCCTATGTAGTCCAGTCACTGTGTAGGGAGTCTTACTAAAACCACAACTAAAAATAAAATTGAACCTCTTCAGATTTATTGATTCTTATAACCTCTTTACCTCACATTGTCTAAAGGGTTACCCTGTTCTTAGTCGTCTCCGTCTGACCTCTACCCTTATTAACCTATACCGACCTATGAAACAGAGTTTCTGACTAAAGTTCTTACTCGGAACTTTTTGTGAACTGAAAGGTAATTCACATTAGTCAGTCAACTAGTTAATTGGTTTTTTTTTTTTTTTTTCCACCTCTCCCCCGTTCTTTCCATGACGCACGAAGGTCCTTTATTCGCTGATATTATCGACTGCTTTACTTGTATTACGTGTCGACTGGACATATTACATGTACATAAATTCCTTTTTCATTGACAATAGATACTAAAGAATTTATCCTTAGTTAAATAAGGAACAACGACGGGTACTTAAACCGGTAAGGGACCCAGAGGTTGTGAGTTGGCTTGCACTTCGAAACTACATGGGTCAGATGCTGGGAGAGTGTCTGGAGCGAGCCAAGGCGGAAAGAGTCCTACTATAGTTGCCGTAAGTCAAGGACATGCCACTCACTACGACCTCTTTAATCTGCACCCTCGAAACGTTACTACCAGAAGTCCTTTCGAAGGTTTACGGTGTAATTTGTAAATGTTAAAATGAGCTCCGTGAAACTCTTGCACACCCTTCGTATGTGTCACTGTCTTCGTAGTAAAGGACGACTACAAACGTAGGAGTGGAGGCAGGGGAGATCCCAGAGGGGATCAAAGGGGATTACTGGGGCACCACGGGTGCCTTAGACACGGAGGGCTTGGGCCCTGGGGTCGACGCACACTAGGACGGAACAGGAAGCTACGTTAGTCGTGTGACTCCCCTCTTTAGGACAAGAAATTTCCGTCCAGTCAGGTCTTTTGAAATATAAGGATAGATAAGAAAACTACATAGTTATGTTACGAATCTCTCCTTTTGTTTATCTTTGAACTATCTCTAAAAATTCATAAATTTTGTTTTGTTAAAACGAGACTCTGAACTTTAATAAGACTGCGAGGTGAAAGGTATAAAAGGATTTTGACAGTTCAAGTAAAAGTTTCTGAATTCTACTAAAATAAAAATAGGACATTGATAGTGAGGGTTTATAATGACTCAGTACCAATGAAAACTTTTCAGTGTTCATTTTGAAATCTTAGACTTAAAATAGAAATGAAGGAAATTTTTACTATGGTCCTCTGATAATGTAAATTAGTTAATTAAATGAGTGACGACCTATTTATACGTGTACTATTTTGGCGTTTTCACCTTTCTTTCAATTTTCTTCAGTAGTAGTGTAGTGACTAAGTCAAAGAGTCAAGAGGGATAGAGGTAGGTATCACTACTTACGAATTTATAGGAAGGTCTTAATAAGGCACTGACACATTTTTATATGAATGTACATGTATGTGTGTAGACGGAAAGAAAAACTTTCATATTTACTACCACATTATATATATCAAAACGTACTTAACACCCACAAATTTTGAATGTCAGTCAACTAATTAAACGTAATATCCTATTGAAGGGAAAGTGTCTCTGTAATAAGACCTTAGGATACGGTTGTCCAGGTCACGTCAGAAGACCCCCCCCCTTTCCTTTCTAAAAAGGAATTACCGTTGTATGGACTAAAGATAGACAGTAACTAGGACCTCCTACACCCTTACCTCCTTTTACCCACTCCTTCCTCTCACTCCTTTTATACGATTTTCCACCTTCTGAAAAAAGTTAAAAGTAAAGAAAAACGTACATAAAGTCTGTGAAAACCGCCTTTAGAAAGTCCTGTGAGCTTGGACTTAAAGTAAACTAGAGAAGTAAGACCGGTAGAGAAGGAAGTCCGTATCTACGGCGTATACTTCAATGATCGTTTCTGTGCCAAAAGTAAAAATTTCCATTAATAATACATTATTAAAGAAATTAAACAACTTTATTTCGGAGAGTGGTTTTTTAACTAATTCTGAAATTATAAAAAGATGTTGTTTAAAACAGACCAAATAACGAATTTACATTGTTTCGATATTACCTCTGACCGTAATAAAATAAATATAAAATATCTACTACTTGTGTTCTTATCTTTATCGGGTCAACATTTAAGGGAATAAACCTTAAATGTCGACACAAGTAAGGCAGACACAAGTAAGTAAGTTGGATGTTCAAAAACAAATTACAGGTAAACCCCGACGATTTAGATTTTAAGACCGAAGAAAAAGATGATACTTTTAGTTTCCACGATTCTTCATGAAGGTTTTGGTTTCTGAGTTAACAAAATCTATGTCACACTAACACCAAAAAAAAAAAGAGTATTTATGTCCTTTAGTCAAGACCCGGTAGTCTCCGTTACTCTACGTTCGTCCAATGGGTTCTCCGTAGGTATGGGACCCGGAAGGAAGTTGTCAGTCCTTTTATCTACGTCGGAAAAGACTGTTCCTTTTCTTCTTTTGCATGAAGAAACGTCTCCTGTTTATGACCTCCATTATAAACAAACATTATTGAAATATACTAGAATCAATCCCTTTAATAGAAGAAAGAGATTCCTTCAACGGATAGAAGGAGAATCTTGAAGCAGGGGGTGTCCTTCTTGCCACCCCGAGATATGTCGACACCCCCTCAGGGATACAGACACGAGTCAGGGGGTCGGTACGAGTTGGGAAACGCTGGGGTACCTGACATTGGGCGGTCCGGGGAGACAGGTACTAAAGGGTCCGTCCTTATGACCTCACCCAACGGTAAAGGAGGAGGTTCCCTAGAAGGACTGGGTCCCTAGCTTATACACAGAGCATACAACCGTCCTCCTAAGAAGTGACGACTCGGTAGACCCTTCGGGGTCACTGTTGTATATACTTGGTTTATACTATCTTTTGAACTTTAGACATAAACTTTACTTACTAACCTAAGTGAGACACAAGTATAGAAACACTAGCTTCCTACTAATTCTAAGAAAGAGAGGTCTGGATTCTTTATACCATCGTTTGTCGTAGACGATCTAGTTCTACAACGGAGAGAAAGACCATCTCTATGTTAAAAATCTCGGATCAAACGTCATGGTAATTTTAGTGTGTAAAGACATCGTAATTTGTACGGACTGTAAATAAACGTTTAGAACCTTTTGACTAATCTTAAGGTGTAAAAAACGGCTAAAACTATTGTGTCGGAGACACGTTACGACTCGAAACAAAGAGAATGAACCACGTCTAAACTACTCTTCTCTGTTAGGTACCTCGGTCCAAAAGGGTTCGTTTATCACCTTCTAAAAGGTCCCCAACTTGGTCTCCACCTACGACAAAAACTTCATAAACCATTCTCCTATGAGGAAAACAACGGTCACCCCGTGAACTTTGTAAGATGTCATGGTCTTCTTTCTCCTTTCGACTTCTTAAACTATTGCCAAAAGAAATTGGTCCAAGGAGGAGGGTTGGGATTTAAAGTCGAATGTTTAAAGTATAGTTAACATACTGATGAAGTATATTATTCGACATATTTTTTGGGGAGTTCACCACACCGGTTCAAGTTGTGACCGGTCGACAGAAGAGGTAGGGTGGCGATTAAGGGTGCCTCTCAAAGAGACAGAAAGGACTCATCAGTCAGTCGACGGTTATAAATTGAAAGGTACTCGGGTTTCAATTTTTTTTTTTTCCTAAAAGAGGGGGTGAATCAATATCCACCCACCTCCTTATCTACTAGAAATAACTTTCCATTTGACTCGTGGTCCTACCGTCTCAGCCTTTCCTGGTAGACCAAGACTTTCTCAGAGACTCTAAGAGACTCCGGTCTCTTAGTCCGAAAAAAACAGTCGTTGCCCCTCCTCCTCATACGTCTTCCTTTTCACATTTCTATGTGTCAAAGACTTCTACGTCTCTTAAAATAGACTAAAGTTCGTCTTATTGGATTATTGGGTCTCGGACCAAGACGACAGTCTGTCTCGACCTCACCCCACGACAAGTGTAGAAAAGGAACAATTCACTGGAACCCGTCCGTAAATTTAAACAGACTTAGAGTTGAAGGAGTAGACATTTTACCTCAATCTATATACACGGAGTATCCTGAAAATGTCTTTCTTTACTTTTATTTTCAGTACGTTTTACGAATGGTATCAAGGACCGTGTATCATTTAGAGATGTTTGTGAAAGATGAAAATTCATAAACAATAAGACTCAAGACACACAACGGTTTAAATAAATGAACTTCTTTTTATAGAGTAATAAAGGGGACAGACGTAAACGTCCCAAAATGATAAAGAAGTTACCTAGAAGCGTCAAACTTAAACTGGGTTTACGTTTCTTTCACTGTGTACACAACTTCTCATTGTCGACCAACTTAACAATCCTCTCTACAAATCTTCCGTATTGTACCCGTAAAATTCAATTCGACTATTGAGAAGTGGATTCGGAGGTACTTGACTTTACCAAGCACAAGAGGACCCACACGTCACTGTCTCTGGCTCTCACACTCGACACACAGAACGGGTGATCGGAATGCATAGTGTCCCGTAAGTTTACCCGACACGTAAACATGAGACCAGTGCACGTAATCGGAGGGTACCCTTGTCCCAATCGTGAGCACGTTGTTCGTTCACTGACATATATCTGATAAATGAATAATAAATTATTTCTCTTAGACAGTCAATGAAATAGCACAACAAACAAAGTTACTTACGTGAAAGGAGTGTTAGAACCCACACAACACCTGACTAGTCAGTTGTTACCTCTATGTCCTAGTCCCAGAGGTACCGACCCTGGAGTTTTACCCGAGTTAGTCTTGACCTTTGTTAGACGATAAAGGGGAGGGGTCCACGGGATGGTTTCCCTACGATAAAGACGGTTGGTCCGTAGTATACACAAGGACTGTGTGGATTCCTCTTTCTAGTTCCCTCAACAGTGGTATGTCCCGTCCGAGACTTTTTTCAACACTTCGTCTTAGGATATTAATTTTGTTTAGTGGATCAAGTGTGTGGAGTAAAAAAAGACCACCCTTTTATTTGGACAAGAAATAGAAGAGGAAAATGAATATATAAGGTAGTTACCTCAAGGAAAGGGACGGGTTCATTTATTAACACGAGTCTATCGGAGATAAGTGTCTACTTTTACGGGAGGAAATGAGTAAAACATAGATAGGTACGGGTACATTCGGGGGTACCCGTTTACGAACAGGATTTTGTCCAAACGGTGAGGATTCATTATGTACATCGTGTCATGACCGATGTGTCATTCTCGAGTAAGTACGATATTGAATAATTAAGTGAACTCTTATTAAATAATCATCATAAGGTACAAAGTCCATAACGCGATCCAACACGCCTCTTCCGTTACCGTGGAGTGAGGTCATGAAAACGGACCGTTTAGGGTACCTGCCTCCTCGGACCACCCGACGTCAGGTACCCCAGCAATACTCAACCTGTGCTGACTCACTGAAGTGAAAGTAAAAAGGAAAGTACGTAACCTCTTCCTTTACCGTTGGGTGAGGTCACAAGAACGGACCTCTTAGGTCCCTGTCCCCTCGGACCACCCCACGGCAGATACCCCAGCGTGTCTCAGCCTGTGCTGACTTCGCTGAATCGTCGTCGTCGTCGTCGTCGATCCGACACCCGTACCCTCGGACTCCTTTACCTGTGACAAGGACGGAGTGACTACAATATTAGGTCGTTCTTTCTGATATACGTTTCTCACTGTTTGTGCCTATGCGTTGACATCAAAATCATTCTCAATATTTACTTTTTAATCCGAAGAAACTGTCTTATTGTCCTTCTTGAGGAAACTCGACCCACCAAAATCTTTAAAACCTTCTTACCGTAACCTCTTCCAAAACTTCCTTCTGTTACTTTCGATCGACTCTTCTACCAAACCTGATTTCACCAGTGTCCCCGTTTAGTCTACCCGTATATATATACTAACCGTTGTCTTGAGATACTACCGAATCTATACCTCAAATAAATTGTCTGCATTCACCGGTCTTATTGAGGACCCATCGAAACAACTCGAATGGCCTTTCTCCGTCAAAACACTCCTTTCCCGTTATCCTTCTTAACTAGTCAAAACGATTAAAAACTTTACAGACTCTCTAAGTGTTCACTATTGTACTTTATTTAGTCGAATCTTGAGCTTTTTCTTCTATGTCACTAATACAAACCACTATTTACAATTGATTTGAATGACACCATTTGTAAAACGTAACATCAGTGTATGGTTTAGTAATACAACATGTGGATTTTGATTATGTTACGACATACAGTTAATATGGATTTAAAAGAAAAATTTTTTCTCTTCTATATTTATACACCCTAAAAAGTCGTAAACTGATCAGAATATCACGTTCTCTATAGTTCACTTTCTAAAAATACTACATTAGAATTATTTACTGTTATAAAACGGTTCTTAACTTGTACAGAAATAAAATTTTTAATTGATTTAAATAAACCAAATAAAAAACTATCTATAATACGTAAGTGTCGTACTTAAACTTTCCATTTTTTGTACGTTACTTTTTAATTAAAAGGGGCGTGTAAATAGTAGTGATAGATCAAGGAAAAAAGTCTTCATTGTTTGATCTTAAAATCCTTAGGAAAGTCTTGATAAAATATGTATGTGTTCGTTATTATAATAGAAATATTGAATTTCACACACACACACAATCGGTGGGTCAACATAGGCTGAGAAACGATTGGGTACCTGGTATCAGACGGTCCGAGGAGACGGGTACCCGAAGAGGTCCGTTCTTATGACATAACCCCTTGTTAAGGGAAGAGGTCCCCTAGTAGGGTTGGATCCAGAGGACATAACGTCCGTCTAAGAAATGGTAAACTCGGTGGTCTCTTTGGGATTCAATTTTACCATCGTATATTTGAGTGTGACGAGACGGTAAACGACAAAAGTGAATGATATCGGACCGTTGGTAAGGTGTAGTCATGTACGTCTTAAACGAAGTGAAAAAGTATTGATGTAAGACACTCTCTTTATACACTAAATAAATAAGTCAAAGGATAACCAGTAATTTAATCACTAATTTATTTACATACGTAGTTTCTTTATTTTAAATTTATATTTTATTTTTTTATTTTTATATAAAATTCATTTATTTTGGTAATGTAATCTACTGTTAAGTCATTACACATTAAACACCAACAGTACTCATAGGTTTACCGAGTGCACCACCTCTTGGATTTGTTATCAAAGGGATGGGGAGGTAGAGACGAGTCTGAAACTTCCAATTCGAAAAGTAGTCTATACGTTGACATAAGTTCCTATAAGTAACATCGTAACCCTTTTTTATCATTTATTTAGTTTATTTTAACATCCGTAGTTATATGACAAAAGTCATAAGTCACATAGTCATCCACTAAAATTTATAAAATGATAATAAGGATAATAAACTAACCGTACGTTTTTTTTTTTTTTTCGACGAGAGTCTGTAATTGATCAGGTTGGCTTTCAGACTGTATATAATAAACAGGACAAAATTACGTCTTTGTTTATGAAATGTATGTAGTGGAGTGAATTGAGAATAAACCCTCCATCTCTAATAATGTAGTCAAAATGTTTAGATTTCTAACGACGAGTCTCTGCTATCCGGTATAGGAGTTCCGTACGACTATTATTTACCGACTTGATCTCTACATTAGGTAGAACAGACTGTGGTTTGAATGTATACTAGGTGAGACGACGAAGGATAAGAAACATAACTGTATTTGACTGATACGACGACGACGACGATTCAGCGCGGTCAGTACAGACTGAGACACCCTGGGGTATCTGTCGTCGGGTGGTCTAAGGGGGTAGGGACCCTAAGAGGTCCGTTCTTGTGACCTCACCCAACGGTAAAGGAAGAGGTTACGTACTTTCACTTTTCAGTTTCACTTCAACGAGTCAGCACAGGCTGAGAATCGCTGGGGTACCTGACATCGGATGGTCCGAGGAGGTAGGTACCCCAAGAGGTCCGTTCTCACCCAACGGTAACGGATGTACACTACTTTTTGTTTTCTCTACTTCGTTTCCTTTCTGACTGTCTCCATTATTCAGTTCTGGACCTTTTCTCTATTTCTATTTCTTTCCTTGACCGAGAAATATCGATCGACTTAGTTTTCCCCTCCAACCTCACTGGATCCGTACCTACACATTATGTCTGAAAGTTTTCAGTTTCCAAACATTGAGTTCATTAAAGAGGTTCACGACGAAGTATATGAAAAGGTAAATTTATGCCTCATAATTGAGTCCATTATCTTATAAAATGTACGTAGATTCACATGTCCTTATGGCGAAAAATTTTCTTTATCAAGTAAGTATTAAGTTCTTATAAATTACTGAACAGTTAATCCTAAAACGACCTATCATTTTTCCCTGTCACCCTTAGAGTGAGTAGGTGTGTGCAGTGATTAATCTACTACTCCGTAAACCGATGGAATTCTCTCAGTATCTAATTAGAATTAATATCTAATCACCAAAATTTTTTAGTGACGTTTTAGACTATGATTTCCTTTCCTGTGCCCACTAAGTATTTTCTCGTAACATCTCCTGAGAGTGTGAGGGCCCTGTTCGGCACACTGTGTACTCTGGTGTCTATGTAAAAGTTTCCGTGCTTTTATAAAATATATCTAGACAATGTCTCGTGGTTTAATTAAAGGGACTGTGTAAGACTTTTACTGTTAAATTAAAAATTTACAAAGACGTGTAATTAATAATTGTATTAACGAAACTTAAAGTAAAAGGCACTTCAGGATTGTACAATGGTAAACTGAGACATCGTCTACTTTTGTAGAAAAAGAGTTACGAAAGTCAGGTACAGTCAAAACACTAATTAGTCTAAGTTTAATGTAGGAGTACTCGTTCATTTTTGAACCCTCCTCTCAGTGTTGGCGTTCTGATGGCAACCGTCTTTAGATCCAGTTTTAAGACGATTCTTTCCTCTCTTCACGAAGGTTGTAAAAGCCTCCAGTGTTAAACCCCTACTATGACGACTATACCTTTATTTGTATTTCCCGTCTGTCCTATCCTCTGTAAGTAAAGAAGGAAAAGAATAAGTAAGGGAGAAACCCGTTTTCAATGATTTACGAGTGGTATATGATTCGCATCACAATTTTCGAACCTATGTAAACTTATTTAGTCACTTGTTTTGTCTACTTCTAAAACAGAAGAATTTTGAATGTAAGTACTCTCTCCACCTGTTCTTTGATGTTAATTCTTGATATTTATGTGATGTAGTATACAACCTTCCTCTATGTCCGGGCTCAGGGGGTACGAGTCACAAGTTCCTTGTCGTTCCCCCGACGACTGCCGTCACTTCAGCCTCCCCCACACTCAGGATCTTCTCTTTCCGTCTCTCTACGCCCGACTTCGTCCTCGTTCAGGACACCCCAGTCTGCTCAGCCAAATTTTGAAACCAAAAACCCACTTTACCTTCTTGGTATCCTCTCTTACCCAGTCTTCTCAGAGACCTATGAGACAATCTAATAATTATCTAGTTTGCCCTTTTATCCATCTGCGTATCTCTGGACAATCCTCCGTTAACATGATAAAGTTAGTTCGCTCCTACCACTAAGGTTGGTCCACCCTTGGCATCATCACCCATCTTCAATAAACTCTACATAAACGTTTATCTTAGTTGTCCTAAATCCCACACTTTTACACTCCGACATTTCACATCCTTTTTCTCTTCTCAAACCTCCTGGAACTCAGAAAATCCTGTTTCGACAACTCGCCGGGAGTCAACTCCGCACTCGTCCGACACCACCTTTCTGGTATTCAAATCAAATCCCGAACAACACATAAACTCTACAAATAGAATGTAAGTATGTCACTACGACTTAAATACTCAGACCTCAAATTCCTTTTCGATACCTAACCTTTACGTTTAAACCCTCAGTAGTCGTGTATCTACCAAAGTGAAAAAATTAATTTTAAAGAGACAAAATGAATAAAAATTTAATTTCAAAAATTAATTTTTTAGTTAATTACGAAAACGTCACGACCCAGAAACCACGACGTGTACCCGAAAGAGATCAACTCCGCCCACTCCCGATAAGGGGTCAACACCACACACCGGAAGAGGAACACCTCCGCGGAGAACACTACCACGCACCTGAGAGTTCAAACACCCGAAGTCACCAACATCGTGTCCCCGAATCAACGGGACGTCGAGTACCTTAGAAGGGTCCGGTCACTAACTCGAACATAGAAACGTGACCGTCCGTCTAAGAATTGGTGACCTGGTGGTCCCTTCAGGGTGTATCTACCAAAATTTCAGGACATTAACCAACTCGAATTGTCACCTCATTCTTATATCTTCTCTTCACCGGAGTTTTTTTTTTTTTTCTTTCTTTCTTTCTTTCTTTCTTTTTTTTAGGGACCCCGTAGGGTTATAACTCAATTTCTTGTGTACTTGTTATTTAAATATAAGGTGGTGAGAAGCTACCATGACTGAACTTCGTAGTCTCAGTAAATACTTTGTTTCGTCCCATCGTTCAAATAGTATTAGATGGTAATGTATAACGGAGAAAAAACGATGAACACTCTCAGGTCCACACTTAACAATAAAAATATATTCGAACAGACTGTCTCTCTCCTCCCATCCTATACGACAACCGTACCTGTCAAACCCCGTTCTTACACACTTAGGAGGACCCACTAGGTTCCTACTCGTCTACTACTCGCTCCTCCTCACAAAGTCGTCCAGTTCCCTCCTTTAGTCCCTCCTCGCTCACCTCTCCCGTTTCCTAATTCCACTACTTTATACCTTAGTGTGTTCCTTTCCTTATATCTAACCAGTGCATCCTTCACCTATCGTTTGTTCCTCCGTAGACCTCTCTTAAAAGTAGGTCTCGGGGTCCCGACTCGGGTCTCTTGGACATCCTCTCGGAAGTAAGAAGGATCAGATCCCTGGTTCCTTCCCGGTCAATCAGATGGACTCTTCGTTTTGGTTCGAAGTGGAAGTTCGTCCTTTGCCCACGACTACACCAGACTGAATAGAGATAGGGTAAGTACGGGACTACTTAAGTAAGGAATTTGTCTGACGTACAGACTCTAACGGTCCGGGACACGGTCCTTACTTCTATGTGACTCTATTCTAAGGACAAGTATAAGATCACCTTCTCTGTCTTACCCGTTGGTCCTTTGTCTAACCTTATATTCGTGACGAGTCCGGTTCGGGTTTCTCGACCCCTGTGTGTGTCGTTGATTGGGTCAAACCCCTGTAGTCCCTTCTTAAAGTCTCCTCTGTGTAAATTCGACTTTCGGTGTCCCGTTTGTGAATCACTTACTTCCCTTCCTTCCTCCTATAGGGGTGATCTGTCTTCCGTATTGTACACAGTTCTAGACTTCCCCTCCCTAGAACCGAGAAATAGAGGAAGTTGGGGAATCGTACCATAGTTTCATGAAGTATTAAAGTCGGGACAAACGCACAAATACTGTCGAGGGTAATACCGGGTGGAATTACGATGTGAGGTCGGTGACTTGATGAACTCCAAAGGAGAGGTACGGTTCGAGAGACAGGGGAGGGCAGAAATTGAAGTCGAGAATACAAACGAAATGGGTGACAGACCGTATAACACCTATAGAAGGGTCAAGTAAAGGAAAGAGACCTGTATAGGAGGATTCCAGGGTCATCCACACCAACCCGATTTGTCGGTACGAACATGGACGTCAGGGTGTCAGTACGTTTATAGACTAACCTAATGTCTTCCTTATTCTATCTCGGTTACTCCACGAGAGAGGGTCTCAATCTTTACTGGGTATTATGTGTCAGTCTAGTATGACACCTGTCTTAGATATTCTAGTGGATCCCAACCTTGGGCTTAGTCCTGGTACCACACAGTTTCAGGACGTGTCTTAAAAGAGTATCCCCTCGTAGGAGGAACTTCGTTTTGACTAGATGTCTTTCTCTTTTCTTGTCGCTTGGACGTCCGATTTCGACTCTTGTGCTCCCTCTCTCTCTGACTCTCTCCCTCTACCTCTGTCTCGGACATTGACAGGGTAAAGAGTCCTTCCGACAGGACTCTAACCTAAGGTACTCTAAGAAGGTAAAGGAATAATATTTAACTGACATTAGTAGGAGGTTACTTTACTAAGGACTGAATCTGTATTCAACCCTCACCTAACCGCTCGGTGTCCGAAAGTTTCGTATACACTCTAAACGACACCCCAGGGTCGTCCCGTCTCCTTTTACGGTACAGCTCCGTGTTGGTCGTCAAATACTTTTCATTTCTTTCCCGTCGGCCAAGTAGACGATAGACACAACTTAACAGAGGACTTTTGAGTTCGGTCCCGGAGGGACTGTCGTTTCAAAATCCCCGAACCCAACTTTTCATTCCACAGACTTCGACAGCCAATGAGGAACAGTAGATTTAAGATGTTCCTCTCCCTATATAATGTCAGATCCAAAGGAATGACTTTTATTTTAAATTTTTTTTCATTTATCGACAACGGTCTTCGGGAATATCAGACTTAAGTATAAGTCTAATACTTTTACACAGACCTTTAATTAGTAGGTGAACCGACTTGACATAGGTAAGGAACGAGACGGGATGACTCACGATTGTCATTACCGTCCCAAGACTCACTACCCTTCACCCTATCTCTGACAACTCTTTAGACCACCTCCTCGACCTCCCTACGTTGAGGGACGGGTTGTGTAGGGAAGTTTGGTGAAGAACGATAACCGAAGATATACTAAGGAAACTCAGAAATTTGAAGTGCAGTAAACTTAAGTCAAAGAAAGAAAGAAAGAAAGAAAAAAAAAAAACTTTTGACCCTATTTGTATAAACTTAAATCTGGATTTTTTATTGTTATGTTCTTCCTTATTGTACGGGTCGTGACACTTTGGAGGTAGACATGAGGTCTGGGTAGACTGAACGGAATCCTCAGTTTGACCCTAACACACATACACACAAAATTCTTCTTGGTTCCAATTCTGTATGATTCTTACAAAATGTGTTTCAAATGTAACTTACCAAGACTGATTTAAGTGAGAAAGTGAGTCGTTGGTACAAGTGTTCATAGGTAGGGTTATCCACCTTCGAACCCCATAAGGTTTTGTCACAAACTAGGTTTTAGATTAGTATAAATTAAGACCTCTTGTGATACACTTTTTGTAAAAAGTTTAATGTAAAAAGTCTGATAGATCTGTTTCTTACTCAGAGAATCTACATCAAATATAGTGTAATCTTTACAGTACTCATTACTATTTGTCTCCTAACTCCCAAAAATTTGGGATGTAAAGTGTTGTTATTTTTATATAGATGAATTTCTTTGATTTCTGGATATATATCTTTTGATATTTTGTGGCCACTTTCTTTAGTTTTCTCCTGTGATTATCTACCTCTTTATATGGTACAAGTACCTAACCTTCTTAGTTATATCACTTTTACTCATATGATGGGTTTCGTTAGATGTCTAAGTTACGTTAGGGATAGTTCGATGGTCACCATAAAAAGTGTCTCGATCTTGTTTATTAAAGTGTTAAACATACCTTTATGTTTTTTGGAGCTTATCGGTTTCGTTGGAACTCTTTCTTCTTACCTTGACCTCCTTAGTTGGACGGACTGAAGTCCGAGATGATGTTTCGGTGTCAGTTCTGTCATACCATGACCATGTTTCTGTCTTTATATCTAGTTACCTTGTTTTATCTTTCGGATCTCTATTTAGGTGTGTGGATTACTGTGGAATAGAAGTTGTTTCCTCCGTTCTTATATGTTACCTAATTTCTGTTAGAGAAATTGTTCACCACGACCCTTTTGACCAGTTGGTGAACATTTTGTTACTTTGATCTTGTGAAAGATTGTGGTATGTGTTTTTATTTGAATTTTACCTAATTTCTAGATTTACATTCTGGTCTTTGATATTTTGAGTATCTCCTATTGTATCCGTTTTATGAGAGGCTGTATTTAGTGTCGTCCTAGGAGATACTAGGTGGAGGGTCTTATGACCTTTATTTTCGTTTTTATTTGTTTAACCTAGATTAATTTTAATTTACGAAGACGTGTTGTTTCCTTTGATATTCGTTCCACTTTTCTGTCTGAAGTCTTACTCTTTTATTATCGTTTACTTCGTTGACTGTTTGTTGATTAGATTTTTATGTGTTCGTTGAATACGTCGAGTTAAGGTCTTTTTATTTGCTGGGTTAGTTTTTTACCCGGTTTCTTGATTTATCTGTAAAGACGTTTCTTCTGTATACCTACCGATTGTTTGTGTACTTTTCTACGAGTTGTAGAGAGTAATAGCCTCTTTACGTTTAGTTCTGTTGTTACTCCATGGTAAAGTGTGGTCAGTCTTACCGACGGTAAGTTTTAAGATGTTCGTTATTTACGACCTCTCCTACACCTCTTTTCCCTTGGGAGAATGTGACAACTACCCTTACGTTTGATCATGTCGGTGACACCTCTTGTCACACCTCTAAGAAATTTTTTGACCTTTATCTTGACGGAATACTGGGTCGTTAGGGTGACGACCCGTATGTGTGGCTCCTTTGGTCTTAACTTTCTCTGTGCACATGGGGTTACAAGTAGCGTCGTGACAAATATTATCGGTCCTGTACCTTCGTTGGATCTACAGGTAGTCAAAGAAAAAAATTTATATTTAAATAAATAAAATTAACCTCCAATTAATGAAATGTTATAACATAACCAAAACGGTATGTAGTTGTACATAGACGGTGTCCATACTAAGGGCTCCTTTTGTGTGTATTGGAAGAGAGTCGACTGAACGAGAACTTTTCGTTAAGAATGAAGACCTACACTTCTCGGTCGTCCTCGGACAGTCCAGTTCACACTTCTCCTTCCCTAGACCTAGTCTTGGTACACCTTCCCATTACTATACTCCCCTGTACAGTATCGACCCCTGATTTCTCTTCTTAAAAAAAAAAAAGACTTGATTTAATATCTCTCTACTCATAATTCATGAGTTGTCGACTCGGTGGTCCCTTCGGGTTAATATATTAATTCTTGTAATTTAAATTTTTTTTAGGTGATGTACAATAAATTATTTACACTGTTGGTTCCTTCACGAGAGGTTTCATATACTTAATTGAGTCAGTCACTTATTAAGTCGTTATTTAGATAAAGTCTTTATCAGTCGCACCACCTAAGTACAGTTACATACCGTTTTGGTTATGTCATAACATTTCATTTTATTTCATTTTTATTTTTAATTTTTTTTCTTTATCCGATATTTGTTATTTAATTTGATGATTAAATGAGTCGATTACTCGTAATGAAGAACGTGTGTTTCTTTTAAAGAATTCGTATAGACTTAAACTAATTTTCAAGAAGTCTTTTTTTCGTTTCTTACAACAATGATAAATCAAAGATTCAGTACAGACTGAGAAACGTTGGGGTACCTGACATCGTACGAACCGGGGAGAGAGGAGGTGACAAAGGACCTCAAACGAATTTAAGTACAGGTAACTCAGTCACTACGATAAGTTGGTACGGTAGGAGCGAAGGGAGAAAAGGAAAATGGGAGTTAGGAAAGGTCATAGTTCCAGAGAAGGTCACTCAACAGAGAAGAATAGTCCACCGGTTTCATAAGGTTGACACCACGACCTCTTCTGAGAACACTCAGGGAACCTGACGTTCTTCTAGTTTGGTCAGTTAAGATTTCCTTTAGTCAGGACTTATAAGTACTTTCCTGACTTCGACTTCGAGGTTATAAAACCGGTGGACTACGTTTCTTCGTTTCTTATATCTCTTTAGTTTTTATGTTTGTTTGGACCGGAAGGGTCGAAAATGACTTTCTCTCCATGAACTTCTAAGTGAATTCAGTAAATTAGGAACTTTCACAATCAACGAATCAACACAGGCTGAGAAACACTGGGGTACCTGACATCGGACGATCCGAGGAGTCAGGTACCTGAAGAGGTCTGTTCTTATGACCCCACCCAACGGTACGGGAAGAGGTCCCCTAGAAGGGTTGGGTCCCTAGTTTGGACCGAGTGGGCATAACGTCCGTCTAAGAAATGACAGACTCGGTGGTTCCTCCGGGAATTAGGCTACCAGTAATCGTTTTTTTCCTACCAAAACCCCTTTTAAGGTGAGACCCCAAACCAGGACCATTCCAGTCCGGTGTCTCATTGTCGACTAAGAATCATATTGGTGGAGATAGTCGTTCTCGAGGAGTCGTGCTAATTCTCCTTCGACAAAGTGAAAGGATTCTGTTTTGATTTCTACTCATAAATACTATGGACTGAAGGACCGGTACTAAATTTGGTGATTCTTTAAAAGGTGGAACTGTAAATGAGAAGCTTAGTGTTAATCGAATACCGTGACTTCCACTACTACTACTACACTAGGGAATATTGTGCCGACGAAGGACTCGTTCAAAGGTTTTTATTATTTTCTCGAATGAGTGACACGACCGAATGTACCACGTAAATTGGTTTTCAATTTAAGGGAGTAACGTATTATTCTGAAAGAAGTTATGAACATAAATTAAATACAATATCCATTAATAGATGATAGTTATAAATAGATATCTATGTAACAGTCCTGAGTATCAAGATTATCAAGACTATCGAAAAGAAGGTTACTTAATTTCGTTTACTTTAAACCCCCGTACTAAAGTAGTAGAGTTACATTGTCCCAATTCCATTCACTAAATCTCACAGAAAGATCAGATTCTCCTTAATTATGAATAACTCGTCGATAATACTGTCGTACCATGTAGGACGGAAACTCCTGAAGTGATAGGATATGTAACGACACCGTGTAGAATTATAGTGATAAAAGTAAAATATACACTCTTTTACTTTATGGTATCTCCAATTGTAGGGATTCGAATCACCAGATTTAACAACGTTTTGAAATTAACTCAAAAATTAGGTTTAGATGGAATGTGTTTTCAGACTTGCGACAAAACCAAGCTATAACAAAGACCCATGTAGATCATTGAGATGTAAACGTTAGTTCGAAAGATCTCATAGTTCGTCGTTTTCATGTAGTTTAAAAATACATGTATATATTAAAACCAATTATAAGATCCCTGTTCAAATGGAAAAATAAAGTTCTTTTATGAATAGGTCTTTTACTTAGACCTAAATAAAGACTTAGGTCTTTTACTCAAAGTACATATACTCGGGGATCATAAATAGAACATAATAATGCATTATGGGTTAGTGTCCCTGTCAGAAGTTCCCGTCCTTCACTTTTAAAATTATACATTAGGAAGTTAAATTTTCCATGAATAGTCAAGTTAATATGCCATTTGTTTACCCGATCCGTAATAATAAAGGAAAAACGTCAACTGTTGTAGTTTCTAACGAGTCGACACTAAGTTTGGATACAGTAAACTAAGTTTTAAGACTCGAAAAGGACGGTGTGGGAAACGTTCTATGAACTTTCTTTTAAAGGAGGGGTATACATTCCATTGATAGGAGTGAGTGATGTTAATCTTTTGGTGACAGAACACGTATTTAGAGTTTATAAAGATTTTCTTATACGTAACCGAAGATCTGTCAAGACCCGAATTTAGAGGTGAGACAGTGGAGGACCACGGAACCTCTTCTATTACTGACTCAAAGGTAAAAACGAGGGGATGTGGTACCTTCAGAGGTCGAGATTTCCTAGGTCTGAGTCCTCCAGGTGGAGGACCGGTGGGGTCGTCGAAGGTTCCTCACCCTTTACCTAACACCTAGAAATAAGGACTACCCTTGACGGGTTTACAGGGTAAAAGGTCAAATTTCTTTAACGAGGAAAGAGAATACGAAGGGAGTTTGGAAAAGGGAGAGGGAGAATCAACTTCTGTTGACTGTATCGGAAGAGTTTACTAGAAGCCAAAAGGGTTCAAATCTTTCTCCATGACGGAAGTTAGTTCATCACAAACTAACATCAGGACTTCCGTGTAGATTCCAGTCCCTTGTGTCTTAGGAACCGTTCTAGTCCCCTTTGATATCTTGTCTTTTACGTTAAAATGTAGACTTATATGATAGAGTACTGTATATGACAGATATCTTTATATACAAGTATAAGAAAACATCCCTGACACAATTCATATAAATAATACATACATAACCTGATATCCTCGAAGGGTCCACCACGATCTCCATTTCTAGGGCGGACGGTTACGTCCACTACATTGTCTACTCCCAAGTTAGGGACCCAGTCCTTCTAGGAGACCTTCTCCTTTACCGTTGGGCGAGCTCACCCAACACGGTCCGGGTCCGGAGGGTCTCTTAGACTAACGTTAACTGTCCGATACCGACACGGATAGAGACATGAAATGTGTACATGGGGTTACAAGTAACGTCGTGATAAATGTTATCGATCCTGTACCTTCGTTGGATCTACAGGTAGTTGTCTACTTACCTATTCCTTCAATACCATGTATATGTGTTACGTTATAATGAGTCGATCTCTTTCTCTACGTAAACTTAGTCAAGGTTTTTCCACCTACTTTGACCTCGGATAATATGTTCAATCAGTCTTTTTCCTTGTGTTTATGAAATACAACTTAAATTAACCATCTCTGTTTATTATTATTTCTGTTATTTCGATTGAGAAGGAATCGGGAAAGACACGGTCTTTTATAAGATTAACATATACTAAATAAATCATCTACTTCCTTCTCTCTTTCTTTTTTTTNTTCAAATCTTTCTCCATGACGGAAGTTAGTTCATCACAAACTAACATCAGGACTTCCGTGTAGATTCCAGTCCCTTGTGTCTTAGGAACCGTTCTAGTCCCCTTTGATATCTTGTCTTTTACGTTAAAATGTAGACTTATATGATAGAGTACTGTATATGACAGATATCTTTATATACAAGTATAAGAAAACATCCCTGACACAATTCATATAAACAATACATACATAACCTGATATCCTCGAAGGGTCCACCACGATCACCATTTCTAGGGCGGACGGTTACGTCCACTACATTGTCTACTCCCAAGTTAGGGACCCAGTCCTTCTAGGAGACCTTCTCCTCTACCGTTGGGCGAGATCACCCAACACGGTCCGGGTCCGGAGGGTCTCTTAGACTAACCTTAACTGTCCGATACCGACACGGATAGAGACATGAAATGTTTACATGGGGTTACAAGTAACGTCGTGATAAATGTTATCGATCCTGTACCTTCGTTGGATCTACAGGTAGTTGTCTACTTACCTATTCCTTCAATACCTTGTATATGTGTTACGTTATAATGAGTCGATCTCTTTCTCTACGTAAACTTAGTCAAGGTTTTTCCACCTACTTTGACCTCGGATAATATGTTCATTCAGTCTTTTTCCTTGTGTTTATGAAATACAACTTAAATTAACCATCTCTGTTTATTATTATTTCTGTTATTTCGATTGAGAAGGAATCGGGAAAGACACGGTCTTTTATAAGATTAACATATACTAAATAAATCATCTACTTCCTTCTCTCTTTCTTTTTTTTTCGTCCTTCTTTCTTTCTCTCTTTCTTTCTTTTTCTTATTATTGATTATGTATACACTTAAAACCACATATTTACCAAACTCTCGGGAAGTGAAGGTAGTCGAGGGTCCCGGGTCGTCTTCTGGGAGGTTCTTCCCGAATAACTTTCTATGAGGTCGGCTGATAGATTCGTGTGTCGAGGGAATAAAGGGAGAGGTGAAGGAAAGGTTGTTCCGGTTGCCTTCAAGGATTACGGTTGTGCTGGTGTAGACAACGGTCATGATTTTTCATGACTTCGATTTTCTCCGTGTGAATATACTCTTCGTTTTCCTCTGAAACTATATTAAACAAAGTCGGTAATGATCTAAAGACCTATTTACCTGACCTTTCATGTGTGAACATAAAACTAAGAATAAAAAAGATAGAAGGTATTTTTTAAAACTTCTGTACACGGATGTATTTACAAGTAACCATATAACATTTAATGTGGATTCTAAAATTGTCGAAGAACTTTTTTTATCATTACATATGTTATAGTGTAACGTAGATTAAGTACTCTCTTAATTGGGGGTCTCGTTTTAACTACAGACTGACAAAAAACGTTAAGGTTCGTACATCGGGTTACGGAACACAGTCCAGTCAAGTCAGTGGGGTCGGCATAGGCTGAAAAACACTGGGGTACTTGACGTTGTGTGGTCAGAAAAGACAGGTAGTGGTTGAGACCTCGAAGTTTTCAGTACATGTAACTCGGCCACTACGGTAGGTTGGTAGCGTAGGAGAGAACAGGGGAAGAGAAGGAGGGAAGTTAGAAAGGGTCGTAGTCCCAGAAAAGGTTACTCAGTCAAGAAACGTAGTGTACGGGTCTCATAACCTCAAAGTCGAAATCGTAGTCAGGAAGGTTCCTTATAAGTCCTGACTAATGGAAATCCTTATTGACCAAACTAGAGGAACGTCAGGTTCCCTGAGAGTTCGTAGAAGAGGTTGTGGTGTTAAGTTTTCGTAGTCAAGAAACCACGAGTCGAAAGAAATACCAGGTTGAGAGTGTAGGTATGTATAGATGATCTTTTTGTTATCGAAACTGATCTACCTGGAAACAACCGTTTCAATTACAGAGACGACAAATTATACGACAGATCCAACCAGTATCGAAAATAAGGTTCCTCATTGTCAGAAGATTAAAGTACCGACGTCAGTGGTAGACGTCACTAAAACCTCGGGGTTTTTATCTGAGACAGTGATAAAGGTAACAAAGGGGTAGATGAGCGGTACTTCACTACCCTGACCTACGGTACTAAAATCGAAAAAAAGATACTACTGGAGGTTCTAGAAGATCTTGATTGTGGGAGGTTTTCTACAGGAAAAGTAGTGTCCCCTGACTTTACGTTTTTATTCTTCAGTTCTCTATGGATCCCATTGTCCTTTTAAACCGGATCCTCATGTTTTGCTTCGTCCCGTTTCCGATTGTCTCAAAACGGTTCTCTTGTGTGACAAGTATCGTTTGTGGGAGATGGTTGTTGTGTTCTCTACTGAGATGTGTACCTGTAGTGGTTTCCCAGTTATGGTTTTAGTCTAACTAATATAAGAAACATCGACTTCTGCCTCTTCAAGATGTCCCAATCGTTTTTGTTCTGACCCTCGACTGACACCGAGTCTAGTACTTGAGGAATAACGGTTTAAGTATGAATATAACTTTTCATCCCCTTTGGTGATCTGGTAAGCCTATACTGGATTTAGTTTAGGGATACTAATGTGTCACCTCCATGTTGTCTAAGTTCCCTAATCTAGACTATCTGTCTCAAGGACTTCTTGATACCTACCTCCAAATACTGTAACATCTCCTCTGTCACCAGTTCTGGTTGGGTTCTTTTTCTTTACGTCGTTCCGTTTTACCAACGGACTCCCCCACAATGTTTATCGACTCTTTTCTTCTCTTCGACTTCCTTTTCCTCTTTTTCTTTCTATATGGGTAAACTTACGTCTCAAGGTTTCTTGTCGTTCCTCTCTATTCTTTCAGAAGGAGTCACTAATTATGTTTCTTTATCTCCTTTTGTTATCTTACCCTCTCTGATCTCTGGAGAAGTCCTTTTAATCTCTATGGTTCCCTTTTAAAGTACGTTTTTACCCGAGTTATTTTCTGTCTTTACCATACCTGGATTGTCTTCGTCTTCTATAATTCTTTTCCTCCGTTCTTATGTGTCTTCTCGATATGTTTTTTCTAGAATTACTGGGTCTATTGGTACTACCACTCTAATGAGTGGATCTGTAATGAGGTCTGTAGGACCTCACGTTTCAGTTCTCCCGGAATCGATTCGCCCGTAGTGATACTTGTTTCGATGACCTCCACTACCTTAAGGTCAACTTGATAAAGTTTAGGATTTTCTACTACGACGATTTAACGACGTGAGTTATAGGGTCGTTTAAACCTTTTGAGTCGTCACCGGTCTCCTGACCTTTTCCAGTCAAAAGTAAGGTTAGGGTTTCTTTCCGTTACGGTTTCTTACGAGTTTGATGGTGTTTTAACGTGAGTAGAGTGTACGATCGTTTCATTACGAGTTTTAAGAGGTTCACTCCGGAGTTGTCATGTACTTGGTTTCTGAAGGTCTACAAGTTCGACCTAAATCCTTTCCGTCTCCTTGGTCTCTAGTTTAACGGTTATAAGTAACCTAGTAGCTTTTTCGTTCTCTCAAGGTCTTTTTTGTAGATGAAGACGAAATGACTGATACGGTTTCGGAAACTGACACACTTAGTGTTGTTTGACACCCTTTAAGAATTTCTCTACCCTTATGGTCTGGTGGAATGGATGGAAGACTCTTTAGACATACGTTCAGATCTTCATTGTCTTAGTCTGTACCTTGTTGTCTGACCAAGGTCGACCCTTTCCTCATATAGTTCCGACATATCATAGTGGGACGAATAAATTGAATATTTGCCTCATATAGTACGTTTTAAGGTCCGACCTACTTCGTGTTCGACCTTAGTCCTAACGACCCTCTTTATCGTTATTGAAGTCTATACGTCTACTGTGGTGGGAATGACGTCTTTCGTTTCTCCTTGACTTCTCGGAGAACTTCTTTCGTTTTCTCCTCTTACTTTTTAGGTCCAATTTTGAGTATTAAGTTTTTTGATTTTAGTACGGAACATATAGTATGGATAATTCATTTACCTCATACAAAAGGTATACGTAAGTTAAAAAATATGTTTCAAGTCCCTTTATCAATTGATTACACATAAACAGGTGTATATGTTGTCGCTGTACTATTAATATAACTATTAAAACCCCTCAAGTGATACTAAGGAACCTAAATTCATTAAATTAAGAATCACTGAGACTAAGGAAAATCCTAGCGGTTAACTTTCTTAAGGAAGACTTTCTTCTTTGTGAAATTTTTCACAATTGTACGTTGTAAAAGATTAGAATTCTTAAAATTCTTTTAGAATTCTAAAAGATATAGTTCGTTTAAACATGTTTAGGTCATAAGGACCTTTTGTTAGTTCCTGTATTTGTGTCCATTTTGTGGTCGGGAAGTGGTCTCACTTCAGTTCCACTCCGTTTGCACTTTTCACTAAATTCGTTCACATTACAAAATACCTTGAAGTCTCATCTGGATAGAGTGTCTCCTTCCTTTCTCTTTTGAAACACTTATTTTATTGTAAATCTGACCTGAAACTTCTTATCTATCTTATAATTCATCTTTATCTCCCCTTATTTTTCATACTGTTCCATCCCCTTGTTTCACGTTCCATGTAAACCCTCTATTACATTAAACAAACCTTCTCACCCTTCACTTCGAACCTTCAGTAAAAATTTGTACCCTCCAGAAGTCATGATGTCAACCAAACATAAACGAAACCATCTAATACAGTCAGTGACTTCCGAAAATAAGTATTTTAATTAATATGTGGCAAACGTACGATACAAGGTCAATAGAATGGCATTGTTAGATCATAAACATGGATTCAAAACATTGGTTTCTGGATTATAGTTCTAAGGTAGAGGTCTTGACGGTTCCTTTAGGACTCCTTTTTCTCGTTTCGACCTCTGTATGGAGGGTCTGAAGACTGTTAAAAATGTTTCGATATCATTAGTTTTTTCGTACCATGACTGTGTTTTTGTCTGTATACCTAGTTACCTTGTCTTATCTCTCGGATCCTTATTTGGGTGTATGGATACCAGTTAAGTAGAACTTGTTTCCTTGGTTTTTACCTCTCTTCTCTCAGAGAAGCCGTTCACCACAATCCTTTCAACCTGTCGGTGTACATTTAGTTACTTCGATTTTACGAGGAAGTGTATTATGTGTTTTTATTTGAGTTTTATCACGATTAGAAATTCTGTTCTGTGCTATTTTAAGGATCTTCTCTTGTATCCACTTTGTAAGTGACTGTTTTTAGTATTGTTACAAAATACACTCAGAGGGTTCTGTCATCTTTTTAACTATTATCGTTTTCATTTGTTCACTCTGAACGTTCGAAAACGTGTCGTTTTCCTTCGTATTTTGCTTTACTTTTCTGTTGACTACCTGACCCTCATTATAAACTTTTACTGCGTCAACTGTTCCTGAAGTAAAGGTTTAATATGTTTGTCGAGTATGTTGTGTTATTGTTTTTTTGGTTTGTTGAGTTATTTTTTTACACGTCGAGATTTATCTGTAAAGAGTTTCTTCTGTATATTTACCGGGTATCTGTGTACTTTTCTACAAGTTACACGACTAATAATCTCTTTACGTTTAATTTTGATGTTACTCCATAGTGGAGTGTGACCAGGCTTATCGGTAGTAATTTTGTAGATGTTATATGTGATACAATTTGTGACCTCTCCCATACCTCTTTTCCCTTGAAAGAATGTGACAACCACCCTCACATTTGATCGTGTCGGAGACACCTTTTGTCATACCTCCAAGGAATTTTTTGATCTTTATCTTAACGGTCTACTAGATCGTTAGGACGAGGACCCGTATTTAAGTTTCTTCTGTGATTTAAGTTTTCTGTGTACGTGGATTTACAAGCATCGTTGTAATAAATGTTGTCAGTCCTGTGCCTTCGTTGAATTTACAAGTAGTCGTCTACTTACATAATTCTGTACCGTATATGTGTGTTACCTCCTAATGAGTCGATATTTTTCTTGTTTTATTACGAGAAACGTTGTGCCTACCTGGATCTCTACTAGTATGACTCACTTCATGTAGACTTCGTCTTTCTGTTTATGGTACACTATAGTAAATATACACCTTAAATTTTATACTATGCTTACTTTGTAAAAATTTTTTGACTTTGTTTGGGTGCCCGTATCTCTTGTTTGAATACCAATACTCTCCCCTTTCTCAGTCCCTCCTATTTAGTCCTCGAACCTTAATCGTCTATGTTTGATAATATATATTTATCTATTTGTTGTTCCTGGTTGTCATATCGTGTCCCTTTATAAAAGTTATGTAATATTATTGAATCTGTTCTGACACTTTTTCTTAAGTGTATATATATACATACTGACTTAGTGAAACAACATACGGTCTTTGATTGTGTAACATTTAATCGATATGAATTTTTTTTTTTTTTTTTTTTCTGTGTTTCTAAGACAGAGATGGTGAACGATTACCCTATTGGACTCGATCTCTGAATCAGTACTTTCAACGGTGTCAAAGAATTAGATACATCATCTTTATTATAGACAGGATTAATAAGGTGTCCTAATAACATTTCTATTTTATCGGCACATACAATTTCGATGACTCCCGAGTGACTTGTAATTTACGACAAAGAGAACGAGTTACGAATATTCACAACTGACTGAGACTTTTGGTCGACAGTAACGTTACTTAATATCACCTCCGGACTCATCAACTCTCTTTACTTTTTCTCGACCTATTTTCGATCACCCAAATCACTTGTGACATGAAGTTTTTTTTTTTTTTTTTTTCCTCTTTTCAAGACTTCCGTCGTCTTATGTAAGGAGTCTCTGAGGGTTTGTTCGTTCGTTCAGTGTCAGACCCGTAACGGAGAAGTAGTCTTAGAGGATCCCCACAGGACTGGAGGGAGTGTACAGGGTGTATAGTGTCTGGTCTCCCGACCCGCTCTTACCACGGTTGCGCAGACCCGACTCGGTACCATGTTCGTCGTACATAAGGGACGTCCCGGGAACTAAACTTGAAGGAATCTCCTCTTGATGTCGACGTTTTTAGACATCCGGTGAGAGTTCCTATGCGAGTACTATCCGTAAAAGGTCTCAAGGATTGTTTTATAAATCTACCTCTTGATAATGACCGTTTGTTTGATTTTACGAGTTTTATTAGTCACTTATTTAATAATATCGTACTGTAAGTTCAGTGGTTTTGAATTACATGTCACCAAATAAGTTTTAGAGGTGAGTTACCTATACAGGTCTAAACGGATACTACGGAATTTATTAAAATTAGAATCCTCTCACTTTATTTATTTTTAGATTGGTACCTATACTCTGAAAATCGTCTGTTGACTCGGTGTTTGGTGGATTGTGTCTTGTTCGGGAAAATAAACACAGTAAATCATAAATAAACCCGAAGGGGTCACCGTGTCACCATTTCTTAGGTGTATTGTTAGTACCTCTAAGTTCTCTGGACCCAGTCTAGACCCCAGTCTTTCTAGGAGACCTCTTCCTTTATCGTTGGGTGAACTCATAAGAACGGACCTTTTAGGGTCCCTGTCTCCTCGGACTGCGCCGATGTTAGGTACTCCACTATCTCAGTCTGTGTCGACTCGTTGACTTGTGTGTGTGTCATAAGTAAGTAAGAAAATAAGTAAATGATCCAGTAAACTATTAGTAAAAATTTGTGGTTGACTCAACTCCATGCTTGATGCTTGTTTAATTCTTGATACATCATAGTTATGTTTGTTTCGATCACCTCCACTGTCTTAAGGTCTACTTATAAAGTTTATAATTTTCTACTACGACACTTTCACGGTCGTTTAAACCTTTTGAGTCGTCACCGGTGTCCTGACCTGTTCCAGTCAAAAGTAAGGTTAGGGTTTCTTTCCGTTACGGTTTCTTACGAGTTTGATAGTGTGTTAATGTGAGTAGAGTGTGCGATCATTTCATTACGAGTTTTAAGAGGTCCGGTCCGAAGTTGTCATACATTTGGTACTTGAAGGTCTACAAGTTCGACTCAAATCTTTGCCGTCTCCTTGGTCTCTAGTTCAACGGCTGTAGACAACCTAGTAGCTTTTTCGTTCTCTTTAGGTCTTTTTGTAGATGAAGACGAAATAACTGATACGGTTTCGGAAACTGAGACACCTAGTGTTATTTGACACCCTTTAAGAATTTCTCTACCCTTATGGTCTGGTGGACTAGACGGAGGACTCTTTAGACATACATCCAGTCCTTCGTTGTCAATTTTGACCCGTACCTTGTTATCTGACCAAAGTTTATCCTTTTCCTTATGTAGTTCCGACATATAACAGTGGGACGAATAAATTGAATATACGTCTCATGTAGTACTCTTTACAACCCGACCTCCTTCATGTTCGACCTTAGTTCTAACGACCCTCTTTATAGTTATTGGAGTCTATAAGTCTACTGTGGTGGGAATACCGTCTTTCACTTCTTGATTTGTCGGAGAACTACTTTCACTTCCTCCTGTCACTTTTACAACCGAATTTTGAGTTGTAAGTCTTTTGATTCTAGTACCGTAGACCAGGGTAGTGAAGTACCGTTTATCTACCTCTTTGTGACCTTTATCACTGTCTGAAATAAAACCCCCCGAGGTTTTAGTGACGTCCATCACTGACGTCGGTACTTTAATTCTGTGAAAGGGGAACCTTCTTTTCAATACTGGTTGGATCTGTCGTATAATTTTTCGTCTCTGTAATGAAACGGTTGTTTCCAGGCAGATCAGTCTCTATACCAAAAAGGTCATCAGTACATACCTACACTCTCAACCTGATATTTTTTCGACTGACGACTTCTTAATTACGAAAACTTAACACCACAACCTATTCTGAGAACTCTCGGGAAACCTGACGTTCCTCTAGGTTGACCAGGTAGGATTTCCTTTAGTCAGGACTTATAAGTCACCTTCCTGACTACAATTTCGACTTTGAGGTTATGGAACCCGTGGACTACGTTTCTTGACTGAGTAAACTTTTCTGGGACTACGACCCTTTCTAACTTCCGTCCGTCTCTTCCCCTGCTGTCTCCTACTCTACCAATCTACAATAGTGACTGAGTTACCTATACTCAAACCCACTTGAGGTCCTCAACCACTACCTGTCCCTCCGGACCGCGCGACGTCACGTACCCCAGCGTTTCTCAGTCTGTATTGACTCACTGACTTGATTTGACTTGACTCAACTCCATCATTAATGTTCGACGTTAAAATAATTAAAACAATTTCCTTTATTCCCAAAACTCACCGTCGAAATTCCCCTTATAACAAAGTCGGGACTCCCTGTTACCACCGTACCTCTGTAATAACGTCTGTACTGTAATGTAATCTGTCGGGTCGTAGAGTCTTATAATAGAGAGAAATCCCTCCGTTTCAAAGAGGTAGGTCTCCCACACAGAGTACATCCAACTGTTCTCGTGGTACATCTGACGATCCTTCACCTGACCTCAAGGTGTCTGTGTCCAGTCATTCACCGAATCCCGACAACACAGTTAATAAAGATGGACCTCCCATTGGTGTTCCGGACTTCCTGGTCTCTACGTTCGCAGACTCACAGACCGTGTGTCGCCAATAGGTATTTCGGTGATGTTCGCGCACTTCCCTCTTATATATCGCATCCTCTTTAGAAAGGGAGTACAATGAGGGCTTTGGTTTGTCGTAATGTATAAATTCCAAAGTCCGATTTCCGGTAAAGTTCTGAACGTCCTGGTTTTTTTCTTTTCTTTTTTTGTTGACTGTGAGTTAAACTTAATATTTTAATTTTTCCGACTTAAAAGGTTCGCATTCATTACACTTCGTGTTAACTTTAAGGTTCTAACTGAAATGATACCTTTTTATGTTTGTGTAAACTCAGAAAGGTGTCTCGTCGGTCTCACCTGTATTAACCGGACAAAACTTTGACCGCAGTAAACTGTGTCGGTGTGGAGACGTTCGGGAGAACACCGACAGTAAGAGGGACCCCTTTTTCCTATCGTCCTATTAAAAGTGTTTAAAAATGTGGGTTTTTCCCTAATACCCCCTTCTTCTTCGAGGGTCTCTTTTTTTTTTATGAACCTACACTTCTTGTTATGTTAAAATTGTGCAAAACTCAAAGAATCTTTGATACGACTCAAAGAGTCTTTGCAACGATCCCAAAACCATCCTAAATTAGTGGTCTAGAAACAAGATCTAAAAACACAAGATAAAAAGTGAGTGTCTATTGAGTGATCGTACTCGGGCCTTCAATGCACAAGACCATGTTTATGGATTGCCCGTTAAAGTTTTACGTTCTGGTACACTTAGAACCTCCAAACAACGAATTCGTTTTGAATGTATTTTAAGAAACGATTAGATTGTTCTTTGTATTGTTTTTCGACAAAATCCATAGGTCAAAAGTTAGGTGAAGTTGTACGGACTTTAATTTTGTGAATCTCGAAAATTCAGTACTGAGACCTGAGTCTGGTTCTCTTTTTCCACATTCGCGTCCTGGACAGAAAAGAAAGGGGAATGGACACAGGAGGACGTCTCCACACTGGAGTCCGGACATCCGTTGATGAGTCGGGAAATCAAACGTTAACTTTTTGGTCTCAGGACCTGATCTACCTACCAAAAACTCGAAGTGACGTGACCTACGAGTAACAAAGGATCTTTGACCCCCGAAACGATTTCTTTCCCCCATACCCCCGTTTCACCTTCACTACATCCACCTTGAAGGTCGGGCAAAACGAAAAGTAATTTCGTGAAGACAATTGTAGGTCAAGTGTTTAATCAGAAGGGTTTTTATAAAGTAAACCCTGAAGAGACCTCCAGGTCACCAATTCTTACACGGAACGTTGAGTTCCCTACGACTAAGCTAAGGAAAGTCCCTAGATTCTAGAGTCTACGGTGTCCGTTGATTTGGGTGTGTGGTGTCGATCTATCTTTGGGTGTACGGAGTTACTTCTGGGCTGTGTCGGTTTACTTATATAAAATTTTTCTTTATCTAAAACAAATTCACTTCACTTTCAGTGAGTCAGTACAGGCTGAGACACTGGGGTATCTGACATATCAGGTATCCTAAGAGGTCCGGTCTTATGACTTCACCCGTCGGAAAGGGAAGAAGGTCCCCTAGAAGGGTTGGGTCCCTAACTTGGTCCAGAGGGCGTAACGTCCGTCTCAGAAATGGTCGACTCGCCAGTCCCTTCGGACTAAACCAAATTTCGCTAAATGTTTCAAACTGTTGAAGATCTAGTATCCTACCTCCGACAACGGCCTAACTTGTCGAATACTCTGAGAAGGTCACACTACGAAGATATTAAGGAACGGGAAGGGTCTACCAATGATACGACGAGAGAACTCAGTTGGATCACTTGGGGCAAGGGGTCCGGGACCGTCCCAGTCCCTGTTACAGTGTGACTGGTCTGAGGGATTGCCGGTTCCACACACGGACGACGGGCGACGGACCTGTGCGTCGGACACGGGTCGGAGAGTCTCCTTCCCGGGGAAGGTCGTGCAGAAACGGACGCGACCCCGCGGAGACAACTTCGACAGGAGTGGGAGGCATAGCACGACACTTCTCCTCTCCTCAAGTAGAGGAACTCCCACGAAAGGTTAGGGAGAGTGGCGACGAGTGAGTGTACAAGCAAGTGAACCGACTCCCTGAACACCAATTTACTAATCTCTCCTTTGTTCGGGAAAGTTTAGTTAAGTTGTTTATGACGTCGTTCTAAATGCGTACTCTACACAAAGAATCGTACTGTTCCTTTCGTTTAACCATGTCACTCTTTTCAGGACTCTTTCGTTTGGACTGCACCACCCCTTCCGCCCGCTGGGGTAGTTCGCGAGTGTGCCTTGTGTGCGGTCACAAAGAGTTGAAATGTGACATGAAGAAAGTTCCTTCTCCCCACCCCGAGACTCCTTTCCTTCGACGTCTAAGTCCGGTCGAACGGGGTGGTTCCCACATTGTCTATCATAATACCGGGGTTCTGTGAAGACACCTTGTACTTATTACTTATATGCAAAAAGTAATAGATCGGTCAATAAATAAAATTAAACGTGTGTCTTTATTGTTGGGTAATTCGATACTAAAATACCTATACTGTCTGATGCGACTCCGTTTTGAAAATCTCCTATAAATTTCTTTTCATGTTTTTATTATATTCTCCACAGTGAGTATAAACCGTTTTGAGTACTACCTCCACCTTCCTAATTACCTCTAGTCTTTTGAATCCCGATCTGGTCCATGTCTATGAGAGGATAGGGTCATAAAGACCATTTCGATTAGACACTTTGACACATGTCTGAAGAGAATTTCAGTACAATTCCACAGGGTACAAACGAACAAAAAAACATGAAAAACTTTACACAAAGAAAATTTGTACAAATAAATGACAAATTAGAACAACGTGGTCCAAAATCTATACCGTACGTCCCCTTTAGAAAACAACGGTAAACCCTTCCAGGGGACCTCTTCTCGTACCGTTGGGTGGGGTCATAAGAACGGACCTCTTAGGGTTCCTGTCTCCTCCGACCACCCGATGTCGTGTACCAGGGTGTCGTAGTCTGTACTGACTTACTGCTTAGGAAAGTGAAATCCCTGAGATCGCACCGTGCGCCCGAATCAACAAGGTTCCGGACACCCTAGAACGGGAGGGGGCGGGGCGGTGGTTTCTGACTCGGACGCAGGGACGTAACATTCCGTCTAAGGATTGGTGACCCGGTGATCCCTTCCGGGACAAAGAAATAATTAATGGGAGTAGGGTGGTATTAACCACGTGTCTTCTACGATTTATTCCAGAAACTTCACCTACTTATGTATTTATGAACTTACTTATTTATTTCTTCTTTATTAACGAAAGATAGGGGTTCCTCGTCTGTACACGAGTGTGACTCCTCTTACTCCTACTAATTTTTATTCTAGAGTCTGAGTGTGAACTAGTAGACGATCGAAGACCGAGTGGACTATCCGGACTGTCAAAAGTCTCTTCCTAAGGTGAGTAGGGCACTGGGACGACCCGTCACAGATGTGAACCATCCCTCAATGGTGTATGGGGTGGACACCTACCCCCAGAAGAGTCCGGTCTAAGAGTTTAGGACCTGGACTTACTTCTAATTCCCTTTGATACCACGATACTTTATCACATGTTCCGTCAAATCGTTTCTACCTTTCTTTGAGGAGACTTGGGTCTTTTTTTACACTCATAATTAAGTACAGGATAAGAAACATTGGGGTACCTGACATCGGACGGACCGAGGAAACATGTACCCTAAGAGGTTCGTCCTTATGACCTCACCCATCGGTAAGAGAAGAGGTTTCTTAGAAGGTAAGAAGGTCTCCACCTTAGACCCAGAGGACGTAGTGTCCGTCTAAGAAATGGTAGATCCGGTGATCCCTTGGGTCCTCTCGGTGGGTGTTTACTCACGGACAGACACGTACACGACTCGTCGACATCCCGTATGTACAGTCATCAAAACGGGAAACGAACCTTTGGTTCCACACACACACATGGGTCTCGTGAAATATTGGTCGTCTTAGTTCATCGTTTCAGACGATAAAAAAAAAAAATTCAGGCACCTCATGAGACACTAGACACATATATTCTTCCAGAGAGAGTTTGTCCTATCTTTACTTAACCTCTTTTATTAACAAATGTACCACCTATGTAGAGGGATCGGGTGCAGGACAAACTATCATTACTTCTAACGTTGTGGTTTGCTGGGGTCTATAAGACGAACCTCAGTGGCAAACACTACTAACGAGTATCGACTAGTTTCCTATAATACTTTATACTCAGTCTGTCGGCGACCGAAGGACCTTCAAGGTCTTGGACATATATTTCTCCCTCGAAGGATCAACTCTGTGACCTCGTCGTCTCTTCATCCTCGATAGTCTAAGGAATTCGACTCTTCCTTCCGTCTCTGGTCGTACGGGTCTGACGGAGACGACGACGACGATGAGACCCCACGTCCCAGGGTGCCGAAGGGTCGTCGCTGAAGTCTTGTTCTGCACCTCTGCCACGTCCATTTACGACTTGAGGTGTACGGATTCTGCGTTTTCTGAATAAACACCAAAAGGTGTTATATTGTCTTATCATAGTCATACGTCAAGACCACCACTAAATCATTGATTAAGCACAGGTTGAGAAGCACTGGGGTACCTGACCTCTGGTGGTCCGAGGAGACAGGTACCCGAAGGGGGTCACTCGTATGACTGTACCCAACGGTAAGAGAAGGGGTCCCCTATAAGGACTGGGTCCTTAGCTTGGGTCCAGAGTACGTGACGTCCACCTGAGGACGTAACACCCGTCTAAGGACGTAACGTCGACCTAAGAAATGACAGACTCGATACTCGCTTCGGGGGTCATTACCATATTATCTCAAATAAATTCCTACCTAAAGGATGTCTCTCTCTAAAAACGGTCTTTCCCATAAGAGGGGTGTCTACATAGATCGACACGTATCTGAGAGTAAAAGGTCAATTTTCACTATCCCTTGATTTCTTTATTATATGTTTATACGGAGATATTTTAACATTAAGACTGAAGTATCATTTATCACCATCCTTCTTAAGATGAGGTTTTACTCAAAGGTGGTTGTTATTCCTATTATTCCTGGTACGTTGGATTCACCTTGGAAATTTACATCAAGAAACACAGTCCATACTGTCATATTTGGTAGTCATAAATCATTTTGACCTCCTAAAGGGTAAGTCACAAAACTATTAAAATAGAAAGTAGTCTTTATGGACCTTTTAATGATGTTGGACTTGTCACTACCCTTCTTTCAACTTTCCGTCTCTTTGCCACCGGAGTATTGACTTTTCGACTTCGTTTACGTTTTTAAGAAGCCCGACTCTCACTGACCCTTTGGTCTACGACTTTGGGACTTACACTACTTCGTCGGGTCTACACCCCACGGGCTGCACTGAGTCAAACAAGAATGAGGTCCTTTAGGAGCAACCCTCTTGTGTTTGAACTGGATGTCCATTAGTCTAACTCGTGGCCTCACCCTTTCGAGAAAGGGTAGTCTCGGTACTCTTTACTTTAGACTACCCAGACACAAAATAAAGTGAACTTCCTAACTCTTAATGTGGGGTCTGGACAGTTCTCGTCTACACCTGGTTCGGTAACTCTTTCGGAAAGTTGAGACCTCGTTACAGTGTGGGAACTGGAAGTGGTTCCAGAGACTCCCAGTTCGTCTGTATTACTATAGGAAACAGTCCCCTCCATTCAAGAAAAACATCGTGCTTTCATAAGAATGGAATTGAAGGGGAACGGGAACTTAGAGAAGTCGAAACATCTATCTAAAGGAACAAATTTTTTCTCACAACTAAAATGTCTGAATTCTTCCTTTGTTCTAGAGTAAACGATGTTTAGACAACCGGAGAATCGTTTCAATTACGAATGAGAGGGCCCAATTTGATTCATTCTTAGATCTCTTTGTAGACTATCTAAGACAAAGAACGTCTAGTAGCACTGTTAAGAGGGAAACTGCCTGGACCACCTTTGGAACGAGTACGAAAAGTTGGTCCACGTTTATAGCCTCCTCTACGAGTAAAACTACTACTACTTTCCACCTGGTTGCTAAAGGTTTCATTCAGTCGAACAAAACGGAGAGAGTTGGGAGGGGGGAGGAGGGTGGAAGAGTCAAGTAACATTATAACCAACTAAATTAACTTTCTTACGCAATTATCTTTATCCATGAAACGACGATGGTGAATCTTTTAATTGTTGTGTAAATCTTTTATATTCTCTTAATGAAGACAATCATTTCGATAGGATGACCAATGTTTACCCGATGAGACTTTAAAGATAACTCTTTCACAACTTTTATAATTACAAAAGGAACACCCGTAGATGTGTCTTAGAAAAAAATGACGTTTGTGTGGTTTCACATTGTTACAATAATTCTATAGATCTTTAATTCCCTCCTCTATGATATATAAAAAAGATTTTAAAGGTCGTAATTCGTAGATAGTCAGATATTCATCCTTTTTTTAACAAATATCTTCTTATAACGAAGAGTCACTTTATTATATACGGTATATTGGTGACTGTTCTAACTGATTAGACACGATCTCGGGACCAACAGACTTAAACGAGAAATTAACATTATTATCTTAAGTTCAAAATTGATTAGAGAAGTGACCAAAGGGTCTATCGAGTCACCATTTCTTGGGTGGACGGTTTATGTCCTCTGAACCCAAGTTAGGAACCCAGTGTCTCTAGGGACCTCTTTCTTTACCGTTGGGTGAGGTCATAAGAACGGACCCTTTAGGGTACCTGTCCCCTCGGATCGTTCGACGTCAGGTATCCCTGCGTTTCTCAGTCTGTACGGACTCGTACATTAGAGAAGTGATAATTACTTACGTAGGAAGAGTGGAAAGTCTTTTTTTGTTATATAAAGTTTTTCGATGTCTATTTTATTCTTGCAATTAGGAACATGTCAACATTTAATGAAGAATTAATTTACAGAGTTTTGACTTTTGTAAAGTTTATTAACGTTTACCCAAATAACAGGGAAAATCTAATATTGAACATAGCCCACCGTCGAGTACTTAAACCTGTAAGGGAACCTGAAAGAGTAAGATGACTGTAACCCCGAGACTACATGGGGTCAATGTAGAAGTCACCACTACAAGTCGAAAGAGTCCTACTGTAACTACCCTAGGTCCGGTAGATACCACCCATATTTCTTTTAGTCATACCTGTTCCCCAGGAATTTTGTAGGTAACGGAATAGAAAATTCTTCGAAAGTAACCAATACATCAAAAGGTTTCGGTCCGTCTTGATTGAAGTCTAGAGAACGAGGAAATCCTGGAAGGGTTTTAGGATGAGTCGGTCAGCCGGGTGTTTGGGGTCTTCACACACTATCGTTCGATTGAAAACTACGATATTGATGTTAAGCCCCTCTTCACTACAAGAAGTTTCTGGCCATTCTGTTGTCAAGAAGAAACGTAAAACATAAACACTATTATTATCCTGAGTGATGATACCCCGATATAGCCGATGATGATACAAAACGTATAATAAATAATGTAAACAAATATATTTATTAATATAAATATTAATTCATATTTGTTATCGAACGAGAACGTGTTGTATTACTTAAAAATTGTTGAAAAGAGGTCCATACATAAGACAGTGAACTAAGAGTCTTTTTAATGGTGACTTCATCGTGAGTCATTTATATTAAGGTAAAATGTCTAGTCATTTCATTTCGTCTCTCTTTCTTTCTCTAGGAGTCCTATGGCTCAAGTGACCGTCGTCTCGTCATTAGTCAGAAGACTGGAGACGAAGTCCGGAGAAGGGTAAAAACAGTCAGAAACCCTACCAATTAATGTAGTCTTAAAACAATCCTCTTTAACCAGGAAAAGTGTCGTGGTAGTACGACTACTCCCAACACATCTGGGGAAAATTCATAGTAGAACCTTCTCTATCGGCAAGGTTTCGGACACCAGTCTTGTTCAGAGACACGGGGGTTGGGACCCTCCCCCGTTTCTCCCCATCCGCGTCCCTCTTGGGGGTCTTCGTACTCCAGGACCGGGGTCCCCCACCCCTTACCTACCAGTGTCACTCAAAGGTAGGAGTCTCCTCCCAGGGTCTCGAGGGATCCGTCGTACTCTGGAGCTCTTCAGATCCCAGGGGAACGTACGTTCCTCATCCCGACGAGACGTATGTCAAGACTGAGGATTTCCTGGTCCTTTTATCATTGTCAGAAGAAGACTTGACGTGTCGGGTCGTACGTATCTTTCATCCCCACGAAATTTTCCGAAGAGGAGCGAGAGGAGAACCTCACGACAAGATGACTCAGTGTCAATATCGATGGGGTCTTCTGTCCTCTCAGTCGAGGAAGACGAAGGATCGGACACGAAATGATAGAGCTCAAATTCTCTATTCCTGCCTATATACGTCCCCCACCGAGTCACGACCGCTCACGATCCTTTCTATGGCGAAAGTTCCCTTCGAGAGTCATGTCGTCCTGTAGAGTAGTTTCGTTCACGAACTCCCCACTGGGGTTTCTTGTTCCTGCTCAGATCAGGCGTTCTGGACTCTCCTGTGACTCCAGTAAATCTACAGTGGTTCAGCACCTCTGTACCTGCCGTTCTTTGTCACTGCCGCTGACCGGACGGGGTCCAGAGTGCCCGTCCGTCTCCGGCGACTTAGTTCTTCCGGTCTCAGTCGGGACGCCTAGGTGTACCGTCAACTACGAAACAGAAATGGGGTCAGGGACACCTGGCATCTCAGTTGAAACAGTAATTGTTTATTATCCGTCTCAGCCTGTACTGACTTTACTGAATCGTGTGCACCCTGACGTCTTGGTTGAAACACTTGACGGCCAGTGTCCTCGTGTGTCCCTTACCGATTCCAAATTTGATGGGAAACGGAGAATAGTCAACGTACCGGAACCTGTGGAGGGAGACGGGGGGACTGGAGTTAAAGATTAGACACTCTACCTTCATTAGAGAATGTCCTAAAGACACTCCATCCCGTAATTCATCCATCTCACACATGCTTTACGTCTTACGATCACAACACAAGATCAGTCAAGGTAACCTCTTAAAACGTTCGACCAACAATTTGTCGTAATAATTTTCAAATTAATATAATTAAATTTTAATATAAATTTGGTTTCCATGATTTTTATTAATATTGAGTAGGGAAGCCCACATACACACACACACACACACACACACACACACACACGTACACACAATCAGTGAGTCAGTACAGGTTGAGACACTGGGACACCTGACATCGGGATCGGACGGTCCGAGGAGACAGGTACCTTAAGAGGTCCGTTCTTATGACCTCACCCATCGGTAAGGAAAGAGGTCCCCTAGAAAGGTCGGATCCCTAGTTTGAGTCCAGAGCAGACAACGTCCATCTAAGAAATCGAAGACTCGGTGGTCCCTTCCGGGGTAGGGAAACATAGGGAAACGTTAATAAAACGATATAAAAAGACAAATAAATATAAGAACTCTACCGAATACGGACATACCCCCTTTATGATATGTCACTCCATGGTGAAGTTTAGACAACTTTAGACGTCACCAACCTCATAAAGGCGGTTCTTTCATTCGTTTCCGATGTCTGGTCTTGAAGAGAGGTGGAGGTGAAACCTCTCGATGTACAATTTGTGATTGGGTGTTCGGTGGTCACGGTCGGTATCTTCCCGGACCTACTGTGGTCTTGAACGATACATAAACTAGTTTTAGAAAAAAAAAAAAAAAGTTTAATCCAAGATGTACGCGTGTTTAGGGAAGATGCGTCTTCAACTCGAGTTAAAGTAAAGATAAAAGACCGGCGTAGAGGGTTTACCTGAAGTACGACGAATACTCCAACGGCGGTCCCTACTCCAGGCCAAAAAGTTTCCATTATGCAAGTTAAAAACAACAAGAAATCAGCGATTCAGTGCAGACTGAGAAAACGCCGGGGCACCTAACATCAGACGGTCCGAGGAGATAGGTCAATCGAAAGTCAAAAATGGTCAACCCCGAAGGGACTACCGAGTCTCCCATTTCGCAAACGGACGTTACGCCCTCTGGGTCCAAGCTAGGGACCCACCCTTCTAGGGGACCTCTTCGCTTACCGTCGGGTGAGGTCATAAGAACGGACCTTTTAGGGTGCCTGTCTCCTCGAACCACCCGATGTCAGGTGCTCCAGTGTCTCAGTCTGTGCTGACTCGCTGAAGTGAAAGTGAAAATGGTTAATTCAAAAGGAGACGAAACCCCGAGTACATACTCTAATGATGGTTGAAAGAAAGGAACCTGAAACTGTTTGACTCGTCAGTATGGTATAGTCACCCTCAGGTAGTGGAATCGATTCTTAACGTCCCACGTAAAGATTCCCTTTTCTAAACTCTGTGTCTAAAGGACCGAACAAACACTTAGACCTGAATGCTTTCCTAAAAGACACGTTTGATACATAAAATTTAGGAGAGGTGGAGGGACCCCACAGGTCCTTGTTTTGACTCTCCTTGTAACCTCAGCGAACCAAAGGATCTCGGACAAAAGGCGTTCAACGAAAGGACTTTCCTCTTCGACGGAGTGCTGTCGGTCTATCCCCACGACGTCGGAACGGTAGTCTCATACGGAGCGTCTGGTCGACACGACTACGACAGGGTCCAGACACTCGTAGTGTCTTAGTGTCTTATTCCGGGGTGTCGTATTCCGGGGTTTCAGGTAGATACAACAGTCTAGAATGAGGTCTGGAAGAACTTACAATGGTTCTAAGGGTCCGTTAAGTAAACGTGTAATTTCACACTTTTCAGGAATTAATGGTGTTTAACTTACTCCGTTTGAAAAACTAAGATAGTCTTATTTTGGGGTTAGGTTACTAGTCGAGGAATGAAACTGTTGTGATCCGGTTTATTGTCAAAAAGACGTTTATACAAACGGTATCATATCTGTTCGTAATTCTGTGGACTGAGTCATTATGAGAGTTCCGTTTCTTGACCTTTGTTAAGTCTACCCGTTATTTGAAACTTTACGCGAAAGATCGAGAAAATCTTACTTTTATTTATCCTAAAATCTATGTGTTTCAAAGTTTGACGGGGGGGGGGGTGTTGTAGCTCCCTATTTATTCTAAACACGTTATTCTTGTTACGACCGAAGTTCTACATTCTGGTCAAAATAAACTGAACCCCAAATAATTCATAACCTCGTCCTTTTCCGATGGGAAAGGTCATAAGACTACACCTCTTAAGGTACCTTAGATATCAAGTACCCCAGTGTTTTTCACTCTGTGCTGACTCGTTGAAAGTGAAGTTAATGACTCACTTTGCACGTCTTAGACCTGTGTCGGATTTATATTCCTAAACCTTGGTAGAAGATCAATCTACATTACTAAAGATGGGTCCCAGCGTTCAGTAATGTCTGACTCAGTAATGTTGGGAGACCGGAAATCCTATGGAACCCCACTTGAAGACGTCGGACACCCGTTGGACCTCTTCGTTTCTAAAGATAGGGACACCACCGTACTACTTGAGAAATCAACAAACTTGAAACCTTTCTCCAGGGGTCGAGGTATTTGGTCAGTAAGGGTTTCGAGCGATGTCTAATCTTAGTAGGTCCTTTTTTTTTTTTTTTAAATTTATATGATTAAATTAACCAGACCTCATCCTATAGTCGTAGTCATAAATCTTTTTTGTGTTTTTAGAGGGATTTACTAAGACTACACGTCGTCCCTGTGACGGGAACGTGTACTCTCGTTCGCAAATCGACCTCTAGACGAAGGACAGATGACCACGGGAACCGTTCCCAAAAGTAGGGCTAAAGAACTAACCGTCCATTGTTCATGACCCGACAATCCCCCGTCCTACACGAGGCGCCTATGGGATCCCTGTAGATGTCTAGGAAACCGAAAGGTTCTTGCCACTTCTCGTAGCTACGACGACAAAGACTCCTTCTATGACCCTTTTGTATGAAGAAACAACGGTTGTTTACGACCTCCATTTCTGACCCACGTCTTGTACCCTCCTATGGACAACAAAGATACATCTTCAATGATCTAACTCAGTAAATTCTCTACTCAGAGTATAACAGAACCGACCGACGGAAACGACACTTACCGTCATCGAACAGATCAACGTTTCAGACAACTGGTCATTACTAGTATAGACAGGATCTTTAGGTCCTTCTTACACTCGGACTTAACTCTTTCTATTACACTTCTCTTCCCGTAAGTAGAAGTATCTTGACGACGTCGGTGGTCCTTGAATAGAAGGTGACGTAAGTTGTAATTAAACCGTGGGTGACCTCTTTAATCTTAATCCGCAATATTAAGTCTCGCTGGAAAATTTAAAAGATCAGGTGGGTCGTAGGATGAGTGGAGTAGAGTGGATGGTAAAATATGTATTAGACACTTTTTCAAAAATAATGCAAGAACGACTACTTAAGGAGTATAGAAATTGTTTATCAAGACTGTAAGGTTAATAAAAAACTGGTCCATACTACTTATATTTGTCAGGTACCTACGTCCAATAGGGTTTTACTATCTTCTTCTGAAAGGACCTTAACCGTTGTTTCAACTACGACAAAAGGTCTTTCCGCCATTCACTCAAATATGTGAGGAGATAAAACAACTGTGTTTACAGTAGTCATAACAATAAATCTTGTCTTTTATGTTTTTTATAAATAAGAATGTTTACTGAACCTAAAAAAATTATCAAGTCCAATTTGGATCTTTAGTAAACATATTGTATTACAGAGGGAACAAACTGAAGATCCTAAAAAGATGAAGAAGGTACCTTTTTCCGTTATGTTTAAACTAGGGTTTTGATTCTCTTAAAACTGAGAAGATTTTCGATTATCGACCAAGTTGACGTCTTTTTTAACTGGTCACAAATGTTCCAATTTGTCTTTTTATACAAAGTGTTCCCTTTCACAAAGGATTTCTCGGTACACAACACAATCAGCGAGTCAGCACAGGCTGAGAAACACTGGGGTACCTGACATCGGGTGGTCCGAGGAAACAGGTACCCTAAGAGGTCCGTTCTTATGACCTCACCCAACGGTAAAGGAAGAGGTACTTCTCGGTATATAGATTTATTTTATTTCAATAATTCATATTAGAATAAAATTTCATATTAGAGTAAATATGGAGTAAGTCGTAAAAAAATACTAAATCTTACATTAAAAATATATGATGACATTAAATCAAGGTGTTTACTCCGGATTGATTCCAGTCCAAATATTGAATACCTAAGTATACCCGGTCAAAATGTTACTCTCTTTGAGAAGACCTTTTATATTCTGAGACTGTAACTATCACCTTTTGTGAGAGTCACTACAGAAGAGAGTTCTCTCTTTCTTTGCTCTATATTCGGAAGTGGTCTTCTTTTTGTTAAGTTCTTGATACTCGTTGGTGATGATGGTAGGACCATACGTTCCCTGTGGAAACAATATTTCACAAAATGCAAACTTTATTTCGGTAGGAACAGAGATGATAAAGAATTTGAAAGATAATACAAACAATACAATAATAAAGACTAAAATTTCCGTGTGTCTCTAAAAGTTTAAACTTTATTAAAGTTTAAACTTTATAACGTTTATACGTTATATGAGTACACACTTTACTCTTATCTACTTTTCAAGTCTATAAGGGGGTAAGAGTACCTTAAATGTAGTATGTCTTCCCCCCTCTTAATTAAAAGGTACGGGAATATTCCCAAAGTTTTAACCAAAATCCATTCGACTCCCTGTCGTACCGTCGCGAAAGATTCCCGGACAGGAGAAGAGAGGAAGACTCATGTACCTTCCTAATATAAAAGGTGTCAAGTCAAGGGGCGTCTACACCTTCCCTCCCCACCCTTCACCGTGGACCTATCAGGACCGGTCACCTCACACGGGTCTTCACTGGTGACAGTGAAGGCCTACCTTTGGGACCTACGACCACGTTTGAAGAGGTCGCGACGCCCCTGACGTCTTCGTACGCACGGGTCAGCAGTCCCAGGTTGAGAAACGGTGGTAGAGGAGGTCCCTAGAAGGGTTGGGTCTGTAGCTCGGACGCAGAGGACGTACAGGACGTAACGTCCTCCTAGGAAATAACGGTTCGGTGACCCCTTCGACGACATCTTCGTGTCAAACTCTCTTAAAGGTGTTCCACCTTCTTCGGACTTAAGAACCCGGTTGCGAGACTTGTCAGTGGGTTTTGGAGTCATCTAAAACGTATTCTTTATTTGCAAGTAACACGATTCGATAGTTCTACAATCTAAAACAATTTCGACGTGTTGATCGAGAGGGTCTCCTTGCGACAGATCAAAGAGTACGGACTCGACCCTCCCACAATCACCTCTGTCCTCAGGACATCCATCGGAGACTCGGGACACTCGAAGTCCGTGTGGAGTCTCCCACGAGTCCCAAACGTACGAGTGAGGGAGTCAGCACAGGGTGAGTAACGTTGGGACACCTGACATTAGGTGGTCTGAAGAGACAGGTCCCCTAAAAGGTCTGTTCTTAAGACCTCACCCAACAGTAAAAACGGAAGTCCCCTAGAAGGGTCGGGTCCCTAACTTGGGTACGGGGGACGTAGAGGCGTGACGTCCGCCTAAGAAATCACGACTCTGTATCCCCTTAAGGTCTTACAAGTGTCGGAAGGTTCATGCGTCTCTTAGAACCCTTATAAAACTCCATAAGCACTAAGACTCCGTCCGTCGATTCAGTTGTCAAACCTGTCGTCATATTGGAAGGCAAACCGATTCAGGGAGAGTATAACTTTATGTCGGATTAACGTCTTTTCACGTGTACATTTATAAGGGTAGTTACACAATAGTGTTTCAATTATTGAGGTACCTTGGGAGTGGGTCGAGTTCTTTGTTTTGTACTGGTCACAGTTCCTCCCACTTTACAGAGGGAATGGGAAGAACCCGAGAACACCGTCGTGATTATTATTTGAACTGTACTCCCTCTAATTGTTTTCTTTTTCTGTAAATTACGTACGTGTTCCTCCACAGTATCTTTACTCTGGAGTCGTCCTTCGAAAAATTCTATTTCTTTGTTATTTAAACACTCCTTAACTCTTCTGTTTCTTTAAATCACTTCTTAGATTCCTCTCAAACCAAACCTCGTCACTTGACTTCAGCGTTCAAACACATATGTCCGAAGATTCAGGACGCTCAGGACAGACCACTATTCCTATAGAGAGGTAGAGGTCGATGTCCCCACGGTGGACGAAGGTTAAACTAGGAGGGATTCACGACAATACTGTCGACGAATACTACTCCTGTGAGTTTTATTAGAGGGAAAGTTTATCACAGTTAAATTTCCTAAGTAGTAAACCGGTGACTACTCATTCTAGAATATAATTAAAGTTTATCACTCAGTTTGGTTATTCACAAAAATACAGAATTGGTTTCTACGTCCTTCGTAGAGTGTTCTGTCATACACAGGGAGTGTGTCAGGATAGTGCCGAGTTGAGAGAGAATCGAGCAAGGGGCCTTATTCTCGGACTTTGTCCCTAAGATCCACGGAAGTCACCCCCTCCTCACGAGAGTCCTCCTCCCCTTTTTTGTCAAATCTCGTCCTTTTTCGTTTTCTTACGACTTCTTGCGTCAGAGTCTGTCTCGAACGAAACCAGAGTACCCGTTCCTTGAGACCTCGTTTTTGACTTAATGTCAATCCGGATGGAACTCCGTTTCCTTGATCGGAAAACAGTTGACAAAGTCAACGTCGGACCAAACCCCTCTGTCCACATCGAGGGTCCTTCCTGTGACAGTAAGTCGTTTCATTGTCCCCTGTTGACCCCCGACATCGTCGACTGGGAACGTCAAAGGTGGTCCCGCGGTTGTCCCTCGTCTCCGTCACGGTTCTCGTGAGAGATATGTGAGAGACAGGAGGTTTCTTTGGTGATACGGGGGTGGACGATTCTGGAATCCAATTTGAGGAGGTAAAAATTGATTTAACTAAGTCTAGTCGAGTCAAGTCAAGTCAACGGGTCAGCACAGACTGAGAAACGCTGGGGTACGTGCGGTCCGGAGGGACAGGTAGTGGTTGAGGGTCTCAAGTGAGTCTAAGTGCAGGTAGCTTAGTCACTACGGTAGAGTAGGAGACACCAGGGGAAGAGGAGGACGGGTCGTAGTCTCAGAAAAGGTCACTCAGTTGAGAAGTGTACTCCACCGGTTTCATGACCTCAAAGTCAAAATCGTAGTAAGGAAGGTTTCTTTAGGGTCCCGACTATACGAAGTCTTACCTGACCAACCTAGAGGAACGTCAGGTTCCCTGAGAGTTCTCAGAAGAGGTTGTGGTGTCAAGTTTTCGTAGTTAAGAAACCGCGAGTCGAAAGAAGTGTCAAGTTGACAGTGTAGGTTTGTACTGGTGTCCTTTTTGGTATCGGAATTGATCTGTCTGGAAACAACCGTTTATTAACTAAGTTCTCGTACGATAAAAGATAGACGGAATAACACAACTTGTAATAGCGAGACGTGAAATAGGTGACTGAAACCCAACAATGGTAAACAACAACAACAACAAGTCAGTGATTCAGTGCAGGCTGAGAAACGCTAGGGCACCTGACATCGAGTGGTCCGAGGAGACAGGCACTCTAAAGTGTCCACTTTTATGGCCTCACACAAAAGTAAGGAAGAGGTCCCCTAGACGGGCTGGGTACAGAGGACGTAACCGTCCACCTTAGCAATGGAGCCTTGGTGGTCCCTTCGGGACAATGGTAAACCCCCGAAAATATTTATTACACCGTGTGTACATCCACAAAGACCACTGACCTATGGTTTCTCATGTCGACGACTCAGTGTCTCTAACAGTCTTTGAGAAGTCTAAGAAGGGACCGAAGTAGAAACAATAAGGTGGTGTTGTCACCACCGACCGAGACATGTCCACGATTTGGTCGAAGATTGTCGCCAAGAACAACCCAGACACGTCCCACAAAGATCGAAGGAAGAGATCCCAAAAAGAGGGAAAAGACAACGCCAGGGTAGGTAGAGACGATACCTTGAGTGAACTTTAAGTACGTGTATGTTGGACCTTAACTCTTCTAATTAATAAACACCCCGTTTATAAAATGGTTACACCCTCCTTACCTACTTAGTTGTGTGGAGGGAAAGAAAGAAGTCCTATAAAGATTCTTTATAAGGGGCATCGGGGAGTCTGTCAGAGTACGATTCGTTGTGAATAGAAACAGGTCAACTCTTAAGTAGACACACAACAGGCAGGACGAAAGGAACTAACCCAGAGGAACAGAGAGTTAGGTCGGGGGGACCCAATGGGAATTTGAAAACAGGGTCCGAGATGATTTAATTGAACACGCACCATACATCACCATAATGTCAATGATTCTGAAAGTAGACCCCGACTAATACTTTTCTACCTCTACTTACCACTCCACAACCTAATAGTGTACGGATTCTGTAAAGTCGTCATACTCTTCCTTCCATTCTTTACATCTTACCCAACTAATTGACGGGATCCATAAATAATTTCATTCATTATCCGAGTCTCTTCGGTTTATAGAGTTCTGTGAAGTACTTTCCATTGTCTATAATTACCGTTGTAAAATTTTTTGAGGAGTAGATAACATCTGTTACGACTTTTATTCAAGGTCCGGATTAGTGTTTTAACCTGTAAAAGATCGACCTTTATTACCCGTCTGTTTGGACTTTTGGAACTTGTGGAATTAAAGATTCAGGTGTACACATCTTCATCATAGAGGGAGGAATGTCTCCTCCTGCTAGATGGGAACGCATCTCTTAATAGAGTGTTCTATTAAGGACAGGAGGAGGGTTTAACAGAGGAAGTGAAGAGTAACAAAAGTCCGTTTCCTGATTTCAGTCCAGAGTCACATCGAGTTTAGGATCGATTTCGTCCTTCAATGAATTCGTAGTCTGAACACACCCTCACCAACTCTCAAACCTCTACAGGGAGCGAAAGATATCTAAGGGACCACCGAGTCTGTCATTGCGCAGACGGGCACTACACCCTCTGGACCCAAGTTAGGGACCCATCCCTTCTAGGGGACCTTTTCCTTTACCGTTGGGTGAGGTGCTTTTAAGGATCTTTTAAGGTACCTACCTCCTCGGACCACCCGATGTCAGGTACCCCAGTGTTTCTCAACCTGTTTCGACTCACTGAAGTGAGTGAGTCTATGTGACTTTTTTTTAAAAAAAGAAAATGATTTATATCAACTACATGTTATAATACAGTCAAAGTTTACACGATATGTCACTAAAGTGTAAATGTAAGTAAAACTTCACTAGTAGTATTCAGATCGGTAGACAGAGGAACATTTCAATAATGCTATAATGACTGGGATAAGGAAGACGACGTATCATGTAGGGACATCGAATAAATAAAATGTGGACTCTTAAACATGGAGAATTAGAGGAATTGGATAAAGTGGGGAAGGGTGGAGGGAGGGGAGACTGTTGGTGGACAAACCTGGGACATAGAGAGTCAGACAATACGGACGAACCAAAAAGGGTGGAAAAATTCTAAGGTGTATGTCACTCTACTTCACCATAAATAGACAGAGACAGACTGAATAAGGTAATTCGGTATTACAGGAAATCTACGTAGGTACAGTACCGTTTAACATTCAGAAAAGAAATACTGATTTATTATGTAAAGTAATACACATATATACGGAGTAGAAGAAATAGTTAAATAGATAGTCACTTGTGGATCCAATGAACGGATAGCATGTATTACGACGTTATTTGTAACCACACGTATGTAAAAAACTTAATAACACAGAAGAAAGAAATCCTTTTGTGGATCTTCACTTCAACGACAAGATACAGTGACAGTGTCTATCGTCAAGTGACAAATCAAAAGTTCCTTTGAGGTAAGACAAAAGGTATTACCGATGTAGTTAAATGTTAAGTTAGTTGTCCCGTGTTCTCAACGAAAGAGAGGTGCAGGAACGACAAACTATCGGTGACACTGTCCACAGTCCGTCACGGATTCGCACCGAAGTCAAATGTAATGGTATTACTAATCACTGAAACTCGTAGAAAAGTACACAGGCACCCGGTAGACGGACAGAAGGGACCTTTTTACAGATAAGTCCAGGAGGTGGTTAAAAATTTAGTCCAACAAACAAATTGCAACTCAACATTCTTAAGAAACATCAAACCCCTATAATTAAGTAATAACCTATATAGTAAACGTTTATGGAAGAGTGTAAGTTATCCGACAGAAAGTAAAGTAAAGTAAAGCATCAAAGAAGGGATAAGTTTTCGAAAAATAAAACTAAATCAGGGTGAACGAATAAAAACGACAATAAAAGAAACGACTCTTCTGTCTGAGTTTTTTCATAACGATTCTGCTGCCAGTTTCTCGTATGACACATACAAAATAAGATATTCAAAATACCAGAATTTTAGTAAATTCTAAAATTGGGTAAAACTCGAATAAAAACATATACTACACTAAGAAAACGTACATCTACTGGTCAAAAAGGTCGTGGTCAAATGACTTTTCCGAGACAAAAGAAGTAACTTATAGGAACGGAGGAAACGACATCTAATTAACTTATCTATTCACAGTCAAATGAAGACCCGAAAGACGAGACAAGGTAACTACAGACTAGACAAAAACACGATCATGATATAACAAACTACTGACATTAAAACATCATGTCGAACTTTAGTCCCCTTATAATATGGAGGTCGAAACAAAGTGAAAGAAGTCCAACGAAACTGATAAATCTCAGAAAACACCAAGGTGTTTTTAAAATTTTCTAAAACAAGTCAAGACACTTTTTACGGAAATTATCAAACTATCTCTAACGTAACTTTGACATCTGACGGAACCCATCATACCAGTACAATTGTTATAACTGGGAAAGTTAAGTACTTGTATCATATAAAAGAGTAAACAAGCACAGTAAAAGTCGAAGAAAATAGTGACAGAATATCGAACGATTCAGTGAAGTCAGCACAGGCTGAGACACGCTTGGGTATCTACCGTCGGGTGGTTCGAGAATATCGAACGTTTCATGATCAATAAATGGAAAAAACGAATACAAATAAGTATCCTTAAAATAAGAAAAACAACGTTAACATTTACCCTAATACAAGAATTAAAGAGAAAGACTATCAAGTAATAATCACTTATTCTTATGTTATCTAAAGATTACACAATTAAAACACACGGTTTTAAATGACTTAAGTAAATCATCGAATAAATTCTATAAGATGTATATTATAATACATCAGACATTTGTTACTATCAAAGTAAATAGGAAAGATTAAACCTAAGAAAAATAAAGAAAAAAAACAGACTAATATCGTCGATCCTGAAATATGATTTATTTTCACCTTTCTCGTTCGTAAAAAATGAATAAGAACTAGAATTTTCCTTTGCGAAAGTCGTAAAGTGGTAACTCCTAATACAACCGATACCCAAACAGTATATATCGGAAATAATACAACTCCACACAAGGTCGATATAGCTAAAACACCTCTCAAAAAAAAAAAGTTAACATTTACTCAAAATTTAAAACAGTTTTCGTAAAAGACTTATATAACTCTACTAGTACATCAAAAATAAGAAGTTAACAATTATACCACTTTTACTTTCGGGGAGTCAGTACAGGCTGAGTAACACTGGGGTACCTGATATCTCAGGTACCTTAAGAGATCCGGTCTTATGACCTCACCCATCGGAAAGGGCAGAGGTCCCCTAGAAGGGTTGGGTCCCTAGTTTGGGTCCAGAGGACGTAACGTCCGTCTAAGAATTGGTCGACTCAGTGTTCCCTTCGAGTCTTTATGACCTCACCCATCCCATTAGGAAGAGGTCGTCTAGAAGGGCTGGGTCCTTAGTTTGGTCCCAGAGTACGTAACGTCCTCATAAGAAATGGTTGACTTGATAGTTCCTTCGGGGTTATGTCATAACTCTCAATTAAGAATCCGTCCAACTATCCCTCAGGACCCGGGAGTTCCTCCTCTTCCTCCGTTTGTAGAAAAATGTAAGGAAGTGGAATCAGTACATCCTGAAAAAAAGAAGTCGAGACTCAAAGATACAGTTGTTAGATAAAGCGAATTGTGAGTGAAAGAAATTCGGGTTTCGATTACTAATATGTTGTTTTGTTATATAGAATGCACCCTTGGACAAAAAGAAGTTTTCAGATACGAGAACTAATATACCTATATTATATAGGACGGGTCTCTGTAGAACAGGTCTCTGGTAAAGGAAACCAATTAGAATGAAACTACAACAGAGTTCTACATGTGACACCCTCTTCTCTGACCATTTTGAAAGTGTCGGAACTCCACAAAGAAAATAGATACAAATCGTCAGGTGATTTTTCATGTATTACAGGGTGGATTTGATCGTCCTCACCCGTGAGAAGATGGGGGAAGGTTCACAGAAAACGACCTTCTAAAAGAGATAGGAAAGTGAAATTATTTTAGAAAAGACGTGTTTCGAGACTTACTGACTCCGACGTAGAAACCAGGGTCTCACTTAAGAAGAGGAAACCTCTGGTACTTAGACTGTGGTAAGTGACATTCGATGGTCGTTGTGTAACTAAACACCTATTGCAAACACCTATTGCTCGGTAGGATCGTAGGGACCCTATTTAGGATGATCTAGTGACATATACTCGGAAAATTACATAAAACTTAAACCAAACGATTAAAAAAAAATTCTTAAAAAGGAAGGTACAAGTAATCACTATAACGGGATTTCAGAAAGACACCCAAAAAACACACCAAAATCATAGTCCTACTACGACCGGAACATCTTACTCAAACTTTCACAAGGTAAGAAAAACTAGAAAACCTTCTCAAAATTTTCCTACCCATAATGGAGAAATTTATAAGTGGGCACTTCGGTAGACCAGGTTCTGAAAACGAAAAACACTTAAAAGAAACATGATGACTGAGCTAAAGTAATGACCATTAACCAGAGAAGTATAAAAGAAAAAGAAGCACAAAGTCAGAATCTTCTCTCATATAAAAAACTTAAACAAGTGAAAAAATCTAGTAAGTAAAGTAGTCACATAAAAATAAGTAAAATTGGAGAATACTTAGAAACATAAAGACACCACAGTAACATGTAAGAGGAGAAAGTACAGACTAAAATGAATAACTTGAGAGAAACAAAAAGAACTAACTCTCAGGGAACCTCTTGTTCTAGTTTAGTTAGTTAGAATTTTCTTTAGTTGGGACTCATGAGAAACCTTCCTGACTAAGACTTCGAGGTTGTGAAACCGGGGGACTGCACTTGTCGACTGAGTAACCTTTTGTAGGACTACGACCCTTTCTAACTTCCGTCTTCCTCTTTTTCGGCTGTCTCCTACTCTACCAACCCACCGTAGTGGCTAAGTTACCTGTAACTGAACCCGTTTGAGACCCTCTACCACTTCCCGTCCCTTCGGACATCAGGGTCCCCCAGTGTTTCTCAACCTGTGTTGAACCACTGACTTGTTTTTTTAAAAAACCACTCAGATCGATTTCAAAGTAAAAATAGTCAAAATAGAAAAGTTTCTGGGTTGAGAACCAAAGTAACTAGAAAGAAGAAGAAGAAGAAGAAAATAAAAAAATCAGAGAATAAATAAATACGAGACGAGAAAAATAGCGGATGATTGAACCCTAAAACAAAAAAGAAAAACCTCAATGAATGTCACATTCTCATTTAACAAATAACTCTAAAAAGAACAAAGAACTACATCCGAACGTAGTAAGAAAAAAAATTGAAAAATTGAATTTTTTTCGTAAATAAATAAACCGACGAAGTGTAGAATGAACGTCATGTGTTCTAGAAACCCTAGAAAAGTAGCACCACGCATCTAAGAGATCAACACCGTACGTCCGAGTCATCAACGTCACGTGTCCGAGGTCTCACGTACCCGTAATCATCAACACTGTTTACCCGAGAGACCAACACCGTGTCTTCGAGGTCTCGTCCACCGAGTCATCAACACCACACATCCGAATCAACGTGACGGTATACATCCTAGAATCAAAGGGTTGGTCCTAGTTTAGGAAACGTAAAGTTCCGTCTAAGAATTGGTGACCTGGTGGCCCTTTAAAAGATCCGTACATAGTAAGATTTGAAGGGAGAATCTAGACGAAATAGACGTCGAGTATATTAGTAATGTAAAAGTGAAAGTAAACAGAGATTCATAAAGAACTAAGAAAGTCATTGAGGAACCAATAAATCATCGTCCAACAAATACGTATACAAAAAGAATAATGTCAAAAAAGAGATACCCAACTAAAGATCAAAGTTTGGTGATACCAACCTTTTCTACCAAGTAGTTTCGATGTCAGAAACATTTGAATAACTCTGAACAAAACACAGTATCGTACACTAGGTAGGACCTTTTATGAGGTACATGTGGACTTTTCTTATACATAAAACGAAAACTTCCTTTCACTTCACTTTCAAAAGTCAAGTCAAGGTAAGTCAGTGAGTCAGCATAGGTTGAGAAACACTGGGGTACTGACGTCGTACGGTCCGGAGGGACAAACTGTGGTTGAGGGTCTCAAGTGGGTTTGGGTACAGGTAACTCAGTCACTACGGAAGGTTGGTAGAAAAGAAGACAGTAGGGGAAGAGGAAGACGGGGTTTAGAAAGGGTCGTAGTCCCAGAAAAGGTTACTCAGTCGAGAAACGAAGTGTACCGGTTTATAACCTCAAAGTCGAAGTTGTAGTCTGGAAGGTTACTTGTGTGTCCTGACTAAAGGAAATCTTACCTGACCAACCTAGAGGAACGTCAGGTTTCCTGAGAGTTCTCAGAAGAGGTTGTGGTGTCAAGTTTTCGTAGTTAAGAAGTCACGAGTCAAAAGAAATATCAGGTTGAGAGTATAGGTATATGCTGGTGACCTTTTTGGTATCGGAACTGATCTGTCTGAAAACGACTGTTTCATTACAGAGACAAAAAATTATACGACAGATCCAACCAGTATTGAAAGGAAGGTTCCTCATTCATAGAAAATTAAAGTACCGACCTTAGTGGTAGACGTCACTAGAACCTTGAGGTTTTTTATTTCAGTCCTTATCAAAGGTGACAAAGGGGTAGATGGACGGTACTTCACTACCCTGGTCTACGGTACTAGAAACAAAAGACTTACAACTCGAAATTCGGTTGAAAAAGTGAGAGAAGAAAGTGAAAGTAGTTCTCTGAGAAATCAAGGAAAAGTGAAAGACGGTATTCCCACCACAGTAGACTTATAGACTCCAATAACTATAAAGAGGACCGTTAGATCTAAGGTCGAACACGAAGAAGGTCGGTTCGTAAAGAATACTACATGAGATGTATATTCAATTTATTCGTGCCACTGTTATACGTCGGAACTGTATGAGGAAAAGGATAAACTTTGGTTAGACAACAAGGTACAGGTCAAGATTGACAACGAAGATCTGGATGTTTGTCCAAAAAGTTCTCCGTCCAGTCCACCAGTCCATAAGGGTAGAGAAAGTCTTAAAAGGTGTCAAATAACACTAGGTGTGTCAGTTTCCGTGACTGTATCAGTTATTTCGTCTTTATCTACAAAAAGACCTTGAGAAAGTGGAAAAACTACTAGGTCGTCTACAACCGTTAAGCTAGAGACCAAGGAAACGGAAAAGATTTTGGTCGAACTTGTAGACCTTCAAGTGTCAAGTGCATAACAACTTCGGACCGAACCTCTTAAAACTGGTAATGAAATGATCGTACACCCTACTCACGTTAACACGCCATCAAACTCGTAAGAAACCGTAACGGAAAGAAACCCTAACCTTACTTTTGACTGGAAAAGGTCAGGACACCGGTGACGACTCAAAAGGTTTAAACAGCCGTATAACTCACGTCGTGAAGGTGTCGTAGTAGAAAGTCCTAAACTTTGTCGAGTTGACCTTAAGGCAGTGGAGGTGATCGAAACAAACATCACTACGAAGGATTCCGGGTGAACTGGAGTGTAAGGTCCTACAGACCGAGACCCACTCACTAGTGTGGTAGTACTAATAGAACCAGTACTTCTAGAAAAAACATGTCAAGAAGACACATAAGAACGGTGGAGAAGAATCATACAAGACGAAGACAATCCAGGTATGGTAAAGACAGGAAAGAGCTCGGGTAGAAACGTACTTTACAACGGAACCATAGAGATTAAAAGAACTTCTCGAGAGATCAGAGAGGGTAAGACAACAAAAGGAGATAAAGAAACGTGACTACCGACTCTTTCCGAAAGAATAGAGAGGAACGATAAGAAACCTTGAGACGTGAGTTTATCCATACAGAAAGGAAAAGAGGAAACGAGAAACGAAGAGAAGAAAGGGTCGATAAACATACCGGAGGAGTCCGTCGGTAAAACGAAAAAAACGTAAAGAAAAAGGACCCCTACCAGAACTAGGGACAGAGGACATGTTACAGTGCTTGAAGACAGGTATCAAGTAGTCCGTGAGATAGATAGTCTAGATCCGGGAATTTAGATAAAGAGTGAGGTGACATATTAGTACCCCCTAAATCCAGAACTTCTTCCGACTCGCGGCTTCTTAACTACGAAAACTTGACACCACAACCTCTTCTGAGAACTCTCAGGGAACCAGACGTTCCTCTAGGTTGGTCAGGTAAGAGTTCCTCTAGTTACGACCCTAAAGAAACCTTCCTTACTATGATTTCGACTTCGAGGTCATGAAACCGGTGGAGTACGTTACTCAACTGAGTAACCTTTTCTGAAACTACGACCGTCCCTAACCCCCGTCCTCCTCTTGCCCTGCTGTCTCCTACTCTACCGACCTACCGTAGTGACTGAGCTACCTGCGTTCAGACTTACTTGAGACCCTCAACCACTACCTGTCCCTCCGGACCGCACGACGCTAAGTACCCCAGTGTTTCTCAGCCTGTACTGACTCACTGACTTGATTTGACTTGACTTGACTTGACTTGACTATGGACTTACCAAATCACCAAAAGGGGTAAAAGAAGTACAAGTCAGACTTAAATCGTTATTCCTCAAGTACTAGACTCGGTGTCAGTCGAGGACCAGAACAAAAACGACTGACATATCTCGAAGAGGTAGAAACCGACGGTCATATTAGTTAGACTAAAACCACAACTGGTAGACCACTACAGGTACACATTTCAGAAGAGGACACAGTAACCTTCTCCCACAAACGATACTGGTCACGCAAAAGAACTGTTTTGGGATAATCGGAAACGGCACGCAGTAAAACATGAGGTTCCGAAGTAAACGGACAATGAGGTCCACAAAGGACTGAAGGATGAAAACGTAAGGTCAGGGGACACTACTTTTTCTGTAGAAAAAACCTTCAATCAAGATTTTCCAGAACACCCAGAAGTGTCTTGGTAAGTTGAAGTCGAAGAAGTCACAATAACCAACCCCATATCTGAACCTAATGGCACTATAACTTACCAAACGGAACCTTTGCTTGTCTCTAGTAAGACAGTAAAAACTCTAACGTAGCTTCATGACGTAAGACCTGAGAAAGCAACTGGTACTACCGATGAGGTAAAGAAGATTCCCTAAGGATGGGTCTCATCATCTACTTTACCAGGAGAATCAATTTAAGTGGGTAAGGTCAGGTAAAATCAAGTGACTAAGGATTTTACAACTGTAAGTGAGAAGGGTAGAGGACAAACTGGTGAAGGTTAAACGCAACTAAGTACCTGGATTGAAAGGTCCAAGGATACGTTATAACGAGAAATGTCGTAGCCTGGAACGAAGATAGTTGTCAGTGTAGGTGTTGACCCACAACAAAAACGAAACCGTTGTAGGGACGTAAGAAAGAATAAAGAGGTGACTAGAGGTCATAGTATTACCCGTGGATGACTGGATCCTCAAGTAGAACGTCACACGATAGAAAAACTGAAAGGTATGATAAGTACCCCAAGAGTTCTGTTCTTATGACTTCACCAAACGGTAAGGGAAGAGGTCACCTTGTGTAAGACAGTCTGGAGAGGTGCTACTGGGTAGGTAGAACCCACTGGAGTGTACCGCACCGGATCAACGAATCAGTACAGGTTAAGAGACGATGGGGTACCTGATATGTCATGTACCTTAAGAGGACCGGTCTTATAACCTCACTCATCGGAAAGGGAAGAGGTCTCCTAGAAGGGTTGGGTCCCTAGCTTGGGTCCAGAGGACGTAACGTTCACCCGAGAAATGGTCGACTCGGTGTTCCCTTCTGGTTCTTATGACCTCTCCATCGGGAGCGAGAGGTCACTAGAAGGGTTGGGTCCTTAACTTGGCCCCAGAGGACATGACGTCCACCTAAGTTTCGAGTTTTCACTTTCGCTTTCAGTAAGTCAGTGTTGGTTAAGAAACATTGAGGTACCTGGCAACTTATGAGGTCCGGTCTTATGACCTCACCCATCGACAAGGGAAGAGGTTCCCTAGAAGCGTTGGGTCCCTAGTTTGGGTCCAGAGGACGTAACGTCCGTCTAAGAAACGGTAGACTCGGTGGATCTTTCTTCAAAACCTCCTTTGAAGAAATATATAAACAATTCAGTTACATCATATAATACGACAAATTCCGTTCACAAAGAAATAACTAAAAGACATTCACACCACAATTTTAGAGGATGATAAAGAGGGAAATACAAACAATTTTAAAGGAAATACATAAATCCACAAAGAAATACCCAACGTATATATAAGTGACGACCTCAGGTCGGGGTCGTCGGTCCCTAAGTTAGACTTCTCTACTTGCCACAACCGCTCATTACTCTGTCGGAGAGTAAAAAGAACCTGACGGATAAATAAAGTTCAAATTCTAAGAGAAAATATGAAAATGTTTTTGTAATCCAGTCTCCAAACTGTAAAAGTCAAGGGGGAGAGGGTCTAAATAATAGAGTATTTAGTACAACAAGAAGTTTGTCTCAAGGAGAAGTCACTAAGAGAGTCTTAGTCGGAATAGTAGATAATAGATGGAGGAGATTAAACCGGACCACTATTGAACACTAATGTAACATTGAGTACGATGTAAGGAGTCAAATGATCATAGAAGGATTTAGGAATAACGGTCATTGTAAGACTCGAGTGATAGAGAATTTTTCCGAAGATCGATATCACAGAGATTTTTAAGGATTGAAGATATTCGATTGAAGATATACGATTGAAATATTGTAAGGAATTTAGAAATTGAAGATTGATAAAATTAATAAAGATTCGAGATTTAAGTCATTTGAGGAAACGATATTTGTAAAAGGAGTGTTTATCCGAAGTCTATCGTTAGGGAGGGTTCCGGAGTTCGATACCGGATACACGAGTAGGACCTTGTGAGAAAACATTTTCAGGAACTTGTTTGTAGTCACTAATTGAAATACTCAATAAAAGACTCGTGTCGACGTCTTCCGAAACACGGAAGAGTACGAGGAGAGTTCTTGTTATTTGTGGAATTATAAGGAAAAGTCAGTTGAGTCGACTCCTCTCCTTTTCTGTTCAGTCTTAATGTTTCGGATTGAGGAAGTAGGACCCTGGTACGGACACCTTACTCCTCTCCCCAGACACCGGTACGGAGGTAAAACAGTCATTACGGATTGAACCGAGGGTTGTTAAATGTTAATAAGAAAAAGAACCTAACTAGGGAACTAACAATATATTACAGTAAGAGAGAACAATGTCAGAAATAAAACTTTAGATAAAACAGACTATATTCCACCTCTTCCGTTACCGTGGGGTCAGGTCATGAGAACGGACCTTTTAGGGTACCTACCTCCTCGGACCATCCGACGTCAGGTACCCCAGCGACTCTCAGCCTGTGTTGAGTCACTGAAGTTAAATGAAAGTACGTAACCTCTTCCTTTACCGTTGGGTGAGGTCACAAGAACGGACCTCTTAGGGTCCCTACCACCTCGGACCACCCGACGGTAGATACCCCAGCGTGTCTCAGCCTGTGCTGTCTTCGCTGAATCGTCGTCGTCGTCGTCGTCGTCGAAACCAGGGAATCGAAAGAAAAACAAAGACAAACGTACATTATGGAAAAAAGTAAGAGAGTGTAAATCCGACAGACACAAAAGTATAGACTTTACTTAGAGAACATCTGTCGTATACACACCCAAAACAAAAACATAAGTAAGTCGGTAAGAAACAGAAAACGGACCCCGTAAGGAAAGTAAATGTAAATTTCAGTAATAACTATATATACATAGATAACAATAAAACCATTAACAAAACTCCAACAAATAAGAAAAAATAGAAAGAAGGGACACTAAATTATTGATATAAACCATAATATGACCCTAAAAAAGGGGAGAAAATACACACATAGATAATATCAAGTAGTCCAACACCAATGGTATTCCGAGTATGATATATATATATTATATGATATAAATATATATATATTTATGATATATGATATATATATATCATATGAGTATATATGAGTATGATATATATATATATATTTCAACCACTAAAATGTTCTACTTTACGGTTACCTAAGATTGGTAGGATGTAAGAATGGGGGTTTGAATACAAATTACAAAAACAGTAGTATAAAATGTATAAAAACCACAGGAAATTGATGACAAACACCTATATTTAGTAAAACGATAAAAACAGAAAATTGGAAGTATGATCAAAAATTTACTAATTAGATGGTGTAAATGACATACAAACTGAAATGGTCACTCTAAAAGGGAAAATATTAAAGATATAAATATCGACAACGGAAATGAAAAGATGAATCTCTTCAAGAAAATTATAAAGAACATTTCAGTCAAATCATCACAACTTGAGAAAATTGAATAGAACAGATATTACTATAAATAGAAAAGAAGTTTAGATTTGCTATTGAAATGACCCATCTCACAAGAATCAACATCCGAAAAGGGGGGTAGTGAATCAATTAGAACAAACCCTTAGAAACACGAAGGAATGGAACTTACAGATATAAGAAGGGGACCAATCCCTACGAAAGTCGATAAAAAAAGAAGTTTATTCAAGAGATGGGGAAAGAGAAATAGAAGAAGACCTTAGAGAAATTTCGTTTAACTCATACGAACGACAGGGTCCCCAGATAATTTGATAGAATTAAAAAATTTTAAGACAGTAAGGGAAAAAGATAAGTTAAATCCACTAAAGATGACGATACAGAAAGTTTAACGACTAAACAAGGAGATATGGTAGATTTGATGACAACTAAAAAAAGGTCTCATAAAAAATAAAGTCAATAACCTCAGAAGTAAAGACAAACCGAGAAGAATCATAAAAGATTGACGACTAAAGTAGGCAAAAGAAGGTTCAAACTCCTCGGAGAAATGTCAGTGATGGAACTTGAGAAATAGTCCAGGCAATGAATAAAGGTGAAGGAAATCAAGAAAAGAGACTCCAAAAAAGGACAGGATAGTAAATGTTGTAACTTACAGAGGAGTGAAACGGGTTAATCGACACGAATAAAGACACTTACTCCATCCAGTCACTGTATAGACCTGGAACCTCTGAACCGAATATACCCTCTTCAGGATAGGTAGGATCCTCGTATAAGGGGAGACCAATATCTCGATATATAAGATGCCTATGGAGGGTGCACCTGAGACACACGGAAAGACAACACCATCCCAGTTGGTGCCACCAGTACGACCATCCGACCCGACGGGGTCCGGACCGACCGAAACTTCACTACAGAGTACGTCACGGATACCCATTGATCTCCCAATTCAGTCGAAGGAGACCCCGGGTCGGGTACCATCCGTGTACCAAGGGATCACGATCACCTGTCCTCCCTCATAGGGTTTTGACGTGAACGAACACTGTCACGAAGTCTCATCTTACTCGGGAGGCTTTACTCACGAAGGTCGTAGAGATAAAGGTCGTCCTGGGGACAACGGAGAATGAAGAGGTCTTCTGAGAGGTTATAGTCGTTCAACTAGACTGAGTCCGAGGAAAGTTTGACTTGACCCTGAACCTCAGACACTGCAAAACGTGTACGGGAAATTTTCGTCTCAGAGACGAAAGGTATCAGGAACCAAGAGGGTTTGTATTTGGGGTGATCACAAGTTTCGGTCCACAAAACCTCCGAACAGACGAGTCACACCCCGAAGACCCGACTCTTCAGGTTACACCCAGGACCTGTGAAGTAATAAGCTCCTCCTTGAGACGTTAAATCTGTAAGGGAGACAATGTTCTTGTCTCCACACCCAGGACTGATATGAGGTAGAAAGGGAGAGGGTGGGTAGGGTAAAAGTAAGGAGGGAATACAGAAATCAACACCTTTTAGAAGACGATCAAAAGACCGGTAAGGATGTCTCAACGAGACATTTATGTCAACTAAAACTGAAAGACCCAAAATCGAAAGACAGATACTATTTCCCTGTTATTATGATTGAGAATTCTCAAAGTACTGCTACCCGTTTCGATTTAGTGAATCGAATCTCGAAGAGTACATATGTTTTACAACTTATAACTATTGACCGAAAAGAAACGGTGTAAGAGGAGTCCGGTATAAAGAAATAGTCATAGTGAGAGGAGGGATTGTTTGAAGAGGGATCGTTTTTTCAGGGGGCGTTGTTACTTGGTTGGAGTTTACTTGAGATTAAGTTTATCTTTTGTATCATTGTAATGAATACGTAGGTGGATAAATATTATTATCACTTACTAAATCCAATGTTATATATTAGTATTAAAGAACATAAATTTTACTCGTGACTTTGGTATTAAGACTCTATACAGATTCGGGATGTAGCTGTACAAACGGACGAAGTCGACTATCAGAAAAAATACCGTTCCTGACCATTGGATTTATAAATCAATTTCTTAATCCTCTCTTTATTTTATTCATTTTTAAGTCGTTATTTGACGAAGGTAACATTCGTCAATTTAACCATAATTTCAGTACCTTTTCCTTCACTCGAAGAGTCGACAAAAAAGTAAGACACTGAATCGGGTTAATGGGTTGGATTTTATTTTAGTTCTCAAAGGTTACTTTCTTCAACGTTTTATAAGATTAGTACGGTATGGGTCCCAGTTCACAAATATAGATATTAGAATCCAACAGCCTACAACTTTAACTATCGAATGGGTTATTAACCTGTGGATATTCATTCTTAAACAATATGTAAAGAGTTAGAATCAATGTCCTACACTACCTGATATAAAGACAGACATACCGAAATGTTGTAGACACGTCGTGTCCGGTGCTCGAAGCCCACTGGTTCGTTTATCCGTGTCTAGTCTTCTCCGACTTACTCGATATTACTGGTCTACTTCAGTTCACTTCTCTTTCAACAGGTCCGCACAGGTCGAGAAACTCCGGACAAATCAGGTGCCAAAAGAGGTCCGGTCTCATGACCTCACCCATCTGAAAGGGAAGAGGTCCGCTAGAAGGGTTGGGTCCTTAGTTTGGGTCCAGAGAGTGTAACGTCCACCTAAGAAACGGTCGACTCGGTGTTCCCTTCGGGTATACTAGTCTGTCAGTCCCCTTTTTCTTGTTTTGATTTCTTCATTTAGTTTCCGTTTTAACCCCAGTCAAAGTTTTTGCTCTTTTTATTTGTCACAGTTTTATACTCTCTTTTATCAACCCCCTCTCGGTTCAAAGTTTGGTTCTTCGAAAACCATTTGTAGATTCAACGTTATCAATCTTAAAACCCATTAGTGAATTGGTAAATTAAAACACATTAGTGAATGGGGACTCGAACTCAAATAATGAATTAAAAAACTAGGATTAGAGATGAGACATTCCAACAAGATGTCTAATCTTTATTGTATATAAATCCCGGACCGTATGTCATTTATCGAGATCTGAATCTTTCCAAAGTGGAAAAAAACTCTTTGTTAACGTATGAACCGACTTACATATGTGTGTGAGGTCATTCAAATCATTCTTTACTTATTGAATTTGTGTCCTAAAAAGAGTAGGGTTCAGTAATCAAAGAAGGTCTACACTACAAAATTTAAATGTGTGATTGTAATGTGGGTTCTATACATGGCCAATATTATTATCGAGAATTATATTGATTGACAGTAACGTAGTAATGACGCATTATTCTAGGTGGTTGTCCTATACATTTGTGGTTATTTTAATAGTGAGTTTATCTCTACTTCGTGGAGTCTCGAACGGTTTATTCATGGACTTTCGTAACAGTCCATATAAAGTCCGGTCGTTCGAAGAAGATCATTTATATAACCTCACTTATTATATGTGGTCGTATTTTGTGCATACTATCGGTCCACTTACTACAAAATAAGTGACGGAAAATATGTCTGCCGCTTTGTTACCGGGTGTCTTCACTATATGAACAAGTATCAGGTAAACTGAAAGAGATTCAGACCCCCAGTCGAGGGGGATGGAGACTAAAAGTCGATCACAGATAAAATGAAGTAACACATCTCGTTTGAGGAACCGACGTAATTCTGTGTCCAACTAAAGTGACCAAGTCACTCATGGGTTCGAAGAGAGGTCGAGACCGTACCCCGAGAGTCTCGGAGGTCAAAGATCTTTAGTGTAGAACAGGTTAGATGAAGTTTATCCCATCTTCACCGTACACCATGAGTCTCCTAGTAAGGACGTGTGAGTAATTAAATCAGACGACAGTGAAACTTCAATGTATGAAGTCTGTCTTATCTCAATTAAGTAGAAATCACTCTCTTTTCATATTAAGATATGATAAAACATAATTATTCAATCAAACTATTCTGTCAGTATACCTGAACCATGCACTTTTTGTAATACGAACCAACTCCTTTTTTCTCTCTCTCTTTACGATGAGAACCCGTTTTCATTCTCCAATCCGCCTCTTATAAAATTTATCAAGGGGTAATGTTTAGAGTTAGGTTAAAGGGGAAAACATGAACCCCTCCTCCTTTTCTACTTTTCTAAAAATTTTTCGTTCTCCTACCAAAGAAAAAGAAATTCGTCCGACCTAGACTTATAAATTTAAGTTCAAAGGTCCGAGTAATGAAGTACCTTTTATCTACCCCTTTGTCACCTTTGTCACTGTCTGATAAAAGAACCCGAGGTTTTAGTCATGTCTACCACTGACGTCGGTACTTTAATTTTCTGTGAACGAGGAACCTACTTTTTGATACTTGTTGGATCTCTCGTATAATTTTTCCTCTCTGTAATGAAATGGCTGTCTCCAGGTAGATCAGTTTCGATACCAAAAAGGTCATCAGTACATACCTACACTCTCAACCTGACATTTCTTTCGACTCGTGACTTCTTAACTACGAAAACTTGACACCACAACCTCTTCCGAGAACTCTCAGGGAACCTGACGTTCCTCCAGGTTGGTCAGGTAGGATTTCCTCTAGTCAGGACTTATAAGTAACCTTCCAGACTACGACTTCGATTTTGAGGTTATGAAACCCGTGGACTACGTTTCTTGACTGAGTAACCTTTTCTGGGACTAAGACTCTTTCTAACTCCCATCCTCTTCCCCTACTGTCTCCTACTCTACCAACCTACCGTAGTGACTGAGTTACTTGTACTCAGACACCTTTGAGGTCCTCTACCACTACCAGTCCCTTCGGACCGCACGACGGCAGGTACCCTAGCGGTTTCTCAGCTTGTGCTGACTCACTGACTTGACTTGACTTGACTTGTTTGATTTAACGTTATTTTACATTTTCATCGTGTTTTTATTTTATAATTAATCCCCAGAAGTAGTTTTTGTTGTAACAAAGTATGATTGAACAAAGTTATTTGATTTCTGATTTTATTTAACACTTTAAACCCCTTTACTGATTTTTAGTATTTTTAATGGAATTTTGGTATGAACAAGGTAATTGTTATAGACCTTTCTATGATGTTAGGACTTTTGATACACTTTCTTAAATAATCTCCTTTCCTGTCACCAGAACACCAAAATTTTTTTATGTTCTTTAGGTCTCCAAGGACCCCAACCTCCACTGTCTCTTCGACCTGAGACTGTGGGACCTTCACTGTGTGTTCGGGTCTCGACCCCAAGGACCGTAGCCAGTGAAGACGCAGAAAGGACCATTCGGGTTTCTCTGCCTCCTTTTGAGTAGAGTGTTCGTTACCCAGGTTTCTCTAAAATCTGTATTATGACTCTAAAATATTTAATGACAGTGTCCTCTTTATCATGGAAGTTGAAAAAAAAGTATACCTTAACACTTAATATGTGACTTAAACGGATCTCTACATAACTAAGACGGTGACTCTTTCGAGACTGCCAAGACCCTCCTCCACTGCGGTGAATCCAAGAAGTCCTAAATACTTCCTCTCCGACTGTATTACTGAAACGTGAGTTTCCATTATTTATCTTATTTTACAAAAGTAACTAGACCACAACAGAATAACTTTTTCCCGTATTTCTTTAAGACTAACGGATATAAAGGTAGTCATAAAAAGGAAAGGATCTTGAACCTCTGACTAGTAAGACTACATGGACCTCTTCGAAGCCCAGTGTGGAGAGGCGGTCCCGGACCAAACATACCTCTACAAGCGAAACTACTACTACTTGGTACCCGACTTCTACGTCGTCCGCTCAGTATTTGTAGAGACCTACTAAAGTCCTTATTACAGGCTGTGATAGGTTCTCACTGGACTAATAGACCTTACTCGTCATTTACCTTGTAGGATTCTTGACCTTAAAGACTAATAAACTACCATTGGTGACCTTCGTGAGAAACAAAGTTAGTAACAACTTCGTGAAATCCTTATTTCAAGAAACGACAGTAGTAAAGACTGTCGTAAAGTCTTTACGACTTTCTTTTCTTCGAAGTAAAAGAACAAACGACAGTCGTTCGTGTTACAACTTCGTAGTAAATTAGAATAAAAGTGTCGAATCCTTAAACACCTCCAAAATCTTACTCGTACAATTGTTACAAAGAGAAAGGAAAATGATGTCTACTGATTCCTTTTTAGTTAATGTGACTTAGTCCAAACTGGAATTTTACACGGGACCCTAAAGAAAAGAATGGTAGACCGAAGAAAAGAAAATTTTTATTTCTAGTCTTTTTTTACGGTCTTTTATTTAAAGATCAAGTGGACAAGTTTATTTGTACGGTCACAGAGATCAAATCCTCGAAGGGGAGTGGGGTTTAATAAAGATTTGTTGAAGTGATTTGAAATTGTGTTACTGTTTCTAATTGACACTAATGTTACGAGGGACCCGTAGACGTGTCTTATACAACGTCCTCGTTGTTTTACAGGTCATTCACTGACTGAATGACTACACTTCGAACCCTCTCTGAAAATCCAACCTTTAAATCTAATTCTTCAGTGGTCGTTAATCTGTTTTATTGATCATGACCAGTGACATTAAATAACCATCATTTATATTCTGGGTCCTTCCCTCACCTGGTCTCAATAGATGAGTAAATAAAAAAGTGATAAGTAAGTATGGAAGTAAGTCCCTGATTTATGGCGGATACTTAACCAACTTTATTTTGGTTCTGAAGACAAAAGGTGTTGTCACGAGATTTTCGTAAAGATTTTGGTTTTTGAAGTGAGTTTAAAAGAACCCGAAGAGAAAAGTTATCCGTTACTCAAGACCCGACAGTCTTCTCAACTCTACGTTCGTCCAATAGATTCTCTGTAAGTGTGGGACCCAAAAGGAGGTTGGTATTTCTTTTGACTACATCGATAAAGACTATTCCTTTTCTTCTTTTCTGCGAAGAAACATCTCCTGTTTATGATCTCCATTCATCGTTATCCTTACTGAAGTATACTTCGGATTAACCCTTTTAGAAAAAAAAAAAAAGAAATTCCTATAGGGGATGAGGGTGTTAGTTTCAAAGAGATTAAAGTTTACAAGACTAATACTTCTTCTGTCGATTATTAGTAAGTTGAAGGGTCTATATTGGTTCCTTAGAGTCTTACCGACTAGGAACCCAGTATGTAGGTCTGTGGTTTTCCGTAGTCGTCTCTGGTCGACTCCGGGTCTGTTACGCGGTAATATCCTTCGGGTCCACATAGTCCGACTTCTCGTTCGCGCTATTTCTTGACTTTCAAATGAAATCGGTTGCTAAATTAAGTAAAACGTAGTAAACATATACGTCAGGAGTTCGTAGACTTCGTTTTTCTGCGAATCCGAGGCACACAGATCTGAATCTTTTAACTGGAGTCTGTGTCGCATACCAGGGAGATATCTTCTCGTACTACAGGAACATAGACCCGTTTCAGAACGAAATACATGATTTGAAAATTCGGGTTCTTTCAGTGTATAAAAATATCAGTTTTTTTATAAATTGTGAAGGAATGTGGTAAGATCCTAAAATAGGTCCTAAAGTGTGACCCTGTAATTATACTGTAGTATGAAAACGGTACCCCGGAGACGTATTATAACTTGACACAAAGAAAGTAAACCATACCTAAACTACTTTTATCGATCAGGTACTTCGTTTCAAAAGGGTCTGATTATCGACTACTGAAAGGACCTCAACTCGACTTCTAATTACGACACATTGTCCGTAAACCATTCTCCTGTGAGTAAAGTAACGGTTACCCCTGTGAAATCCCTTAAAATACCACAGTTTGACTTCTCCTTTGTGTTTTGTGAAAAGTTGATTGAGTTCGAATGTAGAAAAATAAGATTTGAGAACTTTTTAAGGTGAAAGGTTGATTACGTTTAACTCGAATTTGAAAAAAGAACTTATTAAAGGTTCAGTGACAAAGTAGGACTCGGGACGTACGTACGAGTTAGTACAGACTGAAACACTGGAGTACTGATGTCGGGTGGTCAGAGGAGACAGGTACCTTAAAAGGTCCGTGCTTATGATCTCACCCAATGGTAAAGGATGAGGTCTCCTAGAAAGGCTGTGTCACTAGTTTGACCACAGCGAACGTAGAGGACGTGACCGTTCACTTAAGAAAGGACGACACGGTGGACCCTTCGGAGGTGACAAAGGGTGAACGTGTATTTTAGTTTCCTATGAAGGAGTGCAGTATCGGTAAAGTTCAGTGACAAAACCTTATTTTTACGTTGGCTCGCACTTGGTCCAGACGATCATGGACGAAAAGAAAGAGGAGGTCGTGGAGGAACAACCGGTACGAGACGATAAGGTTCCTCTCTACTCTTCTCAGACAGACCGAAAGACGACGTCCGACGGTAACGGATATAATTTATAATAAACATTTATTTAATATCGGGAAGGTATGTGAGTTTTTTCTGTTTTCAACTGACGACCATTACTTGTCTACTCTTTCGTTTTTCGCACGAACGAAAATTCCTTAGACCTCCCTCGACGGTCCCGAACTGTAGTATTCCGAGTCGGGTATCCCGATAACTAGAACAATGTCCTATTGAACCGGACTTGTATACGTTTCGTCATTTACCTGGAGGTCGCGTAAAATAACTACCGAACAAAGAGAACCCAGGTTAACGAAGGGTTTGACGCTAAATCATGGAGTACCCCCCTTTACCCTAACCTATCTTTCTCCTTTTACTCTGTCCGTCAAGGATTTTTCGTCTACCTATTCTTCAGACCCCAGGGGCTCCTCCACCCCCCTCCTCCTCCTCCTCCTCTGACATCAGTTTCTGATAACCTCTGAACCTGAGGGTACCCTCCTGTTCTGGTCGTGATACCACTTAACTCTTCTTACGAGTTTTTCTCCACGTCTTCTCCAAAGTCACTAAGGATGCAGACCAGTTATAACCAGGACCTTTAATCTTTTCCACTAGGAAGTCCTTCCCTAGTTCATCAAAATCACAACCCCTCTACCTCCTTTCAACCCCAACACTTATCTAACCGTCAACAGTTATCCTACCACTATTACTCCGTCTTTTCTTTCACTTATGTTGGACTCACTCGAGTCTTCACCGATCCACTACGGGACTCTAGGATACGTCCTTTGGGTCTATTCAAGAACTTCCATTTTCCTCTTCTTACGTCGTCTCCTACTTTACCAATCTATCGTAGTGAGTGACCAGTGTTCGTACTGGTTACCAGACCTTAGACTCGTTTGAGACCCTCTACCACTTCCTGTCCCTGCCTCCCTCCGGACACACGACGTCAGGTACCCCAGTATTTCTCAGTCTGTGGTGAATCGTTGACTGGTTGTTGTCGTTTCTGGGGGTAAGGGTGTCTTTGACTTTATCATTCCACACAACAAAATTGGGTGATTCAAACATCATTGAAATTTTAGTCCTTATGTATAGATTATGTCATTTACTAGAATAGATGTCAGTATCTATGTGTTGTTAATAGGTCTATTAAGTCCAGTTTTAGTACGAGTTCTTCGAGACTTTCGTCGTTATAGAGTGGTGAAAGACCTCAAGGTTTAGACCGTTACTATGGGTACTGTATCTCTCTACACACTGACACAGTTCCCCCTCCAGTTTCCGTTTTAAAATATCATCTTTTTTTAACCGGTAACTACTGGAGTGAAATAAACCCCATAGAAAGAGAAAGAAAAAGACATAGAATGGAAAAATAGGTCAGTATTTCATCGTAATAATGTGTCGTAAACATCGCTAATTACTTTATTATTTACTATCGTTTAGACTACACAAACTTAATATTTTTTTTAAAAAGAACAATAGCCATTAACAAGCCCAAGTTTACAATTTATATGAACTTTCTCTGTCTCTTTAACATCTTAGTCTCGTTTTCTGTACGTCTCTTTTCTTTCGTCTCTCTGTCTCCCTGTTTCTGTTGTCCCCTCTACCTCTCTTCCATTGTCATTCGTCTCCACACCCGTCCTTCCACCTTTGGTGCGACTTTACGTCCTTCTACTGGGCCCATGTTCGTCTGGATTCCGCCTCTTCCCACACGTGACTACTTCCCGTTTCCCTTCTTCCTTTTTCGGTTCTTCTGTATTAATCCTGATGTAATCCGTCAGTATCGAAGGGACCACCGAGTCTCCTATTTCGCAGACGGACGTTACGCCCTCTGGACCCAAGTTAGGGACTCAAACCTCCTAGGGGACCTCTTCCTTTACCGTTGGGTGAGGTCATAAGAACGGACCTTTTAGGGTACCTGTCTCCTCGGACCGTCCGATGTCAGGTGCCCCAGTGTTTCTCAGTCTGTGCTGACTCGCTGAAGTGAAGTGATCCTTCAGTGTGACCCCGTCCGGTGGGCACTTTGTTGGACCTTTAGTCCCTCTCACCGGACCTTACGTTATAATAGGGTATGGGACTGCACTCTGACTCTTGGACAACCCTCGTTGAAACACGGAGTTCCTAGTGTTCGTCTCAAGCTCAACCACTGGATTCTTCGTTCGTAACTGACAAGAGAATCGCACTTTTCTCCACGAACGTACTTTGTCAGGGGACCTCTGACCGACGTGGCGGAGACGAGGAAGTAAGTGACCGATTAGGTGAGTACATGTCCACTCACATTCCCGATACCCCATTTCCTGTGTCCGTGTCTCGAAATGTCTGTACCGAGGTGAGAAGGTCTCGAATGCAAGAGGTCTCCCTCCGCCTCTTCATTTTTCAGACACTATGATAGGATTCACGAAACCGGTATCGTCCCTTCGTGTGTCCCGACAGTCTAGTGGATCTTCTTCGAGGTAGGGTTGGCATTGTGACTGTTCAGTACCCTTCGGTGTTCAGTACTCTTCGGAGGATCCCAAAGTGGGTCCTTGTTGGGGGATTTGCTTTTTAGTTTCTCGTCCTTAAATCCTTCGTTCACCCGTCCTCCACCGGTTCCATCTCTCTCTCCCGTCATAGCCTTCCACAAATCTGGAACACCGGATTCCGTCACAAAGAGTTTGGTGCCCATCACTTCCTGGTCAAAGAATTTAACGGTTATTTAATACCTGACTATTGAAACATTTTATGTTATTTTTCCTTAATGATCGTTTTACCTTACTGTTTCTAAAACTCACGGGCTAAAAATCTGGACTGTCTGTATTTAGAGAGACAGTTTGACGATCTTTTCTCCGAGTTTCGTGAATAAGGGATAAAAACATGAATAAACCGTATGAAGTCCATTCATGTACCCCAGGTACCCCAGAGTTTCTCAGTCTGTACTGAATCGTTGTCTTGTTGTTGTTATAACATCTTATTATTGTTTAGTAGGGACCCGGTCGTCTCTCCTGTGAGACTGATCATGACCGTATATTATATGATATGTTCGTTTCTGAACGTAATTTCTCTCCCCATTTGTAGTTCCTTGACACGACGGACTTTGTGAAAGACCCACCACGACCGTAAGTCTGATGACTTTCAGTCCAGATTTTACGAGGACTGACATGACATTATCAACTTAAGAGTTGTGAGGATTAACAATTGTGGTTCCGACTATAAGACCACTTCTAAGGTCGTTGGTCTTGTCCCCATTATCCCTTTTGGACCCTCTCCTCTACCCCTTTTAAGGGAAAGACAGACAAGAAGTTTCGTTGAATAAACGACGGTACTTTCAGAAGGATATTATTTGAAATCAAGTTAAACTAACTGAACCAATTTTTGTGTTTGTTCTTTACTTTGTTTGGTGTTTTGAGAAGGGCGTGAAAGGGGGGAGTGAAGTGTCGATGGAGGAACGTGAGTCCTGAGTCGAGCCTCGACGCAGAGACTCTACGAGGGAAAGAAGGGGGTCTACACGACGCAGTAGAGCCGACGAGGGTCTTGTGAAAGCGAGAGACAATGTTCATTACGGAGTCTAAACAGGGCGTCGTCCGATGTTGGAACTTAATAAAAGGTGAGATTTAACGAGTTCCCCGAAGGGTCCACCGCTTCACCATTTCTTATACGGACGGTTACGTTCTCTGTGTTCTCTTCGTCCAAGCTAGGGACTCATCCCTTGTAGGGGATCTCGTCCTTTGCAGTTGTCTCCTCGGACCGTCCGATATATCAAGTGTCCGAGCGTTTCTCAACCCGTGATGCCTTCACTGACTTGTGCGTCAGTGCGATTTAACGAGTTCCCGCGTTATCAACTGCACTTCATCCACGAGTCATTTACTAGCTACTCACTTATTTATTTACCCAGTGGTTCAGAATCTTCCTTCAGCACAGACTACAATCTTATTTCTTTCTTATCCTCAACAACCCGGTGGCCAAACCTCTCGTTCCCACAAGATTTGCGTCTCTTGGTATGCCTCGTTACCACGCCTCTGTAACCCACTGTACAGTACTGACCCCTGAGGGTTTAACAAACCAATCGCAGCTCTTTTACAATCCGTGCAAATTACATATAAAACCTCTCTCCTGATACTTCGTAAGTTGAATGTTAATCTTAGAACTCTAAAATCAATTATATATACTGTTGACTCACTTTACGGAGGTGTCTCAAGTACAGATTGAAATTGAACAAAAGTACCATTTAATAAATTGGTATAAAAGTATTAAGTAACTGTGTAAATAATTGAGTTATTAGTAAGCTAGTACCGTAGTTTAGATCAAAACTTCGTTCGTCCTATATTTACAAAATTTTTACATGAGTCGATTTTTGTGGTTTAATGGGACATGATGTGCTATGTAAAGAAGTCGTTGAGTCGTCTGTTTGTGATAAAGTCATTGACTCGTCCCCTTCCTTACTGAATCGGGGGGTTTCTAAATTAGTTCCTTCTAAAAGACCAATAAATAACGATGTATTGTTTTTTTTAAGGGTTTAAATCACCGAATTTGACTGTGAGAGCACACTGAGAAGTCCAACTGACAAAGGTCGACACGTCAAGAACGAGTCCGAAGACACACCAACATCTGTCTACTAAAGACCCCGACTTCAGTAATGTCCGAAGAAGTGAGTACACAGACCACAGACCGACCTTCCCTCTTTGTCCGACTGGGGCGAGGTACGTCGGAGACGTGGACCGACTGAACCAGAAGGATTGTCGTACATCGGAGGCGTTTCCAATTTAAAAGGGGTACCGACGGGTCCCGAGGTTTTCGTTCACAAAACTCTGTCTTTCACTTCCACGGTTAGAGGATTCCGTGATACAGTGAAAACGAAATAAAAATAATAGTTTCGACAGTATCTTAAGTCTTCCTTTCCTGTGTCTGGATTTGAAAATTTTCGACCCCCTTGTCTTACGGTTTTTTAACTCCGATCAATTTTTTTTTTTTAGACAGTGTCTCTACAAATTCCTAGACATGTTTGAACTAGGAGAGTTGACTCTCCAACCTTTGTGTCGAGAAGTCTTCTCAGAAAGGACCTGGAAGTTATACCGTGACCACTTACTCGACCATGGGTCTTCAACTGAAGATTCACTAACATAGTCATTTCGAAAGGGTTGTTCTAATTATCCCACCATAACGTGGCAGTAATCGATTTAGCTTGCAAACCCATATGTTCTATGAACTTAAATCCCGTGTTGAATAGAGAGAACCTTTGTACGGTAAAATCGTTAATAAGAATAGTTGTCTTAGTGTAAATTGAGTGTCGTTACTACTGATACACCCTTGCAGACTCGTGTACCAACAGAGAATCCGTTCTGAGGATACAAATATTTTTTGTACGTAGTGACAAAATTTAAGTCGACTTCTATCAAAAGGGAAAAAAGGAGTAACGGGTCTTTATTGAAGGAGTTCACAATGTAGGGAAGTCCTTCGACTTTAGGTGAAACTTACAAGAATTAGATAAGGAACCTAGTAAAGGGTCAACAAAGTAAAAATTCTTTATTTTGTTGAATCGTAAAGAGTTAAAAGGGTAGAAAGTACACCCTCCCAAATTAATCTACTGAATAAAATTTTCGAGAGAACGTTGAGCTTCTTCTTACTCGTAAGCAACTCATTACACAAAGATACACTGTTCGGAACTTGATGTCTATGTAGTGTGTCTAATAAGGTAAATTAAGAGGACTTTTGGTAAAAACCTTCTATAATAGTATAATAATCCCGAAGACACCACCGAGTCTACCATTTCTAGACCCAAACTAGGGACCCAACCCTTCTAGGGGACCTCCTCCCGTACCATTGGGTGAGTTCATAAGAACGGACCTCTTAGGGTACCTGTCTCCTCGGACCGCCCGGACGTCAGGTACCCCAACGTTTCTCAACCTATGTTGACTCGCTGATTCATGTCGTGTGTCGTGAAATAAGAAGGATAAGAGGTCAATTCCTCTGTTTAGAGATCTATAATTTATCGGTTCAAGATGTATGGATCAGTATTTTTCTGAATCCTAAGTTTTAAAATAGAAGAAAAGTGGTTTTAGAAGATTCACAACGGAAGGTAAGTTGTAGGATACTCGGATACTAAACTTTAATAAGTCCCTGAAACTTAATAAAAGTCACTTCGATGAACCCCACAGTTAATGAATCCCTCAAGATAATATGTACAAGATACAAGAATCATGAGACCAAATACAAGAGAGTAAAATACGGTCTTTCTATCGGACACATATCGTGTCCGAAATATAGGGACTAGAAATATAGGGACTAGTATCTTTTTTCAGACAATTCCTTTACTAGTAATAATGACGAGAATAATTTTGTTGAATGTTTCCTAAGTAGTTATGTTAATACGAAATTTATTAAACCACCTACTTCGTAATATTAAAGGAAAAAAGTCAACTCGTGTCTATCTAATTCTTTGAAGAGGTCCAAACGTTTCAAATAGTTCCCGTCTCGACTTTGAGTTTGGGTCTGGAACCTGAGATTAGGACACGAAAGAGTGCCGATGACGAACCTTCCCTATTTTCTTGGTGGAGGTAGGAGTGTGCACATGTTGGGAGGAGTCTGGGTTTCAGTAATTAAATCCTTTGTTTCGTGTTTTTGGCTTTCTTGCAACTGAAACTTTATGTCAGACCGACACAGTGAGGGTGAGATAGACTCCACCTATTAGATTCGGAGTCCAAAAGGAGTCGACGGTTTTACTCGTTTACCATGGAAAGGAGGTCCACAGATCACTCCCTGTCCGAAGAGAGTAGTACGGTGCTACGGGAGACCTAGAACCGAAGGGTGTCTCTCCACGGTGACTCGACCTTTCACCCCGTCCTAAGAGGTCTGACTTCCCCTCGCGGAGGAGACGACTACGAAGAGGTCTCGAAATGGAGTCGGGAGGCTGACGTCCTGTGGTTCCTAATCTGTACGTCCGTCAGAACTCTCCAGGTTTCCCGTCTCTGTACGACGGACCTTACTTAAAATGAAAGGTAGGGTCTTTGATGAGAGTCAGATCTCGACTGTTTCGTAGATCGAAGGAAGACCTGTTTAAATCTTTTTTAATCTTTCGTTTCCTTAGGTTCGATTGTAGAGTTATTTAATAGAACGATAATAAGATTTAAGTGTAAATAATACAATAATACAATTTAAGTGTATAGGGGGGTTTTGTTTTTATATATATGTACTTAGTCAAGTCAAGTCAGGGAGTCAGCATAGGGTGAGAAACGCTGGGGTACTTAGTGTCGCACGGTCTGGAGGGACAGATAGTGAGGGCCTCAAGTGAGTTTGAGTACAGGTAGCTCAGCCACTACGGTAGGTCGGTAGAGTAGGAGACAGCAGGGAAGAGGAGGACGGGGGTTAGGGAGGGTCGTAGTCCCAGAAAAGGTTACTCAGTTGAGAAGCGTACTCCACCGGTTTCATAACCTCAAAGTCGAAGTCGTAGTCAGGAAGGTTACTTGTGGGTCCCGGCTAGAGGAAATGGACATATATACATACATATGTACGTACGTGTGTGTGTCTCACGGGTGGATATATAAGTATATAAATTTATACCTTTATATTTTCATTTATACGTCTATATATTTATACATCAGTAAATTATATGTATATACGTCTTCGACTTTCATTGACACTAGAGTCTACCCCGAATGTTTCGGTCCCTCTCATTATTGGGTAGACCAACACGTCAAAGTGTCTTCCTCTGTAAACACTCTAGAGTCGGTACCAGGTCCTCTCCAAAAGAGACTTTTTCACATACAGGATAAGTGAGAAAGATAAGTAGAAGTCGAGGTGTTGTCTGAAGAGAGGGAAACTCTTGTCACACCCGACTCTAGTCGAGAAGGAGTCCATGGTCCTAACCGGACTCCACCTGCCGTGACTAGAAAGATCTCCAAGGTAAAATAGATGATGTGGTGGACTATAAAATTCTATGTTGACATCCAAAATCGTGATACACTTAAGAGACAGGGAATCGAATGTAATACTAATGAACCGTTTAATTTTCAGTATTACTGACATTTTGTTTATTTTATCTACGTCTATTTATTTTTATTAAAATTTTATAATCGTACTTAAACACTGGTAGTAGTAGAACTTAAGAAACACATCTTTTATTAGTATAGTATTTATGTTATTATTCTTTAACCATTAGTAATCTTCAATCAAGGGAAAGTCAACTTGAACCTCTATTTTTAGTGAGGTTCCTTTGGTGTTTTTGGTATAAATCGGACGAAGGACTCTAACGTACTTGGAGATTTTTGAAACGTGTTACACCAATGTGTTGTTTCAACAGAGAAATACAGGGAATGGAAGATAGAGATTAGGGTTTGGCATGAATATAAATCAGTTCAAAGTTACAAACTTTTACAAACCTCTAATAAGTCAACATAGGGTGTCTTCTTACAGTCCATCTAATATCCTTGATGGTCTGTCGTTCACCGTAAAAGATTTTAAATCGTTTGATACATTTGTTGTACATTGAGGAAATTCAAAAGGAATCAATTTAGCGGTTTCTTACGGGTCACCTTTTGAGTACAAGTGAAACGGTTCTGGACAATAACAATAAATTTTTTGATCTGACACCGTACGAGTCCTCTCATCTCTATTACCTACATACATTTAAGTGTGGCATTTCCGACTTGTACCTCAACGGTAATGACAGTAACAAGTCAACGATTCGGTACAGGTTGAGAAACTCTGGGGTGTCTGACGTCGCACGGTCCGAGGAGATAGGAGATACTAGAACGTCTCCAAAGAGTTTGAGTACAAATACCTCAGTCACTACGGTAGGTTGATAGAGTAAGAGACGACGAGGGAAGAAAACGGAAGTTAGAAAGGGTCGTAGTTTCAGAAAAGGTTACTCAACCGAGAAGTATAGTCCACCGGTTCCATAACCTCGAAGTCGAAGTCGAAGTCGTAGTCAAGAAAGTCACTTATAAGTCCCAACTAAAAGAAATCCTACCTGACCAAAATATAGAAGTATCAGGTTCCCTGAGAAATCTCAAAAGAGGTCGTGGTGTTAAACTTTCGTAGTCAAGAAACCGAGAGTCGGAAGATATTGAGAACTCTTTTAGAGGACCTTTTGTATATGAACAGAATAGTCAGTCCCCGGTTTGTCCTCTGTCTTCTATATATCATTAATTAAACTCGTCCCTTGTAAATTATATTTCTTAATAATTGATTTTTTCTCTCGACTTCACTACTTTCTACCCGGTCATTCTTCATTCTCTTGTGATCTTTTATGTATTGTGTGTATATGTTAGATACGGTTGTTGACTCTGTCACGAGATTTCCTGAAGAGAGTGAACTTCTGAAGTTGGGTCTGGAGTGACATCTCCAGTACCGTCGTGTATGACCTACCATCACTTCAACGACTCTACCACGTGGTCGTTGAAAGATCTTAAAAGGTCCCTGAAAGTTCTTTCAGGGGGATTTCACTCAGTACCCTACGACAAATGTCCCTCCTCGGAACCCTCCGTAAGTTTTGATGGTCGATGACCCACGACAGTCGACAGCATAGCCGTCCTTAGGCTAACCTCTTACGTGTGTGACGTCCTCGACCTGTGACCCCTCCTGTGTGTCAGACGTCTTGGACCTTTCTCTTCGTGTACTCTTCGTTCTTTCCTTCGGAGAAGGTGAAGGTCGTAGGGACGTCTCGGGTGGTGACCTTGTTGACTTGTACTACCTTCGGTTGTTTTTCTTGACAAATGACTCTGGTAGACGTAAGAACGTATTGTTCGTTACTGTCCATTTATACATGGTAGTTCGTTACTTAACTATCTACCGAGTGGGTAAAGTAACCGATGAGTCCAAGGTACACATAAGAAAATGTGTATCAACCTGAGAGTATACTGTTATTTCGTTGAAAATTTTTTTTTAAAGGTGGATTATTCTACCTCGATAGGAAGGACGTTCACTTCTTCATAACTGGGAGAAGGGGTTTTACTCCTTAATGTCAAGGTTATCATTAATATGGGTAAAGACCGACATAATTGGGAAGTGTCTTATAGAGAATGGATTTTGAATATACCATTTCCACCGAAGGTTGTTGAGTACAAATTCCATTTTTACCTTTCCTCTCTATTCTTTTTTACCAATTGTACATGTTTATTTGTGTTTCTGTTATTTTTCTTTTTTCTACTTCGAAGATACTATAGATAATAGGGAATTGTTAAGTAAGTTTTCAGTTCTATAGACTTAAAAAGGACTATACATGAGTCTAGAACGAAAGGACGAAACAGGAGGTTTCTGGACTTACAGAGAGGAAGGAGGTGACGAAGGACTGACACTGAGTGTCCTCTCAGGGAATTAATGACACTCCTCGATGGCGAAGAAACAGATAATTTACTGTGATTATCATAGACGAAATTAACGAGATGTTCTAACGACGTTTAATTCTGAATTCTAGTGAAAACATTTTCCACATTTCGGGATGTCTACAATTTATAAAAGGAAAGGAGATCACGTGTAAACTAGTTCCCGACTCATTGACTTCTTGTCGTGATCTAGTTTGGTCAACCGTAATATTATTTAATCTTGACTCTTTACTTCTCGTCTCTTTTTAATTTTATCTCACGTATACTTAGAACATCCGAAAACGTAACACATTATAAGGAGAAATAGTTTTTTGTCTACGTTTAAATTGTTTTGTATTGTATTAGACTAAGTATTAGACTTGTATTATCTCTTTTATCTAGACTTCCGTCCTCTATTTGTGTGTTAGTTTCTGTGTGTTTACACATTCAGTATCAGACCAATGACGTCGTACTGATTCTAGAGTCACCATAGGACTAGTAGGAGTGTGTAGAGTTTGGGGACACGTCTCCCCACCCCGAGTCTCTTCGACCAAGACTGATCGGAATCGACTCGGTATGATATTCGGTAAAACCAAACTTGAAGAATCTCGATGCGAACTCTCCATAAAACCGAACATGCTCTCGACACGAAAGACAGACAAAAATTATATGGTATTTAGAAGTGTAGCAGGTCTGACAAACTATTTAATGTGTTTCGTCCGTTATAATAACGGTCCCTTGACTAGTTTCACACATCAGTTTCGACTGTGCTTACTGAAATCCTTCTGTATAGTCAGAAATGGATGTTACAGAGTGAGCTTGATAAGTGAGTTGCATATGAGTACAAGGACTTCTCCTATTTTAATTAGATCAGTATGTCATTCCATAAAAACGTTCATTGTTGGTAGTGAAGTAGACAAGGAAGTGAGTCAGTTGACGATACCTAGTAGAGGATTCATAGACTACCCCTTTACCTCCCTCCCTCATTTTTAAGAAGAACGGTTTTTTTCATATAGCAAAACTCCCTTTTTTCTCTCTGTCTCTTCATCGAACTACCCCTTCATACTATGGTCTTTCAAAGAAAGTCCTAATTTCTCCTGTTCCTATTCTTCCCCCTCTTTCTTTTGTTAAAGTAACTTTTCTATGACTACTTACTACGTCACTTTTATCTTTCAATGATTGTCTACCCCATTTCATCGTCTTGTTTACCTTATCGTTCTCGTTCCAGAAGATTTTCTGACGACTAAGGTCCGTGTCTGTTCGTTGAACGAAGAATAGGAGTACACTGGAGGGACTCCTCGTTTACACTTAGGATCCTCGTGTTTGCAAAGACTAGAGTCCGATTAAACTTATCTTTAGAGCCTGTCGTCCTCTGTCGTTTCCCTTCTTCCTCCAGGTCTCCTCAGTGTAATACACCCTGTCGTTCCCCCTGAGTTACCTTCCACGTTACGAAACTCAGAGAGCTCAAACCCTATAACCTCTTCCGTGACCGTGGGGGGAGGTCATCAGAACGGACCTTTTAGGGTACCTACCTCCTCGGACCATCCGACGTCAGGTACCCCAGCGTTTCTCAACCTGTGCTGACTCGCTGAAGTGAAAGTGAAAAGTGAAAGTACGTAACCTCTTCCTTTACCGTTGGGTGAGGTCACAAGAACGGANACCCTATAACCTCTTCCGTGACCGTGGGGGGAGGTCATGAGAACGGACCTTTTAGGGTACCTACCTCCTCGGACCATCCGACGTCAGGTACCCCAGCGTTTCTCAACCTGTGCTGACTCGCTGAAGTGAAAGTGAAAAGTGAAAGTACGTAACCTCTTCCTTTACCGTTGGGTGAGGTCACAAGAACGGACCTCTTAGGGTCCCTGCCCCCTCGGAGATAATAAAGGGTTCCGACCGACCATTACCCCGAAGGTAAGGCAAAGATCAAAACCCCTGTACACAAAGTCGGGTACACGTGCAGAGACGACACGACAAAGGAACAGAGACAACTGACGCTTTACTTGTACCGTTTTAAGAGTTGACTTTCTATTATTTTCTTTTGTCGAATCAGACTCGTTGGAATGTTTAGACCAAATTTTTAATATGAAATGGAGAGTACTTGACGCACCGAAGTTAAAGAGTAGATATTTTATCCTCGTCATTCTCGCAGGTACATCCTACAAACATTCTATTCAGTATCACATTAAGCATTTACGAATGGTGTAACCTACTAATAGAACACAAGGTCCCTCTCTTCCTTAACTCTCCGTCGTCTCTCACGGTCATTAATAGAAAAAGAAAAAAAAATTAACCAAAGAAAAGTTTAGTCCAAGCGGTAGCGCGAGTAGACATGATGGGTTCCCAGCTTCAGTATAAGTAGAGACAAAAGACCGTTCTAGACAGTTCACCCCAACTCTGTCGAATACTACAAGGACTTTTTCTACTTCGGGTAAAAAAAGTTTCCATTATGGTGACTTAAAGGGGAAAAAATACTTTGTTAAATGATAACTAAACCTAACTCTTCGTTGTTAAGTCAAGTCAGTGAGTCAGCACGGACTGAGACACTGGGGTACCTGACGTGGCGTGGTCCGAAGGGCCAGGTAGTGGTCGAGGGTCTCAAGTGAGTGTGAGTACAGGTAACACAACACTACGGTAGGTTGACTATGAAGTGGTTTCATTGACCGACGTGTGAAAGAATTTCAAAGAATTTTGGAGTTTCAGGATTGATGACTTAGTTCCTCCTAAGCAATAACACTAAATTTTACTGCACGACTCATTAATCTTATTTTTAGTTTATCGATCGTTAAATTGAAAAGGAAAAAAAAAAAAAACTAATACTTTGACCTTCATCCTTTACGACATAAACCCGTAAGATGTATAAAATTTTTATGTATAAAGGGTCCTACGAGTCTTTTTTTTATATCTCTGGGTATAGTCAAACAGGAACACATACACAAAAAAAATTCTTTAGGAGAATTATCTGTAATATAATTATCAAGCTCCCTCCAACTCTCGAATGGGAAGAGTATTTGATGTGTCGAAATATCTACCCGGTGACAGGTATTTAAGATCCACATCTGACGAAACTAAAAGAATCTAGGTTAATACGAGGTTGTAAGTCGGTACGAAACACATATATGACGTTTATAGACCAAGAATCTTTTATTAAGTCTACAAACCATAACATTCGTGTTTTCTCATTCTGTTAATTAGGATTATCGTAATTCCATTTATTAACTTTGGTCAACATTATTCGTTTCTTAAAACGATTTATTGCACGTAAATACATCGTAGTGGGACTAAGTATTTCTTATGAGACGGTCCTTGTCCGTTCGGTCCTCAAGTCCCCACGGCAGGTCACCCTACACCTTTACACGTAATGTGAAGACCGGACATCCTGGTGAACGCGGGTGGGTGTGAGAGACACGTCGACCTCTTCACTCGGTGATCTCTTTTGATTTGGTGCGACCTCTTTACGGGTTGAGTCCCCGTGGAGTGAAACCTCATTTCGGGAGGTAGGTGAAGAACATTTCACTTGCAGACCTCCTTTGAGACGGATGACTGGAGGTCTCAGAGTCCGTTTGGTAAAGTACCAGTGAACAAAAACCAACTGTCCGTCATTTATGACCCAACGATTCCGTCCACACTACGACGGGTCAATAGGGTTCCTGTAGATGTCGAGGAAAACGAAGGGATCTTTCCACTCCTTACAGCTACGACGGTAGGTACTCCTCCTTTCGCCTTTCTGCATGAAGAAACAACTGTTACTCATGACCTCCATGTCTGTCTGGGAACCTCTAGAATGTGTAGTCTAGAGAGGAACCACCTTCTTCTTTTCACGGGAAACTTGAATACAAGTATAAGACGACTCTATAGGAAGAAGACACTTACCCATGTCGGACCGACTCACGGTAAATCAGACACGAACGACAGTAGTGTGGTGTAGACAGGAACCTTCCGTTCCCTGAGCGTCCTAACTCAAGGTCTCCTCTAAAAAATTTCCCGACCTCGGACTCCACTTTAAACTTAGTCTAAACAATCTCGACTACGGAGAAATCCATATGAGATCCGACAGAGTCAGAGGGTGTTGGGATAACTTGGTCCTTTAAAAGGTCAATTTTCAAAGATAATAAAATTTGGTTACTACGTGGATGGGTGTCAACAAAATTCGTCGGTAACCTAAAGTTATGTCACCTTCATTCCCATCGTGGATGGAGAGCCTAAACAACACTTCTAATTTACTTAGTCATGCGAGTTTCGTGAATCTTGTCACTGACTTTGTACTTTTCAACAAATCCTTACGATTCACAATAAACAACAATAATATAATTAGTGTACAAGATTATAAAGATTAGGTAAAAAAATGGTCCATACTACTTTTGTCCGTCAGGTACCTACGTCCAATAGGGTTTCTTTATCGAGTTCTGAAGGGACCCTAATCACCTTTTCAACTACGACAAAAGTTTGTACTTCCGATAAGTTAAAGAAGTAAAACGATAGGATTTTTAGTTGTTGTTTTGTATTCGAAACAATAAAACTATTCTTTTAAATTTATACATTAAACCCGTACCTTTAATGACTGAAAAGTCCTTTCGAGTACACTTTTTTGGATTATAGAGAGAGAGAAAAAAAAAAAATCCTTTAAAGATAAAGAAAGTTTCTAGTTCCGTCATGTTTAAACTAGGATTTTGCTTCTCTTAAAATCGAAAGGACTTACGATTGTCGACCAAGTCCACGACTTTATTGACTAGTAACTACTAACGTTTCCTCCACCTTTTTATAAGAGATACGTGGATTTTTATCCGAAATAAAAGACTCGTCAGTGTAAAAGTTATAAAATGTATAGGAGGACTCCAGTGACTCAATCTCTGTATATTCATACTGGAATGACATTGGGGTTAGACCTATGTGTAAGACACAATTGATTTCATATGACGAAGTACTTGAATATGTTAATCGAAGTTCGGTCGTGATTCCTTCAACTCCAGTACTGAATAGCAATCCAAATATATCTTAGAGACTTAAAAGTCTAGGACCGACAATATCCCTAAGAATAGCATAGGAGGGACTTTCTCAGAGGTCAGAGTCGTTTTCTTTTTATCGTGTTTTCATATACGGAGACTTACTATTACAGTAGGACTATGTATCTCTCGACATGATAGAGTATAACTTCTTTCAGTACATAAATGATTAAACATTTTCTTGTATTTTAATCAACAACAAATCTATGTGTGTCTTTTTCGTGTATTCATATTTAAAGTTAAAAAGGTTTCATTTACATTATCCATTAGTCATGAGTCTAGTTCTTTTTTATTAAAATGTTCGTAGGGAATACGTAAATACCACAAGGGAATGTCTTTGGGACTATCGAGTCAACCATTTCTTAGACGGACGTTACGCCCTCTGGACCCAAGTTAGGGACCCAACCCTTCTAGGGGACCTCTTCCCTTTCCGATGGGTGAGATCATAAGAACGGACCTCTTAAGGTACGTGACATATCACCCCAGAGTTTTACAACCTGTGCTAACTTACTAAAAGTGAAAGGGAATGTCTTTGGTTTGGGGGAACTGAAGATTGTCACATCGAAAGAAATCGAACGAAAACGTGAAGTATATTTTCCTTAATACGTTATATTTGTATAAACAAGCACAGAAAAAAGTGAGTCACGATTATCGACACTCAAAATAGAGATAAAAACATACATGAAAAAACAAATAAAAGTAACACATATCAAGTGGTATGTCACTTATATGTCTTTAAATAAATAAGTCAGGGAAGAACTTCCTTTACACCCATCAAAGGTTAACCTCAGGTAATCCATGGTAGGATGAGACTCGTAAGATTGTGCACTTAACGCTCACGAAAATACGAAAAGTCACCTCCTTCACGATCTAGAATCCTATATGTATACAAGTTTAAATTATCTATCATGTAAAAGGTTTCACCAACATAGTTAAGGATACGATAAAATTTCTTTGGTAAAAGAATTATATCATCGGTATCAAAGGTTCTAATATAGGGATAAAATTTTACCCTGAATCCGTTTAAGTGTTTCTTTAATACATTCTTCTATGTTTTGATATGTTCTTTACGTTTATGAGAAGGAAGAACATCTTATATACAGTGTACCTCACTTCCCCTTGGGACCGGCAACTGGAAAGAGTAAATAAAACTAAAGTTTGATACGGAATCTAAGAAGTCCCTCGGTATTCTGGTCCACCAAAATATTTGTAGATGGTTCCAAGGATACCCACAAAGTGTACGGAAGTCTACGTGTCTCAGGTAGAGATTCGTGGGAGTCTCCACCAGGACTGGTAGTCAGGACGTAAACTCCACGACTCACCCGAAAATTAAAAGTTGAGTTCTCCGTTTTCGTCACCCGCGGGTACCTGTCAGAAGGACCCGACCCTGTCGGTAAGATCCTCCGTGACGGAGTAAAGGTCCCTGGGTAGAGTGTGGGTGTGACCCTCTCGGTTACCGTCCTCTCGTAGGGTCGGACCAGGAAGATTTCCCTTCTTCGGACTCTTGTGGGGGTCCTTTGGGACTTGAGTGGTCCCAGGAGTGAAGGAAGACTCTCACAAGACGGGAGTGGTTCAGGGAAGTGAAAGGTTCGTAAACGTCCTAGTGGTGTAACGACGAAATCGTTCAAATTTAAATAAGAGTTAGTTCGTATTTGTCTTCTGATTATGTAGAAAGTTAAAGTTTAAAACACAACCGTTTCAATAATAAGTTAAGTCAGGTCAGTGAGTCAGTACAGGCTGAGAAACGTTGGGGTACCTGACGCCGTGAAGTCCGAAGGGACAGGTAATGGTCGAGGACCTCGAACTAGTTTGAGTATAGGTAACTCAGTCATTACGGTAGGTTGGTAGAGTAGGAGAGAACAGGGGAAGAGGGGGACGGAAGTTAGAAAGGGTCTTTGTCCCAGAAAAGGTTACTCAGTCATGAAGGGTAGTCCACCGGTTTTAAAACCTCGAAGTCGAACTCGTAGTCAGGAAGGTTACTTATAAGTCCTGACTAAAGGAAATCCTACCTGACCAACGTAGAGGAACGTCAGGTTCCCCGAGAGTTCTCAGAAGAGGTTGTGGTGTCAAGCTTTCGTAGTTAAGAAGTCGTGAGTCGAAAGAAATATCAGGTTCAGAGTGTAGGTACGCACTGATGACCCTTTTTGTGTCGAAACTGATTTACCTGGAAACAGTCGTTTCATTGCAGAGATGAAAAATTGTACGACAGATCCAACCAGTATCTAAAAGAAGGTTCCTCGTTCACAGAAAATTAAAGTGTCGACGTCAGTGGTAGACGTCACTGACCTCGGGTTCTTTTATTTCAGAGAGTGACAACGGTAACAAAGGGGTAGACGGTACTTCACTACCCTGGTCTATGGTAATAGAAGCAAAAAACTTACAACTTAAAATTCGGTGGAAAAGTGAGAGGAGAAAGTGAAAGTAGTTCTCCGAGAAATCAAGGAGAAGTGAAAGACGGTATTCCCACTACAGTAAACACATAGACTCCAATAACTATAAAGAGGACCGTTAGAACTAAGACCGAACACGAAGTCGGTCGGGCCGTAAAGAGTACTACAGGAGACGTATATTCAATTTGTTCGTCCCACTGTTTTATGTCGGAACTGTACGAGGAAAGGGTTAAAACTCGGTCAGGTAACAACTTGGTACAGGGCAAGATTGGCAACGAAGAACTGGACGTACGTCTAAAGAGTCCTCCGTCCAATCCACCAGACCATAAAGGTAGAGAAATTCTTAAAAGGTATCAAACAACACTAGGTGTGTCAGTTTCCGAAATCGTATCAGTTATTTCGTCTTCATCTATATAAAGACGTTAAGAAACCGAAAAGGATATTAGGTCGTCTACAACCGTTAAACTGGAGACCAAAAAGACGTAAAAGATTTAGGTCGAACTTGTGACCTTTAAATAACCAAGTGTATAACAACTTTGAAGTGAATCTCTTAAAACTCGTAATGAAACGATCGCACACTCTACTTACGTTAACACACCATCAGACTTATAATAAACCGTAACAGAAAGAAATCCTAACCTTATTTTTGACTGGATAAGGTCAGGACACCGGTGACAACTCAAAAGGTTTAAACGACTATCTAACTCACGTCGTGAAAGTGTCGTAGTAGAAAATCCTAAACTTTACCGAGTTGACCTTAAGGTAGTGGAGGTAATCGAAACAGACATTACTACGAAGGATTCCGGGCGAATTGAAGAGTAAAGTCCTATAGACCGAGATACACTCACTAGTGTGGTAGAACGAATAGACCCAGTAATTCTAAAAAAAAACATATCAAAAACATATTTGTACATAACTGTAAAATAAATTTACATAGTTGTAAAATCCTTCACCACTTGATTTTACCTGACCTTATCTGTTTAAATTAAGTCTACTGGTAATATAGATGACGAGACCCGTTCTTAGGGAATCTTATTTACCTCATCGGGAGTATCAGTTGTTTTCTCAGGTTTTACGTCATGATCCAACGTCAGACTTTTTACTGTCTTACTAGAGACGAGTAAAGGTTCCTTTGTTAAGTTATAGTCTCATTAGGTTCAGATACAGGGTTGGTGGTTACGGTTTCTTCGACTTCAACTCACCGAAAGACTTCTGGATGTTCTGGAAGATCTTGATTACGGGGGTTTTATACAGGAAAAGTAGTATCCCCTGACCTTAGATTTTATCCTTCTCTATAGACCTCATAGTCCGTTTAAACCGGAACCTCATGTTTTGCTTCGTGTCGTTTCCGATTGTCTCAAAACGGTTCTCTTGTGTGACCAGTATCGTTTGTGGGAGAAGGTTGTTGTGTTCTCTTCCGAGATGTGTATCTGTAGTCGTCTACCAGTTATGACTTTAGTCTAGCTAATATAAGGAACATCGACTTCTACCTCTTCGAGATATGTTAGTCATTTTTGTTCTGACCCTCGACTGACACCGAGTCTAGTACTTGAGGGATAACGTTTTAAGTCTGAATTTAATTACTTTCATCCCTTTTGGTGATCTGGTAAGTCCATACTGGATTTAGTTTAGGGCTTGCTAATATGTCACCTTCACTGTTTATCTAAATTCCCTAGTATAGACTATCTCACGGACTTCATGATACCTGTCTCCAAGTACTGTAACATTTCCTCCGTCACTAGTTGTGATAGGGGTTCTTTTTATTTACGTTTTTTCGTTTTACCAACAGGTTCCTCCGGAATGTTTATCTACTCTTTTCTTCTCTTCGATTTCCGTTTCCCTTTCCTTTCTATATGGGTAGGTTTACGTCTCAAGGTTTCTTATCGTTCCTCTCTATTCCTTCGGAAGAAGTCACTAGTCACGTTTCTTTATCTCTTTTTGTCATCTTACCCTTTCTGATCTCTAGAAAAGGTCTGTTAATCTGTATGGTCCCCTTGTAAAGTACGTTTTTACCCGTGTTATTTCCTGTCTTCAGCAGACCTGGATTATCTTCTTCTATAATTCTTCTCCACTGTTCTTATGTGTCTTCTTGATAAGGTTTTTTTTCAATAATAACTTTCCCATCGCTAGGTTCGTTGTTATTTCCCCTATTACTTCACTCAACCCAAAAAAATTTTATTTGTAAGTTTCGTACTCAGAAGGATTTCAGAAGGGTCTATATGACTTTTCGTTGGAGGAGAAGATAACTCCGTGCGTAACCGAGACTCTCGTAGGTTCACCTGAAGGGAACAGACTACCTGGTCGTGTAATAGGACGACCTTTTTATAGACGGAACAAGACCCTTTGGAGAAGAGTGGGATGACGTCGGCGAAGTAAGATAACGTCCGACGGACAACACCAGCACCCCGTAAACTAGTGACTATGACCAAACCCCAATGTACTGTTTCTGTCCGGTTTCTCTTGGGAGGGACTCTAGAAACTCGACTTTTACCCTTTTCTTCTTCCTGACCAAACCTCTTTCCCGAGATACAACCTCATTATTCGGATCTTCAAGGGGCATCATGGAAATAAACCTAATATATACTTTCCATATTTTACTACGGTTCTTAGGAAATATCCTTAGGAATGTTTTTAGTTCCAAGACCGTCCTTTGTGTACCGTGTGAGTATACCCATTGACTCTTTCTAAAGTCCTTTTCTACTGGATATTTTCGTACCCGACCTAATTTCCTTTGGTTGTTTAGTATCACTTCGTCTGGACCCAATTTACGTCCCTCCTTGGTGGGGGTATTCCAGACTTCGTCGTTCCTACTTCTTAACAGTTTCTGTCTCAAAATTCGATGACGTCATCGATCCCGACACCGACATTTTCTGTCAGGTTGTTTCCGAAACTCGAAACCATCTCTTTGCGTCGTCGACCATTGGGTATCTGAGGACTTGTTTTTACCCCCTTATTTAGGGAATTACGGAGAGACCATGAGACATTAGAGAACCCCACTGAGGTTGACCGGTTTTTATAGATTTTCAGTCTTCACTCGGATCAACTATATCGGGTACCTCCAGTTAAAAGCTTGAGAGTCTTATTTACCCTTTATTAGTCTTATAAACGACAATAACAACAACAAGTCAGTAATTCAGTACAGACTGAGAAACACTGGGATACCTGGTGTTTGTAAGGGTGGTCTAAGGAGACCGGTACCCTAAGAGGCCTGTTCTTATGACTCACCCATCGGTACGGGAAGAGGTACCGTAGAAGGGCTGGGTCCCTAACTTGGACATGGAGGATGTAACCGTCCGTCTAAGAAATGGTGACTCGGTGGTCCCTTCGGGTTAGTCTTATACCGGAGAATAATACTTGAGTATTTAGTACGTTTTTATTCACCTTGTCAGTTGAAATACATAAAGTTTAACTCCAAAAGGAGTGGATAAATCCAAAAGTAAAATTCTTTTACTTTCCGAGGGTGTGAAATGTGTTTAAGGTAACGTTGTTTAAATCTCTTGTTGGCCAAGACAACCTCATTATTTATAATAAGAAGAATAACAACAACAATAATGACACGAGTTCAAGAGACGAGTTACACTTGTTATAGTTAACACTAAAGTAGGTCATTATTCCTCTAATCACCCCTCTCGTTAGTCCTTTACTCTAGTAAAGTTGTCACCCAACTATAGTGATTAATGTTACCGTCATTCACCTGTCTCTTACCTACGTCGAAACCCCTACCCACCCCTCACAAAACTCCTTTCTCTTAGTTTCTATCGAAGGACTTCTACCACCAACAAAAACGACAAATCGACGATTCAGTACAGGTCGAGACGGTGGGGGACCTGACGTCGTATGGACCGAAGGGACAGGAAGTGACAAAGAACCTCAAACGAGTCTAAGTACAGGTGACTCGACGACTACGGTACGTTGGTAGAGTAAGAAACAGTAGGGGAAGAGGAGGACTGGAGTTATAAAGGGTAGGAGTTCCAGAAAACGTTACTCAACCGAGAAGTGGAGTCCACCGGTTTCATGACCTCAAAGTCGTAGTCAGGAAGGTTACTTATAAGACCCAACTAAAGGACATTCTAACTAGAGGAACGACAGGTTCCCTGAGAGTTCTAAGAAGAGGTCGTTGTGTCAAGCTTTTGTGGTTAACAAAAGTCGTGAGTCGGAAGAAACACTAGGTTCCTTCATTTTTTGACGTAAGTTTACCGTCTGAAAAAAGTGAACGATGAGGACAGGGAACCGTTTCAGTCAAATAGAGACTATACCAGTTCGCTCTACTAAGTGTATATGACGTATCAAAACACCCTTTTGTATACTTGAACCGAGAGTTATACACTAGTTTCGTATAACAACTCCACCACTGATACAGATCCAACAAGTTCTAGAGTACCCTGTAGTTCCCGTATAGGTAAAAGTTGTCTTCAGATGAGAAGGACGGTCCTCTGACAATTACGAGAAAAGGACTTCTAAATCCTGAGTCTTTTCACAACTAGGGTATCCTGTGGAACCGGTCTCTCATCTGTGTGACTATTCTCTTGATCTTTAGTGATTTGGGTGAGATCCAAAATCTTTCGTCTGACTCTTTTAGACGAAAACTATTATTCCTGAAACTTATTTTTCTACTGTAAAGTTGTGTTTGGTCCACCATCCCCCACCTTCGATTCCACCTATACACCGAGTCTTACATCCCTCCTCTCATATCTCTGAGAAAAGAGTCAGGGAAATCTCTTTCCGACAGAGGTGAGGGAATCACTCCTTTTGGTCTCTGACGAATGGTAGTGGATGAGACGTAGGAACATTAAACACCTTATTTACAAAAAAAGTAAGTCATTTAACAAACCAGAATGTTGATAAGGGTTGTGACAAATCGATAAAAGTATGTCAAGACCTGGATACGGACTAAATTTCAACACTCAGAACATGGGATCCGTAAGAAGAATTTTTTTTGTAAGACCCATTTAAAGTTCGATATAATACGTTTGTATCCAAAAACGATGACAGGAGACGTTTGAAATTACAAATAAAGACGAGTTGTGGTGAACGTTCAAGTCGAAAGAAAGACGACCCAAACACTTATCCTCGGAGTCCTAAAGATCTACTCTTTGTGTTAAAATAATAATTATTTTAGAGTTATAGGAACAGTCAGTGACTCAACGAACGAATAACCATGCCACGTACTGTCTATTATAGTGTCAAGACTCTGACCCTAGATAGAGACCAAAAGTTTGGGTGAATTAGAATTTCTTAATACGTAATTCTCTTCGTAACTTAAAAACAGTACAAACAGTCAGTTGGAGACAAACAGTATAGCGACTTGTATAACACCAATTGAAGAAAACTCAAAAAAGGAGATTCCACAGACATTATAGTGACACTATAGTTTCTATATTACTATAGTAAGGACCCGGTCCTTCTAAACGACCTCTTTCCTATCCGATGGGTGAGGTCACAAGAACCCGAAGGGAACACCGAGTCGACCATTTCTTAGACGGACGTGACGTCCTCTGGACCCAAACTAGGAACCCAACCCTTCTAGGGGACCTCTTCCCCTTCCAATGGGTGAGATCATAAGACTGGACTCTTAAGGTACTCGACGTATCAGGTACCCCAGTGTTTCTCAGTTTGTGTTGACTCACTGAAAGTGAAAGTGAAAAGTCCATAGTATAGTAGTTAGGATCAGGGTAGAGTGATCTAATACTATTAATACGACCGTTTAAGTTTATAAGGTTCTCGTGTTTTCAAGGATGGACCATCATAAGACTGTTACCTAATTTTTTCTTCTCAAATCAGTTTATATATTGTCATAGAAGGTTACCCACCCGTATGGTTGAGGGTACGTATAACACTGGAGACGTTGGTCTTACACGTACATTAACCCTCCTCCGTTTTACAAATCCGTTTGTGGCGTTACTTACAACTTACGTGACACTCCGTTATGGGGATTTAGATTTTTCCTCTACCGATTCAATCAACCAAATAATACCTCTAAGTCTCCTTTTACGAACCAAAAAGAACCGAAATAAAGTAACACGTCGTTATTAAAAGAGTTCTGAGTAGGGAACCTATTTAAGTTCAGGAGAATTTTACTAGATTGAGACAGATAACTTAGTATCAGTGTTAATAAAACGAAAGGTTCTTGGTTTTGTTGACTCTTAAAGCATCAGAGTCAAAGGAGTAAAGACTACACTTCTCCTAAATCAATCCATAAAGTTCCATGGAAATTTTAGAATCTTCTTGGTCATAAGAACTTTGTGATACCTTGTTTGTAACTTCATCTACATGTCTCATATGTAATAAAATGAATTAAAAGGGTTTTCGGTAAAATCTCCTTAAAACTTTGACTCGTCCTACGGTACCCAGGGAAGACCCATGTACAAGAAAGAGACTTGGTGGTATGTGGTTGTGTGTGTAAAAAAACAAACATCCTTTATCCAAAGTAAGTTGAAGGAACTGGAAGGGACCTAAAGTTTCCTACCCAAGTTTGTCAAGGATTCAGTCCGTTCCCCTAGACTAGGGTAGTGAAGTTCCGTTTATCTTCTCCCTTCTCGTCTTCGTCACTATTTAAAATAAAACCCCGAGGTTTTAGTGACACCTGTCATTGACGTTGGTGCTTTAATTTACTAGGAATGAGGAATCTTTCTTTCAATACTGTTTGGATCTGTCGTATAATTTTTCGTTTCTGTAGTCAAACGGTTGTTTTCAAATATCTCAGTTTCGACACCAAAAAGGTCATCAGTACATGTCTACACTATCAACCTAGTCTTTCTTCCGACTCACGACTTCTTAACTACGAAACTTAACGCCACGACTTCTTCTGAGAACTCTCAGAGAACCTGTTGTTTCTCTAGTATGGTCAGTTAGGATTTCCTTTAGTTGGGACTCATAAGTAACCTTCCTGACTACGATTCGATTTCGAGGTTTTGAAACCGGTGAAGTTCGTTTCTCAACGGAGCAATCTTTTTTGGGGTTACCTCTCTAACTCCTGTCCTCCTCTACAGGAGTCTATCTCCTACTCTACCAACTTACCATAGTGGTTGAGTTACCTGAACTCAAACTCGTTTGAGACCCTCTGTTGGTTCTTCTCCCTTCGAATCATACGACGTCGGATACCCCAATATTCCTCGACTTGTCCTGAATCTCTGATTTGTTTTTATTATTTTTAGTCCCTTCCCTCTCCCACGTCTTTGTTCCCTCCTCGTCAGTTCTTTGTTATCACGTCACTACCCGTCCCAGGGCCAAGGAGAGGTTCCTTATGTGTATTGTTATGGAAACTTTGAAGACGTCTTTGATGTCAGGGGTGGGTCTACCTCCTACCACTGAAGTCCGACTCGTGTTCTAAGGACCTTGGGTGTCACCTTCTATGACTTCTGAGACTGGGTCAGGGGTTTACTAAGAAGGAAATTTTTGAAAGTACCAATTGTCTTAAAAATCTCAACCGAAAACCTGGGTTCAAGTGGAAACGGACCAACGGTCGGAGGACTTATTTCGTTAGAAAGGGAAGGTTGTTTATGAACGGAGAGTCTGTAACTGAAAGTTCACCGTTTATCGACTTGGACTCAAGTCAATATTATAATAATAATAATAAGGTTAAGAGATCAGTTCTTTGACTTTATGTGTGGATGATAATCCCAGTTTAAAGTTTAGAGACAGACGGAGTACAACGACAACAATAAGTCTCGACGGTTGTCGGGTACTAAAACTTTAATATGTCGTAAACAATCCAGAATATAAAAATCATTGAAGTAAAATAGTCCTCTCACGTAATAAAGGAGTCAAGTCAGAGCACGTTGTTTCTAAATTTTGTCATCCGGTCACATTGTCAAGTAGAGTCTCGAAATAAACCGTTTTGGGGCCTTCCGTACTCTCACCCGGATGGCGTTTCCTCTCCGGAGTCGGGGAGGACCGAGAGAAAAATATGAAAAACAGAGGAGAGGTGGAGGGTCTCGGACGGGACACGTTTAATCCCGATCGTGGGGTAGTAGTTAGTCCTTCTCCTACATAAACAAAGTGGACTCCAAGAGTGAACCACTTAAAGAGGAAACAAGGAAAAAGTGTCCGGAAGGGGGAAAGAAACAGTCAGTAAATTGGTGGTGGTAAAACCTGAAGAAAAAGATCAGATTGATGGACTGATAAATATAAGTGATGAAATCTCGTTCTTCTTCTCTTTTTCCTTAAAATAAACTTCGTTTAACTCCTAATATTGGGTCTTTCGTCTGAGAGACTCTTGACAAGACGGACAATCTTCAATTTCCCTGTCAGTACATGTAAAAACTCTGTTTCTTAGTAGGTAGTTTTACTGTATGACTATTAAAATGTATTTCAAGTGGTTCCTATGTGTCCGTTCCATTCGTGTACGTTTCACTTGTCGCTCAGTGAAACTAGAGAAGATCCCAACCCTTTCTTTCGACAGGAAAATTCTTCAATGTAACGATCACGACGTCTTTTCTTCGGTCACGACTGGTGCAACCTTTGACAAACAAACTGAACGGAAATAAACTAAAACAATAATATTGGTATATATTATCGGACGGAGTCTCCTGGGACGGGGACACGGGACACGGACTGACATTTGATTTCATGGAAACAAGTCGAGTATCTCTCTATTAGACTGAGACGGATGGACACTTATCGATGTTGTTTTTCTTCTCTACTTGTGTGGGAAAGGTTTCCGAACGGTAAGGACCTCTACAAAACGTTCTACCTCCTGTGAAAGTAAAACAAAGGGGTGACGGAGAGGGAGAGATAAGACGGAAGACTGAGTCAAGGTGGAACGAAGAGAGAGAGACTGACAGATTTTCTTGGACTGTAGGTCTAGGACTGTTCTACCAATGGGACTTCGTAATCAAACGCTAGAAGAACCAGTGGACCGAAAGTCTTATTTTAGTATAAGGAACGGAGTTGTGGAGCAGAGAACCTAAGTAACCGGACAGTACACCATTCGTCCTACTCGAACCCGAGCCATTGTGATCAACGTAGTCTTCCTTCCCTTGTTTTGCCAAAAATACCAGTTTGTCCGTGAGGGTAGAAACTCTTTAAGACCGATTACACTTTACGGTTACATGTGACGTGTGACCACACTTTCTGTTTTCCGGGTTTACCTATGTGTCTTTAAATACAAATTCGAAAGAACTACACGGAATTGTATATCTAAAATAAACTAGTCGAACCAAATATAAGGAATGAAATCGTGTTCTTCTATAATTGGTACTTGGTTCCGTTACCAAATGTAAAGGGATTCATAGAAAATTTTAAAAAAATAAAAATTAGTCTCCTATTAACAAAATGAACAAATGGAAAATAATGGTATACTGTGGACTAGTGTCCCTTGAAAAATTTACAGTCCATTTATTTTACGACAACATATCATGTTTGACGTTAAAAAAATTTTACAGACATTACCATGTAAATATTATTAAACCACCAGATTTGTCATGACAATACAGAAAAAATGTCAACTTGTAGTCTGTCCAATTCCTTGAAGGGATACAAACGTCTCAAATGTTCACTACCTCGACATTGAGTCAGATTCGGGAAACTGAGATTAGAACACGAAAGATTTTGAGCAACGAATCTAGTACACTTTATTTTCTTTTATATCACAGAGGTGGAGGTCAAGGATCGTGTCTCAAGGATTTTGAGAACATCAAAGGATTCACTAGTCTCGTAATCTTCCCAGAAAACTGGATCGCAAACGAGAAACTGGGGTCTCAAGGAAGGAACCACTGTCGGAACGGAAAACAAGATTACTCCGTTCAAAACTACCTGAGATCGTGACTAGTGGTTTTTCTACTTCGACATTGATCTTTCGGACCTCGAAGTCGGGGTGGGAGTAAGAGGTTTCTCCCCTCTTTTCGATCTTTACTTCAGTTACTAACTAGTACGGATGTACTACTTCGGAGGTATTTCGAGGGGGTGTACACCCCACTCTGCTCGAAGGTCTGACCACTTGTATGTGTGAATACCTCTGCTACTGTGTGAGGTTAAGGTCCCCTATCTCGAGGACGTGGACCCTTAGAGAGTCTGGACCGGGATACATAAAGAAGTAGACCACCGAGTGGACATAGGAAATAGTTCAAGAAGTAAAACATCACGTGACCATTTGTATTTCGAAGGGACTTAAGACACTGGAGAAGATCATTTTTCAGTTTAAATTCTCGCTCTCCAGTTACCCTTGAAGACTGAACTCCGGTTCAGTCTGACTACAGTACTCGTTGTACTCCCGGATGAGGAACGTTCGACCGTAACCTTTGTCCCCCGTCAGAGTTCCCCGACTTGAGAACTGGACACCTTAGACCACGAGAGAGGTCCACCCGTCTCAGTGTTGACTCGATGAAATATCCTGTGGGTCGACCCCACTGTCTCTTAACGAATCACGCCTCGGGACGGGACGGGGGTGTGGACCACAGACTTCCCGACACTTACACTTTGGCACATTGAGTCTGACTCTGAGTTTGGGTTGGTTTGGATCTAACTCTGAACTTGGGTACTAGAAAACTTTCGTGTCTTGACCTGAGTCCTCGAAGGGTCCAGTACGATCACCATTTCTTGGGTGGACGGTTACGTCTTTTACGTTCTCTCCGTCCAAGATAAGGACCCAGTCTTTCTAGGGGACCTCATCCTTTGCCGTTGGGTGAGGTCATAAGTACGGACCTTTCAAGGTACCTGTCGTCTCGGACCACGAGATATCAGGTACTCCAGCGTCTCTCAGTCTGTACTGACTCGTTGACTTGTGTGTGTGTGTGTGTGTGTGTGTGTGTGTGTGGACCAGAGTTCTGAATTACTTCGAGTCCAAGAACTACAAAGTAACGTTTTTCTTAAGTCATTTTCTGTTTCACTATCCATTCTTCACCTAAATAAACCTCTTTTTCGTGGGAGATTTCTGTTTCACATCCGGTAGAGTCTTCCGTTCTCGTCGTGGTCCCACACTCCAACAGTCAAAGACGCCCCCACCCATTGAAGTGTCCGAGTTCTCATCCTCCTAATAAGATCGATAAAACCCCTTCCCCCTCTACAAGTTCTTGACCCGGTGGACGGTGAAACCCCTGAAATACCAGTCGGAACCTTAACAGTGCCGTGAACACCCACACAGTAAATCGACGTCTACACGATGCTACTCGCACATGACTCCGAGTTCTAGATCTCCTTCAATTGAGCAGGTGGTAGGACCTAGATAAACCAAGATTAGACAAACGGTGCAGGAACTCGATGTACGCACAACGCGGGACTGGGTAGAGAGGGTAAAGGTATCGTTATAACGGACCCTTTAGGGTACCTGTCTCCTCGGACCGTCCGATGTCAGGTACCGCAGTTTTTTCTCAACCTGTGCTGAATCAATGATTTGTTGTTTTGTCGTTATTCTTATTTCGTCTTTGTCCCCTTTCCGTCAAAAGGATTTTTCTTACATATTCTCTTGGTAGGCGTTTGTACAGTTGACCTTTTTTTTGTATATTGAATTTCCAACGTTCAATACAAAACAAGACCCTGGAATGACTCCTGAGTTCGGGTCTTCCACCGGAGAGTCCATCGAGACTTCTTGACAACGTTACTTCATTCCCTCATCGGCCCTATGTGTCCTCAAAAACGACCCCTTTTTTTTTTACATCAATTTGTAGTTTCTGATGACACTTAGTGTCTTTGTCTCAAGGGTTCAATTATTAGAATCTGAAAAGATATATACCTTTCTACGTTCACACACCTGAGTAACTTGAACAAGTAAGCGACGTGTAGAAGTAATGGACCCGGTTATAGGACACAAAGGGGTAGGACTTGGAGGGAGTCCGACGTGGTGGTTCTCACCGACGTCACCAACTACCGGACTACCGACCATTGTAAACAACGAACGACTTTACTGTCCGTTGAATAAAAAAAAACCAGGTGAGTTTACAAGGTTTCAGTAATGAAACCCCCTTATTTCGTACGTATGGTCTTTCTTATAACTAAAAATATCTTAACTAGGACTCGAATTTTGTTGGACACAGTAGGACTGGATGGTGCCCCTCCTATTACATTGAAGGGTAAAAAGGAGTAGACAGCGTCTGGAGTTTACCACGGACGAACATCTCCAAAACACTCCGGACCGGAGGGAACAGTGTGTCGTCTATAAGAGGTCCTGGAACTGAGGGTGTACAATACCGGTCGCTTGATTCTTCCCCTCGCCCTGAGGACTAAGGGTTGCGACAGGAAAGAGATCCGGTTTCCTACGAGAAGGAGGAGACTACGAGGGAGGTTTCAGAACGGATTTGGGAGGGGACGGTCTGATCTCGTGATCTAGGAGGTTACCACGACCAAATTCGGTGATTCGAACACCGTTGAACAATACGTCGTCGTCGATCGATTGTTCGGACCTCTTTGACGGGTTTTTCGTGACTGAAGGTATAAGTAATAATAAACAAAGACAATACAGAATATTTATTAAAACCACTACATACGAGTCGATTTTTTGTTAAAGAGATATTATTCATCTCACTGAAGACCGAAGGATTTTCTATACACGGAATATTGTATATTTTAGTTAGAAAACTTCCTTGAACCTCCGGGTATCATTGTGTAAGGACTAACGTCAGTAAGACACTCTATGATTTAAAGGGCGTTGATGTCAGTCTCAGGCTAATATAAACCTTGGGGTCGTGTGTTGTACCACGAAGGGTATACTGCATAAGAGTGTTTATACCAAATGATGTAGTCAGTCCTTTCAGATACAAACAAATAAAATAGATATGTTTGTTTTTAAGTCTCCGAGATAATTGGTTGAACTAGAACAGGGATATAAAATATCGTGGATCTATAAATGTTGTAGTGACTCTCGAGTGGTACTAAGGAACTCTAATTTGTAAAGACGTGACTATAACTGATCCAGAAAGGGGGTCAATAAAGTTTGTTAAGATGAAATTACTAGTGGTCACATTTGATTAACAAGAGTTCGGATATGGTTTATAGAGGATCGAAAGAATAACACACTTAGAAATAATTTGGTGTTAGTACCAAAGGACTTAAGTGTTTTCAAGGGAAAGAATAGTGACACCGATGACTTACTCCGTCCTTTAGGACAGACCTTCGTGGTCTTCTTGACTCCCCTGTCGGGGAGACGAGTGTCGTGTGTATAAGAGAGTAGAACCGACCCTTTTACCGGACCTACGGTGGACAAGATCTTTTATGGAGAGAACTATAGACAACGGAGAGGTTTGTGGTACGTATGAGACATCCTCTTTTTTTTTTCTGGACTAAAAAGGATTCTTTAAGTAAGTGAAGGGGAGAACACGTGTTCAGCACGACCCCAGTGGCCAAACTCTCGTCTCTAAACATTTTGGGTACCTTAAGACACTTTAGTTTACCTGAATTTCCTTTCTCTTTTCTATAGATGATTTCTCCTCCCTGTCGGTCTTATATCGTACTTCCGAGGGAGGTGGAACGGACAGTTCAAGTGACGGAGTCTCTTCCTGTAACCTAGTGACTCTTCCCTCCTCTTTGTGAGTCCGAGAGGAGTTTCCCACATTTCGTTTGGTGACACCGGTGATTACGAACATACATTATGTCCCTATTGTGACTTACACTTTGTTTTATGATTAGTACAAAGGTACCTATAACAACCAATCTTACTCCGACACAAAAGTTCGTTAACATAATTTTTTTTCTTCTTCTTCTTCTTCTAATTCTTTCCCATACATCTAGACTGTTTGGAGGTTCTCCTCCTTTACTTACAATTGCGTCCATTTTTGGTGACTCGGTTCGATTGAGATGGTAGAGGGGAAGGGGATCAGAAGGTCCCCTTGGTCACAGACAGAAGACACATTAACATCGTGAAATATGTTCAGAGAATATCGTATTTGAGTTTCATGGTACCTCTTAAATGACTGCGTAAAAGGAGAGAGGTGGTATTCACTGACCTTATGACTTCTATAATTCATCTATAGACAACTTATCTACTTACACATACACTTACCTATTAATTTACGTCAGATAGGGGCACCTAGTTTACACAAGTTCGTAGATACCCCTTTCACGTCAATTTTCATCATTGTGTCCCTTTAGACTGTTGTGACGGTGTGCACTGGACCCGACAAGGGCACCTAACGAAGTGAGACTGTTGTCCCCGAGAAACACATGGGGTCCGTGAAGGTGGGACCACTGTGGGTCGGTCTTCCTGGAGTTATGGTAGGTCTGGTAGATACCACTCGTGTTTCTTTTTGCGGCCCGTGTCACTGACGACAAATATACAAAAAGTTTATTTATCGATAAGTGACACAAAAGGATTCTGTCTCGGAAGTCCGTTTCACAAAAAAATAGTTGTATTATATGGTCAAATTGGAATGAAGTCTTGAAAATAAATAAAGAATCCCTAGAAGGTTTTTAGGGTAGGTCGGTGTTCTTGGTGATCATGGTGTTCAGACCCTATCGTTCAATTGTGGACTGCGACATTGGTTTTAAGAACCTCTTAAGAGGAAGAAATTTTTGTCCATATCCTAGAAGGGACCACCGAGTTACCATTTCTTCGACGGAGCGTTACGTCCTCTGTACCCAAACTAGGAGCTGGGTCCTTCTAGGGTGTACGGCATCTCGTCGATTCGGGCACTCGGTGTGATAACTCGGACGCGAGATCTCGGACCCTCGGCGTTGTCGGGCACACGGGGTCCTGGGGACGAGACACTGTTCTCTTCGGGGGAATTTCTCTTCTGGTTCGTGGTACCCTCTCCTGGGGGTGAGCGACGTTGGTCTCTTTTCGGGTGTCGTGTCGGTCTTTTTGTGTTTGTTTTAATAGATTTTTTACTTTTGTCCATATTTCTTCAGTTGTGATTATGACTGTATAAAAATCCAACAAGACTGTAAAGTAATTTACGAAAAACAGTGAGATCATTATATCAAAAATATAAATTAAAAGTATTATCACGTAAATGGAATTTACTAGATAAGAAGTTTTTTTAAAAATAGTGTCTATCCAGTAATTTAGGAAAATTTTTACGTACTTCATTTTCTATGTTATTTTATTGATAATGGTGTGTATGTTTATAATTATACATCTCAATCCGTCTGTCCTAAATACAGTAATTTCTGGTGTCCGAACAATCATTTCCTCGGTCTTTACTAAAAGGTTAAGGAAAGCGATGAAGGGACAGATCCTACTATCTGTACAATCAATCAATCTCATTTATCCAACAAGACGTATCGACGAATTTAGTCTAGAGATGTGACACGCTTTCCGTTACATTGGACCTTGGGACTGTCCCTCCCGTAGTAAATACATAGAGGGGAAGGTTGGACCTATCCTTTGGATAGGGTTTCGGATACTAGGACTGTCCGAAGACAAAAGGGTATGTCTTCCCTCTTAGGGGGACTCATGTGCTCCTGTGGGGAAGTCCGTCCATTCCCGTCCATGTGTAGTACGTAAGGAGGTCTCTCCTCGTCTGTACAGCCTCGAGGACTTCACACACCCGAGTTTTTACGACTCCAAACGAAGTGTGTACACCCAGACCGAAGGAGAGGTCTGGTTTGACTACGGAACTTCCTATCCCTTCGTATAATACGAAAGAGTATCAAAACCAGGAGGTTTTCTGCTCTTTACGATCCTTAAACTTCCCTCAGTCTTTCTGAGGGACTAGGATATTTTACAAACTAATAAAAATGATAGTGCATAGTCATGGATGTGTTCTTTCTTTACGTTTTGTTACTACCGATACCGATGTTATATAAAAGTAAACAGAACCATTTATATCTATACGTACCTAGTTATGCTCTTCTACAAAAAGAAAGGAGGAAGGGCAAAAAGAGGGAAAGAGGGTTAGAGGTAGGGAAAGAATAAAGGAAAGAAGGAGTGGAAGACAAAGTTACCGTTCGAGGACCCTACAGTCCTTTTAGGAGAGATTTTGTTAAGACACTTCCTTTTAAAGGTAAACCGTCCTTCTCAAGTCCATCTCAACCTTAGACCGTCATTTCCTTAGTGAGTCTTAAGGGACACTGGAACCGTAAATAGAACTCCCTTGACTTTGGACCTACACCAGTGTCTAAACGTGTTCCAGGAATCGGGGAACCCTCCTCCAACTTCGTCCCTGACTGTACTCTTAATCCTTCGTGCATCAACCAAACCTCCTTTAGGGTACTCCTTACCGGCTCCTCATTCCTTGACTTTATTCACTCGTCTCTGTTGTCCCGACACGGACACTCACTAATGGCGAGACCGGTCGTCCCCGGGTTAGGGTGACGTCTGGGAACTCTAGGAGTGTCTCCCGAGAAGTCTCGACAGGGTGACTTCCCGTCCCCTGGACCCCATGGAGGGTGGGTGTAAAGGGGAACAAACTCCTCCAGGACTTCGACAGTGATCTGTCGCGGAACTGTCTGTGGCGGGACCGGGTCGGACGGGGACCCGACGTCTCTCGAGCTCCGACTCCCCCTACTACCCCTGGTGGACAGTTTCGACGTGAAGACCACCACCCGGGTCGTTACACCCGTAGTCCTCCCAGACGAGGTCTCTGACTGTTCCTCCCACGAAAGGTGCGTAGTCGGAAACATCCTAGGAAAAAATGAAGGGTTCCGACCGACCGATACCCCGAAAGTAAGACAAAGACATCAAAACCCTTGTGTACACAGTCGGGTGTACCTTCAGAGACGACACGAAAATGAGGTCATAGGTACTGACACTTTACTTGTGTTGGTTTGAGGGTCGACTTTCTAGTATTATTTCTCAAATCAGACTCGTCGACAACGGAGAATGATCGAAATCTGTAGAGATCGGACGTCCCCAGTTGGACGGGACCTAAGAGTAGGTGAAGGTACATCCTGAAAACATCTGTCCTATATTCCGTCCATTTCCTGAAGACAAACTTCACTAATGAAAACACTTGTAATTCGAACACAAGGTCTCTATTCTTGTAGACATTTAGTCGGTCTAATTCCCTTCAATCTATGTTAGACAATAAAAGAAAATTATATGTGTGTTTATCTACAGAAGGTGTTTTATCAACTGGATTTTAAATAAGGGCTGAAGATCTGTCATGATAATTTACCTCAACTCTAACGAATGTTTCAACAATTTTCTCTAAGTAGAATAAAAAATTTCCATTTCGGAGACTCAAAAAACAGTTATAAAAACACTGAATCTAAAAAGTAATCAAAAAATCAACTTTTAATTCCCCCATGACCTATGAAAAATTCGACACCTAAAGAGAACTTTCGATTGTCAAAGTGGATGGTTCAGTCACTGAGGTACTACCACTCATTTGAAATACCTCAGACAAAGAGTTTTTAAAATCAATGTATAATATACTGACGTTAGTATTGAAAAGAATGCCTGACTAACACTATGATCTTATTCCTTCGAAACGAGAGTCGCGTTTGACGTTCACATAAAATTTGTGTAAGGTGTAATGACCTACACAAGTTAATATATATAACATATACATTATGTATTCATTTAAACCAGACCCAGTCATATATGTTTATATAGGTATATTTATAACTAATACAATTATTATATATTTTACTTTTGAACCGACCCAGTCATAGATATATAGTATACATATCTATCTATTTCTAGAGATTTAGTTATATATCTGTATGTCCGTATCTATATCTATGACTGAGTCTATTTTAAATATATATAAATATTAAATAAATGTATACACATAAGGTAAAGAACTTTTACACCGGACTCAGTTATATATAGAAATATATATTCATACCTCTGAACAGAACCCATTCATATGCATAAATCCATAAAAATAGATAAACACATTTTTGTTTGTTTGTTATTTTTATATCGCTCTTACTCTCTTCTTTTCTTTCACTCTCTCTCACTTTGGTTGAGTCCTGTGTAAATGTTTTTTATAATTATCTTGTGTATGGATCTAATATACATAGCTATAGAGATTAAGATATAAATGGATGGTTGGATACAGTTCAAAGGTTTAGATATCCTTATAGATATATGATGAATTAGATAATTATATAGTTGAGTCCGGTGTGAATGTCCTTCACCACATATACGTATATGTATGTATATATATATACACATATACCTTTGAACCAGACCCAGTCATATGTATAGACATAGATATCTAGACATACGTCTATAGAGATATATCTATATCTACAGTGTAAATATTCTTTACCTTGTGTTTACGAACAAGAAACCACAAGACTCGGTCAGGTATTTATACGTAGTGGTAGAATTCCCTCCACATCTCACTGAGGGGGTGGGCGACGGGTGCACTATCTACTCGATGTCACTTTGCTACCTGGTTTATGAACCTAAAACGGTATAGCCAGTAAGATTACTGGTTGAGACACAAGTGATACTATTACAATTCGAGAAGTTTTTGTAAGTCCTTAAACCGAAAATGTACGTGTTTTATATTTATGTGAAATTGTACTTACTAAATTAATCAAATTCCTTTCTTAGAACCTTTTATTTTTAAATTTCATATATAGAACTTTTATTCCTACATATATCTACTTCAAAAACACTCCACCATTACACATAAACACGTCCCTATGAGACGGGGGTACTACATTCTATTTAATGATAAGACCCCATTGATTTACTTGTTTATTACTCAAAAAGCGGACCTGGGTCGACTCAGTTCTCGACTCGACGGAAGGTTAGTCTACATCTTCACATGTAATGGACGGGTGTAGACGTTCTGGTGAACACGGTTGGGTGTGACGGACACGTCGACCTCTTCATTCGGTCAGTGTGATCCCTACTTACAAGGTGAGTTCACGTGGAGTGAAACTTATTTCGGGAGGTAGCTAAAGAGTAGACCCCCTTTGGGACCGATGACAGAAGATCGAACGTACGAGTCAGCACAGGTTGAGAAACGTTGGGGTACCTGATGTCGGGTGGTCCGAGGAGACAGTACATTAAAAGGTCCGTTCTTATAACCTCACCCAACAATAAAGGATGGGGTCCCCTAGAAGGGTTGGGTCCCTAGCTTGGGTGTAGAGAACGTAAACGTCCACCTAAGAAATGGTGACTCGGATTAGATAGAAGGTCTTAGGGTCCGTTTAACAAAAGTATCGGTTCAAAAATTGACTGTCCGTCATTTAAGACTGAGAAATTCCCTCTAGTCCACGACGGGTCAATGGGATTCCTGTAGATGTCGAGGAAACCGAAGAGACCTTCCTACTACTCCATTTATTTAGTTACGAGGGCAGGTACTCCTCCTTTAACCTTTCTACATGAAGAAACAACTGTTACTCATAACCTCCATTTCTCTCTGGGAACCTCTAGAATCGTGTAGTTTAGGGAGGAATCACCTTTCTTTCAACGGAAAATTTTATTTGGTGGTGTTATAACATTTCATTAATCGGAGGTTAATTTTAATTTTTTTTTTATTTTAATGAGATTTTAACCCTATTTCGAGGTAAGAGAAGCCACTTACCTGTGTCGGTTGGACTGACAGTAAATCAGGGGATTTACTTGGATACGGACAAATTCATACCAGATCCGACAGAGTCAGAGGATATTAGGACAATTTGGTCCTGTGAAAAGTCAATTTTAAAGGATAATAAAATGTGGTCACTACTTGGGTGGGTGTCAACAAAATTCGTCGGTAACCTAAAGTCATGTCACCTGTATCTCCATCGTGGATGGAGAGTCTAAACAACTCTTCTACTTTACTTAGTTCACAAGTTTCGTGAATCTTGTCACTAACCGTGGACCTTTCAAGAAAGACTTCCGATTCCCAATAAACAATAATATAATTAGTTTGTGAGACTATAAAAATTAGATAAAAAATGGTCAAGTACCTACGTCTAATAGGGTTTCTCTATTGAGTTCTAGTGAGTATAGGGACCCTGACCGTTTTTTCAAGTATGACTAAAGAGGTAAAAAATGACATCTTTATCGTATACACGATAATGAATCTATACTTTCATTTAACGTAAGTACTTTTGAACATAAAAAAATTCTTAAGTACACCTTTTAGTAATAAGCAAATTATACTAGTAATAGAAAGTAAAATAAAGGTTCTAAAAAGATGAAGAAAATACCTTTTCTCTTCATGTTTGGACTAGGATTTTCATTCGTTCAAAGACAGAAGGACTTATGATTGTAGACCAAGTTGACGTCTTCATTGACTGACTACAGATCCAACTGACTAACTAAGAGTGTTTCCTCTACCTTTTTGATAAAGATTGAGTTGGTTCCTTCCACTCAAAAGACTCTTTGGTCTATAAAGTCATAAAATAAACTTAGAGATCCATTATTGCTCCGACGACGACGACGATTCAGTAAAGTCAGTACACGTTGAGACACGTTGGGGTATCTGCCGTCGGGTGGTCCGAGGGGGTAGGGACCCTAAGAGGTCCGTTCTTGTGACCTCACCCAACGGTAAAGAAAGAGGTTACGTACTTTCACTTTTCACTTTTCAATTTCACTTCAGCGAGTCAGCATAGGCTGAGAGTCGCTGGTGTAAGTGACGTCGGAAGGTCCGAGGAGGCAGGTACCCTAGGAGATCCATTCTCGTGTATATTTGTGTTGGAACAAATTGGAGAAACCTTAACCTTACTTTTAACTGGAAAAGGTCAGGATTTCTTTCCGTTACGGTTTCTTACGAGTTTGATGGTGTGTTAACGAGAGTAGAGTGTGCGATCATTTTATTACGAGTGTTAAGAGGTTCGGTCCGAAGTCGTTATGCACTTGGCACTTGAGGGACTACAAGTTCGACCAAAATCTCTTCCGTCTCCTTGGTCTCTAGTTTAACGGTTGTAGGCGACCTAGTACCTTCTTCGTGTTTCAAGGTCTTTTTGTAGATAAAGACGAAATAACTGATACGGTTTCGGAAACTGACACACCTAGTGTTCTTTGACACCTGTTAAGACTCTCTCTACCCTTATGGTCTGGTGGATTGGACGGAGAACTCTTTAGACATACGTCCAGTCCTTCGTTGTCAATCTTGGCCTGTACCTTGTTGTCTGACCAAGGTTTATCCTTTTCCTCATGCAGTTCCGAAATATAACAGTGGGACGAATAAATTTAATATACGTCTCATGTAGTACTCTTTGCGACCTGACCTTCTTTGTGTTCGACCTTAGTTCTAACGACCCTCTTTATAGTTATTGGAGTTTATACGTCTACTGTGGTAGGAATACCGTCTTTCGCTTCTCCTCGATTTTTCGGAGAACTACTTTCACTTTCTCCTCGAACTTTTTCAACCGAATTTCGAGTTGTAAGTCTTTTACTTCTAGTACCGTAGGCCAGGGTAGTTAAGTACCCTTTATCTCCCCCTTTGTCACCTTTGTCACAGTCTGAAATAGAAAAACCCTAGGTTTTAGTGACGTTTACCACTGACTTCGGTACTTTAATTTTCTACAAATGGGGAACCTTCTTTTCAATACTGGTTGGATCTATCATATAAGTTTTCGTCTCTGTAATGAAACGGTTGATTCCAGGCAGATCAGTTCCGATACCAAAAAGGTCACCAGTACATACCTACACTCTCAACCTGACACTTCTTTCGACTCGTGGTTTCTTAACTACGAAAACTTGCCACCACAACCTCTTCTGAGAACTCTCAGGGAACCTGACGATCCTCTAGGTTGGTCAGGTAAGACTTCCTCTAGTTGGGACCCTAAAGAGACCTTCCTTACTACGATTTCGACTTCGAGGTCATGAAACCGGTGGAGTACGCTTCTCACCTGAGTAACCTTTTCTGAGACTACGACCCTCCCTAACCCCCGTCCTCCTCTTCCCCTGCTGGCTCCTACTCTACCGACCTACCGTAGTGCCTGAGTTACCAGCACTCAGACTCACTTGAGGCCCTCTACCACTACCTGTCCCTCCGGACCGTACGACGTTAAGTACCCCAACATTTCTCAGCCTGTGCTGACTCGCTGACTCGACTTGACTTGACAAATTGGACAGACCTGTATAAGGTACAACTGATCTAGCGTGACAAAACACTTGAATATGTTGAATCAAAATTAATTCACGACTCGTGTAGTTCCAGTATCAAATAGAAATCCAAAAGTGTCTCGTTTTGAGAAATGGTTATTAGATACTATCAAGTCATTAATGTAAAGAGTATCATTGGTGTAAGAGTTTATAATACAGAGACGTGGACGTACGAGCCAGTGAAGTGAGTACAGGTTGAGAAAAGTTGTGGTACCTGAAGTCTGACGGTCCGAGGAGAAGGTGCCTTAAGAGGTCCGTTCTTATGACCTCACCCAACGGTACGGGAGGAGGTTCCCTAGAAAGACTGCGTCCCTAACTTGGGTGTAGAGGACACAGAGGATGTAATGTCCTCCTAAGAAATGACGATTCGATGGCCCTTCGGGTTCTTGGTTCATCCACGAGTTATTTTGTAAAATTATTTACATACGTCTTAACTACGACCTACGGTCTTTTTGACCCTTCAGTTATTGTTTCACACATCAGTCAAACTGGTTGATACTTTCCTGAGGAGACAGGAAGGACGGTTCTATGATCTTTTAATGTCTGTACTGTCGTTGGGGTCTTTACGAATCTTCCACTCTCTTTTAAAGACTCACCAGGTTGTACCCTCCTAGGTGACTGCTCTTACTCTTTGTTCTCGGCGACCCACGTCTGAAACAGTGGTTTGTGGTACAAGGTTCGACGAAGTTAAGGTAGGGTCAGGGATTTGACCGTTTCTCTTACTCGGTCCTGGGTCCAAATTGAGTAGACTTCTCCGGTCCCTTTGATGTCAAGTACCTTTGTACTTTAGTGTCCTCTTTATACATGAACCTTACGTATATATACTGTTTCCTGAAAGTGGATCTTATACAATTTCCCGGGATGGTTGGCAATTGTTTTACTGTTTATTAGGTGAATTTTTGTATGTCCAGAATTTAATCTTAAAAAACGTTTCTTTCTGTATATTTACTAGTTGTTTGTGTACTTTTTACATGAATAGTAGTCAATAGTTCTTTTTTTAAGAGTATTCCACCATATATTTCGGTGATTCACTTTCAACGAGTCAACACGGACTGAAACGTTTGTGTACCTGACATCGGACAGGTACCTTAAAAAGTCCGGTCTTATGACCTCACCCTTCGGTAAGGGAAGAGGTCTCCTAGAAGGGTTCGGTCCCTAGCTTGGGTCCAGAGGGTGTAACGTCCGTCTAAGAAATGTCAGACTCGGTGGTCCCTTCGGGTTCTTATGATCTAACCCATCGGTTGACATTGGACGAGAGATCGGACGTCCGAGGAGACAGGTACCCTAAGAGGTTCCGTTCTTATGACCTCACCCAACGGTACGGGAGGAGGTCCTATTTCGGTGATTTTGTTGATTATAATCATTCTGACTGTTGTGGTTTACAACTACTTTTCGGTTTTATAGATGTTGAGAGTATGTTGTATCTTTAACGAGTGTTTAAATGACTTGGATACTAGAAAACGTGTATAAAAGGGTTCGAGTCACTTGTGTATTATACGTTTTTCGAGAAAGTTCTTACAGGTATCTTAAAAATAAGTACTATCGGGTTCAGACTGAGTATGTTATCTTATAATGTATTTTTACTTTCACTTACCGGGTGACGGTGATGACCGTTTGGAACAAAATGACGTGAAACGTCTAGGACACCACAAAAAAGAAAGAAAAAAAAAAATGGTTCATTTCTAAGTAATTTTAGGACTTAGTTTGTTCAGATAAAAGGTTGTCCTAAACGAATGAAACACGACGGTACATTGTAAAACATTGTAAAACCATTGAGAGTTTTATAAAGTTTGAAAATTTCATAACAATATACACAATGTCACCAGACACTAGAAACTATTATGATAATATTAACAAACCCCTATGGTACTTGGTATGGACATATTCTACCGTTCAAAGTAACTATTTACAACATACACAAGACTGACAAGGTTATTGGTCGACAAGGGGTGGAGGGGGAAATGTGTCCGGAGAGATAAAGGACTCTTGTTGTCATAACTTTGATCCGGTCAATTATTAGGATATTACCGGGGATTCACAAGTTGTACGTTCGGGGAGGGAGTGAAGTTTATTTTTCGATCTTTACTAAGTCGCATCACTCCTTTCGTGTAGTTTTCGACTGAATCTAGTTTTCGACTGAATCTAGTTTTCCGTCCGGAGAACATGGTTTGTCGGTTGGACACTTACGTTTTCTTCTCGAGAGCTTCCGTTTATTTTCACGATGAGGTACTTGTGTGTTTACTATTCCTCCGTCTGGTCGAAATAAGATGATACTGGTATGTCGTGTACACCCCTGTCACACCAGTGAAAGGATAATTGAGACCCTCATTGTCTTCCCACGGATGATAGTAACTATAAACAAGTTGTATCAGGACCCTGAGACAGGTTTTTAATTCTGTTCTTTTCGTTACTACCTACATTTCTAATTTTCCCTTCTCAGGTTCAATGACAATAAAAGTCTATTAATCTAGTAAACGTATCTTTTCAGGTTTCCTGGTTTTGAGAAATCCGTCTTTAAAGTTGTAAAAGTTTATATTGTGTTTGTATGGTTTTAATAAATATGAGGATATATGAGTGTTATTTTTTGATCCATTTTACATCTTTCATTTTCTGATTACCAATGTCATTTTAGATGTTAGATATATCCTTTATTAGATCGTTTTTGTCTGGAATTTGAAAATTTATTTTAAAATTCTCAACAATGTGTTCTTCAGGTTTGTGGTATAAGTACTTACTTACTGGACTATGAGATTTCTATTAGTAAGAGGGGTTTAATTGAATATTTACGTTACTTTGAAGTTAATTTAGGTTTGGTATAATAAACCTTTTGTTTTTGACTAAAACTTCGAAAGCACTTCCTTATTTATGTTTGTTTCTCGATGTCTAAAATTGTTTCGTATTTCTATCTCAACGTGGTCTGTAATTCTGTAGAGTGTTTTGGTACTATTTTGATTGTATCCTCGTCCCTATCCTCGAATACCTCGGTCTATATACCCAGTTCTTTGTATAGGAACTATACTATCTCCTTCGTAGTGTTAAATCCTTTTGTTTCTCATCATTTATTACGAACCTCTTTCGACCCTATGATATACCTCTTCTATTTCCACCCAAGAGAGATGGTAAGTCACAAGTACTCATTACAAGAAATGGTACATAACCGAACCGGTTTTTCAAGTAAGACCAAAAACATTCTACAATGTTTTTTGGGTCTGTGTGAAAAACCGGTTGCTTTTCCAGTCAAAAGTGAGGTTAGGGTTTCTTACGAGTTTGATGGTGTGTTAACGTGAGTAGAGTGTACGATCATTTCATTACGAATTTTAAGAGGTTTGGACCGAAGTCGTTATACACTTGGCACTTGAAGGTCTACAAGTTCGACCAAAATCTTTTCCGTTTCCTTGGTCTCTAGTTTAACGGTTGTAGACGACCTGGTAGTTTGTTCGTTCTCTCAAAGTCTTTTTGTAGATAAAGACGAAATAACTGATACGGTTTCGGAAACTGACACACCTAGTTTTGTTTCACACCTTTTAAGACTTTCTCTACCCTTATGGTCTGGTGGACTGGACGGAGAACTCTTTGGACAAACGTCTAGTCCTCCGTTGTCAATCTTGGCCTGTACCTTGTTGTCTGACCAAGGTTTATCCTTTTCCTCATGCAGTTCGGACATATAACAGTGGGACGAATAAATTGAATATACGTCTCATGTAGTTCTCTTTACGACCCGATCTCCTTCGTGTTCGACCTTAGTTCTAACGACCCTCTTTATAGTTATTGGAGTCTATACGTCTACTATGGTGGGAATACCGTCTTTTACTTCTCCTCGATTTTTTGGAGAACTACTTTCACTTTCCCTTCTCACTTTTTCAATTGAATTTCGAGTTGTAAGTCTTTTGCTTCTAGTACCGTAGAGCAGGGTAGTGAAGTACCGTTTATCTACCCCTTTGTCATCTTTGTCACCATCTGAAATAAAAGAACCAGAGGTTTTAGTGACGTCTACCACTAACGTCGGTACTTTAATTTTCTGTGAATGTGAAACCTTCCTTTCAATACTGGTTGGATCTGTCGTGTAATTTTTCGTCCCTGTAATGAAACAGTCATTTCCAAGTAGATCAGTTCCGATACCAAAAAGGTCACCAGTACATACCTACGTTCTCAACCTGATATTTCTTTCGACTCACGACTTCTTAACTACGAAATCTTGACACTACAACCTCTTCTGAGAACTCTCAGGGAACCTGACGTTCCTCTAGATTGGTCAGGTAGGATTTCCTCTAGTCAGGACCCACAAGTAACCTTCCTTACTACAACTTCGACTTTGAAGTTATGAGACCGGTAGAGTACCCTTCTCGACTGAGTAACCTTTTATGGGACTACGACCCTTTCTGACTCCCTCCCTCCTCTTCCCCTGCTGACTCCTACTCTACCGACCTACCGCAGTGGCTGAGCTACCTGTACCCAAACCCACCTGAGACCCTCAACCATTACCTGACCCTCCGGACCACACGACGCCAAGTACCTCAACCTGTGTTGACTCACTGACTTGACTTGACTTTACTTGGACGACCGGTGTTTCTTCCTAATACAACTATGAAGAATAGGATGAACACCATCCACCTCGGTGTAGTGATCGAGGTCCGTTACTTGACATTCACCACCACTGTACACCCAGAAGACCCGACCTTGTAAATTAACGGACGTGTTTTGGGAAGTCCACAGAAAAAGGGTAGGTTGTATCGTTGACTATCTTGAGTTTTGATACCGAGGAGACCTTTAGACCCTTTACCCCAATGACGGTGTTCGTCTCAGCGAGACAGGTTGGTACTACCAACGTATCGTACTCGTTCTTCATTTGGAAACAACGAAATTCTCTGTAATTTCCTAAGGCCCGAATGTTAGTCTCTTATTAAATCGGGTAGGAGAGACCATATTTGGTACATATTTTAATTTGAAACTTATCTAAACCCTTAGAGTCAAAAGAACGTCCAAGATGACTTGGAGCAAAGACAACTACCATTCATCAGTAGTTCATAAGTTGACAATGAATCGTCTGAATTTTCAAAAGGAAAATGGTCGTTTAACACGTTTGGCAGGTTTCGTTTAACACTACACACACTGTTGGTCACACAGGTATCTACTGGGATATCACCGGAAGATTTCGACGAGGGGTGTTGTAGTGTAATTTTACAAGGAGACAATTACCTCCGACTTTGAGACACGAATCCCTCAGACACCCCACAGAGTAAGAGACAAGAGTGGATGTCGTCTAATGTGACATAACTCGGAACCACTCAGAGGCTGACGGAACAAGTTTGGAAGTGATTTCCTCTATTACCGGTGGACACAAGTGTAAACAAAGTCTGATGAATGGACCATCGATTTCTTCGGCGGACGTTACGTCCTCTGGGGTCAAGTCAACGACCCAGTCCTCCTAGGGGACCTCTTACCTATTCGATGGGTGAGGTCATAAGAACCCGAAGGGAACACCGAGTCGACCATTTCTTGGGCGGACGCTACGTCCTCTGGACCCAAGTTAGGGACCAAACCCTTCTGGGGGACCTCTTCCCTTTCCGATGGGTGAGGTCACAAAACCGGACCTCTTAGGTTACCTGACATATCAAGTACCCCAGTGTTTTACAGTCCCTCCTGACTCGTTGAAAGTGAAAGTGAAGGTGAAAAGTGACTGGACTAGTTTGTCGAGTCACGGGTCTACCTGAGACGCACGGGAGATCACCAAGATATACGTGTACTGGTGTCGACCAACCGATTCTCACTGTCCAGACAGAAGGTACTGAAATAATCCGGAACAAACGACGAGATGAGAACTACCAGGTCCGACATTTCTTAGGCGGACGTCACTCTCTGTGGGTCCAAGTTAGGGACCCAAACCATTCTGGTGGACCCATTCTCTCGTCGATGGGTGAGGTAATAATAACGGACCTCTTAAGGTCCCTGTCTCCTTGGACTGTCCGATGTCAGGGTACCCCAGGGTGTCTCAGTCTGTCCTGACTCGCTGATTGTGTGTGCGTAATGTGGTGTATCGGAACTTCATAAACTATAAAATGTGAGCCCTGCGTGATGTCAGGACCTTTGAAGAAGACATAGATTATTACTATTAATAAGAAATCTTAATTCTGTATTCTTATATAGACCTACCTCTGTATAAATTCTACAATTGTCACCAGTGGAGGACTCCTCCCTTCAACTTACTCACTCCCCGAACCCCTCAAGTGTAAACGTAAAGTATGAAGACTCACAAAAAATACAACAAACAAACGAACAAATTTGTTCACTCGTGTACAAGGACGTAATAAAAATTCATTTACTGAAAATTCTATTCAGAAACCTTATCGGGAAATGCCAAATATCAGATGAAATCCAGACCATGGAGGAACCTTGGGTACCGATAGGACGCTTCATGAACGGATAAATCGACAGTCTCTTGAGAATGACACACTGTACACGTCCGTGAAAGGTCCGTTTAGATACAAATTAGAAGTGTTGTAAGCATGGTAACGGTGGTGAAATGTGCCCTCCTTTAATTCCATATCCCTACACTTCTCTGAACAAGTTCCAAGTGTCGACATACACCGGTCTCCGTACTTTATCCTCGTGTCTCTACTTCCTTAGACAGGTTCCAGTTCATTCACCTTCTTTCCCTAGTTTGGGCACAGAGGTCTGAAGGGGAGGTTTAGTTTTCTATTTGACCGCCGGACACCCCGGGACTCCGAAGTGAATGCGAAGGAGACTTCAAGACTGGAGTGTACGATCCGTTGGTGCGAACGTATTAAATCTCCTTTCTGCCCAGTTTTATAAGGACACCCCTGGAAGTCAAGTCAAGTCAAGTCAAGGCAGCGAGTCAACACAGGCTGAAAAACACTGGGGAACTTAGCGTCGTGCGGTCTGGAGGGACAGGTAGTGGTTGATGGCCTCGGGTGGGTTTAGACACACGTAGCTCAACCACTACGGTAGGTCGGTAGAGTAGGAGACAGTAGGGGAAGAGAAGGACGGGGGTTAGGGAGGGTCGTAGTTCCAGAAAAGGTTACTCAGTTGAGAAGAGTACTCCACCGGTTTAATAACGTCAAAGTCGAAGTTATAGTCGGGAAGGTTACTTGTGGGTCCTGACTAGAGGAAATCCTACCTGACCAATCTAGAGGAACGTCAGGTTCCCTGAGAGTTCTCAGAAGAGGTTGTGGTGTCAAGTTTTCGTAGTTAAGAAGCCACGAGACGGAAGAAGTGTCAGGTTGAGAGTGTAGGTATGTACTGGTGACCTCTGGAATCACATGTAAATTTGATTTCTTCGATGATTCCGCTATCCGCTAGAATCCGATACTGAAATAACTCGAAATAACCTTTGTCAAACTTTGGTTTGATAATACTTTGGTTTTGTCTTAAAGGTTTAGGTGAATGTAATGTGTGGACGATCGATACACTGGAACCCATTAAGTGAATTGGAAAGACTAGAAGTTAAAGATATAACGAAATCTATGGGTATATTTATCTAAGTGTACTTTCACTACAACGTTTTCCTTGACGATATCGGGGACTAAATCTTACCCACAAATCATTCATGAGTGTACTATATAAGAACCGGGATCTTCAGTTTTGCCCCTGGTTCCACCCACATCCAGTAGACCCAGTATCCCGTAATAGCAGATTTCCTGAAATTTTGGTGTGCGTCTGGGTGTTCAAGAGTCGATGGGAGGAGACACGTTAGTGGGAGGGGTGTGATTGGCCGGTAAGGGAAGAGAAGGGCAACTCTCAACGACGGACACCACTCGTACCACTGTCGGGGTCTAGCAGGTGTGGACTTAGGGACCTGAAGACACTGATACGCTTAGATGTGCCGTTTGCTCCAAAATGTGCGCACTGCTTCCAATTTCCGAAGCTCGACCCCTCTCATAGTCCCCAATAGGTACGCCCGGTTAGATTAGAGTCATTCAGAGGATGCATGTATTGAAGTTCAACGTTTGAGAGTTCTTTTGCTTGTATCCAAGTGCACAGGTTAGTGCATTCAACCAAGTGCACAGACCACATGTCAAAGGGTGCGTGCGTAGGAGGTGTCCACCGACGCGAAGACGCGTGACAAAGCGCGTCGTGGCTTCTCGTACGCCACGACACGGCAGAAACAACGTCCGGATCCCGTAGACCTGCGCTCGGATTGGCGTCGTACCGCGTCGACCGTGACGACAGGAAAAGGTCCACGACATGCCTTCTAAGTTTCTAAAATACACACAAACAACAAAAAGTACATGATAAACACACTTTCACAATATTTAGATAATGTCATGTCCTGATATAGTGGTTAACACAATCAACCCCTGGATCCGATTGAGAACACCTGAATACTTGTTTTACCTCAACCCTTACGTGAGTCTTGTCTCGGGTAAGGATGCATCCCCGGAACGACGACGTCTCTTGAGGGCCGACGGCAGTCCCTTTCTACAATTTCTGTCTTCCCAATCTCTTTCCACTTCCCGAACTTCTGCCTCCTGCCCCGGTGTCGGCTGCGCAGGTCCGGCGAAACCCTTCGACTTTCGTCGCTCCTTGCACTACGGGGGCCCTCGGGGGTCGTCCTCTGTTCTCGGCACGACTGTGGACCTATAATCGGGCCCTCTGGGTACAGTCTGAGGTCTGACGTGTCGGCAATTCTCTTACGTGCAGAGAGAATTCGGCACCTGACCGCCACCCGACAACGTCGTCGACGTCCTTTGAGTTTCCACCGGTCTCACCCCTCGCCCAGGGGTCGCCCGCCTGCGCGTAGGAGGACTCTCAGACCGAAATTTGCCCTCTGGGGGCCTGGTTCCGCCCCCCTTGTCCTGGCTCGCTCCCGGACTTCTCTGTCTGCCAAGAAAGTCCCCGCGAGAGCTGAGGTCCCGGGCCGCCCCTCCCCTCCTGTCCCGGGGCCTCAGACGCACCCCTCTCTACCCCCTTCCGTCGACCAAACGAGGCTGAGCAAAGGTAGTCCTTCGCAGACGTCTGTCTCCCCTTCCACAGTGTCGTCCCTGTCCTTCTCCCCCCTCTTCCACATTTCTCCTGGCCGAGACCCCATCTTTGTTCTCTAGGCACCCGTGCGCCTTTCCGGCAATAGTCCTCAGACCCTACTCACTCTAGTCGCACGAAAAAAAAACGTGTCTTTAACTCCACTGAAGGGACACCATTCTTCAGCACAGAGAACTACATCGTTCTACCCTGCTCTCCGGTCTGGGGCTCTCGCCTCTACATCTTCAGTGTGTCGAGTCCTCATTGTTTTTGGCTCTGTGGGGCTAGTGTCTCGGCTTGAGGAACTCCTCCCTTCTCTTAAACCCGTTTAAGTCAGTCGTCCCTGACGTGGCCACCACCTCGCCACCTCTGACACAAGGGTCACGTCCGCCAATGTCGACTAGGGACCAGTCCCTCGACTCTGGGACGTACGGTGTGCCACCCCGGTTTTTGGTCTTTGGAGTCAGTCGTCGAAGGGGGGAGGTCTTTTTCTCGGTGAACCTTGTTAGCGGACAGAGGCCGGTGCAGACTGGAGTGCTTTCCCTTTCAGCGAGGCTACACAGGCTGAGAAACACTGGGGTACCTGATGTGTCAGGGACCCTAAGAGGTCCGGTCCTATGACCTCACCCATCGGAAAGGGAAGAGGTCCCCTAGTAGGGTTGGGTCCCTAGCTTGGGTCCAGAGGACGTGACGGGCGCCTAAGAAATGGTCGACTCGGTAGTCCCTTCAGGTTGTACCCAGAGACAGTTTACCAAAACACGTCAATAACTCATAGTAACCTAGTAAAAAAAGAGGTAAAACAGAATAGGAGTTGTGAGACTTCAACCCTCCCCTACACTTCACCACCGTCTCAGTCGCTCCATTTACCCTTACAAACTTCAATTTTTGTTCTGTCTCTAACCTAGGATCAACGGTTGACATTGGTGGGAGAGCACACGGACCCGGCAGAGACGACGAGTCGGGCCGAAATCACCGGAGTAGACGGACAACACAAGTGAAACGTTGGGGTATCTGACGTCGTACCGTCCGAAGGGACAGGAAGTGGTAGAGGACCTCGGACGAGTTTAAGTACAGACATCTCAGTCACTACGGTAGATTGGAGACAACCTGACAACCCGACGTCGTGCGGTCCGGAGGGACAGGTAGTGGTCGAGGACCTCAAATGGGTTTGAGTGCAGGTACCTCAGTTACTACGGTAGGTTGGTAGAGTAGGAGACAGTAGGGGAAGAGGAGGACGGGAGTTAGAAAGGGTCGTAGTACCAGAAAAGGTTACTCAGTCGAGAAGTGTACTCTACCGGTTTAATAACCTCAAAGTGGAAGTCGTAGTCAGGAAGGTTACTTATAAGTCCCAACTAAAGGAAATCCTAACTGACCAAAATAGAGGAACGTCAGGTTCCTTGAGAGTTCTCAGAAGAGGTTGTGGTGTTAAACTTTCGTAACTAAGAAGCCACGAGTGGGAAGAAATACCACAGTGTAGGTATGTACTGACGACCTTTTTGGTATCGAAATTGATGTACCTGGAAACAGTCGTTTCACTACAGAGACGAAAAATGATACGACCCAAACAATATCAAAAGGAATGTTTCTTGTTTGCAGAAAATTAAAACACTGGTCCTTCGTCCTTCCTAGTTTGGGTATGGGCGACGTCACCTTCGTACCTCAGAATTGACGACCTCGTGATCCCTTCAGGGGGTGAATAGACACAAAAATTGTGTCTGAGACTATATCTCGACTCTGACTCTTAATAACAGAATTAAACTTAAAAAGGAGTGGCCCTCCTGTTTCCCCTCTAATGGTCCATTCTATTTACCTTTTCTTTCACACTTAGTCTAAAGACCTGGAGTCAAATCAACGGAAATTTTACTCCTATTATTGGGGAAGAAGGAACCAAATACTACTTCGAATTCCCTCCGTTATACGTCGGTCGTAGATTCTGACTGAGGATGTCTCACTTCTGTGAATCACGCGTGAAAGACGAGTGAATGATCATTTCCGAAAAAAAAAAATTTTTCTGTGTCTACACATATGGTCTGAAAACCTGAGTCTCCCTCTCCCTCTCCCACCCTACTAAACCCTCTTACCCTTAAGATTGTACATATGACAGTACATTCTTAACTTAGCGGTCAGGTACAGACTGCATCCCACGTCGAACGAACCCCGACCACGTACCCCTACTGGGTCTCTCTACAACACCCCTCCCTCCACCCCCCAAGTACAAACCCTTGCGTACATTCTTAATTTCTAAAATTTTAAATTTTTTTTTAATTTTTAATTTTTTTTTATTATTTTTTATTTTATTTTATATACCATTTTTTTTTTTATCATTTCCGACGGTCGAAGTACGTCACAAATTATGTCGACCAAACACACTAGAGATTGAATTGGTGATATGAGACACACTTCCCACACATTCAATGTGGGACTGACGGGACTCGAGACCTACGACTTCTTTCGACATACCTTTAATGAAGTAGTGAGTCACCGAATTGGAACTTCGTGAAGAGAAAGACCTTTACACCTCGAAAAGTTGTAACAACTGAGTTAAATGTCTTACTCGTGGTCTTCTTTGTATTAAATTAGTGTAAACGTTACGTCTCTTCTCACGTGCCCTCCCAAATGTACGCTGAAAGTTTACGTGACAGAGTAGGTTAGGGGGACTTCGGTACGCTCCCTCTTCAATTGCAGGGTCAATGTATCTACACCTTCAACTCCGGGTCTTCTTGAATCTACTAAACGAGTTTCAATGGATTCATTCTTCACCGTCTTCGCGTTTAACTTGGGTCAATCATAATCATACTAAAGTACGGACTACGAGAAATGGAAGTGGCGGTTACTAAGGTTGTTAGTAGACAAGTAAACCAGTCTCCCATCTCTGTAGGTACGACTAGTAGTGTCAAGTTTTTACGTACTACGTCCCTTTGAAAAAAGGACAAGCGTTTGGTAAGTTTTTAGGTAGACGAAGTGACCCATTTGACGTGAGTCGAGAAAGGAGATGGCCGAGTGTAAAGGGTAACCGTTTGAGGATGAGTCGGAACTCCTGAGTCCGGAGGGACGTGTGGAGGTCCATCGAAAGGGTCGACGGACACTGTGGGGTCGATCGGTCTGTGTAAGAGAAGGAAAAAAGAAAATAAATTTCGAGTTCCCTTTTGTTCGACATAGATACGTTAGTCAAAGAAGAACCCGGATCTTTCGTTTTGTCGATATTTTGCTGCTGAACGATAGAGACGTCACCTCGTCGTGTAACCTACCACTCTGTTCCAACGACAGATGTCCCCCACCGTCCTACCTCTGTCCTACTGGGAAGCGACGGAAAGTGACAGAGACAGGTTTTGATTTACAGGTGGTAGAGGAAATGAACCAGACTTTGGGTGTCCTTTGTTTTGGAAGTAAATTTTTTTACAGTCGAAAAAAAAAAAAAAATATCATTCTTTCACCGAATTTTCCGTTTGCCAGGGGTTCAAGTGTGATTTTACCTTTACTGACTATCGACCAGAAAAGGGTCTTCGTCTAAAAGTCTCTCCCCTCCCGGACTCTCTTGAGACACAGGACCTTCCCTCCGCGTCTGTGGTCCCTTCACTCACAGTCAGTGTGTGTCTCCTTCCTAAGTGTTTCGCCTTCGGTCTCTGGGACTGTTGTTCACACCGGAAGAGGTGGTAGACCCTAGGTTCAGGTTTTAAGACAAAGAAAAAAAAAGGAAAATACACATATAAAAAAAAGAAAATTTAAAAAAAAAAATAACTTCCTATTAACGAAATGTCTTAAAACAGTAAAAGACAGTTTGGAGTTGCACTTAGTCGGGATCCATATGTTGTGTTGTAAATGTGTTTGTGACCTCTTGGCTCAAGTGATTTCAAACCCTAAGAACACATTTAGTAAAGGGTAATACAAGTCCTCTTTCATGTAACTATTTGGAATATTTGTTCTGTCACTTAGTGTTATTGAGTTGTGTCCCGCAAGAGTAAATCCCTCTTTTCCAAAAAAGTGACTTCTGGATTACGTGTCTTTCGGTGTAGTACTGATTCAGCACATGGGTCCTTCCAACTCCTCTTGCCGAACTTGGTGAACCCTTTTCAATCTTGTACCCCTGCTCCTGGCCTAGGGTGTAGAGACGTGTAGGTGTAAGACGAAAGGAGACTCCTGTTCGAGTTTAAGACGGAGGGAGTCCTTCGGAAGGGACTAAGATGGGTGGGACGTGAAAGTCGGTCTGAGGGTGTCATAAAGTGGACTTGGTGACAATTGAACAGAGGTTATTGGATCATGAGTCGTGTCGTGGACCGTGTGTCCTTCACAGTCCTTTATGAAGAACTTACTTATATTCTTAGATGTAACATTTGTAAGTAGACGAGAGATCTACCCAAGATTGGGTTCGGTACAAAGAAGTCGAACAAAATTTTCGACAATTTTCTGAAGTCCTCCCTTGACTTCGCGAATGGTTTCGGAGAGTTTATCTCTATAATAATTGTGTAATTGTGTACGACACGTACAACTGTATATGTAAATTCGTGTTCTTGTCGGACGGAAATGTCTTGTGTCAACTGGGAACTGGTTGTATCCAAATTTGACATCCGGGTGAGTGTGAACCTGACAAAAGAAGAAATAGGGAGTAATATAAATAACCCTATATTAGCAAAAGGGTACCACACAATCAAAGACGACGTGTCACTCTACTTAGTCGACATACACGTGCGCATAAGGGAGGGAGACCCTCGAGGGAGGGTCGGGTGGGGGGGTGGGGGTGAGGAGATCCAGTAGTGAATCGTGACTCGAGTCGAGGGCGTGGTCTGTCGTCCACGGGTGGTCCGTAGACAAACTATGTGCCCTCACATACATACAACTAGGATCAGAGGGTCAAGTGGGGTGACCTAAAAGAGTTATTATTTATGATCTCATACTGTCCTAACTCGCAACCAACTTAGACGACTGTGCCTTCACTTCTATGTCTCCTTGACTCATATGTCTCCCGACTGATATTTAATGTACGTCTAAAAGTCAACGTATCTTCCAGTCGTGGGGTTGGGTGGGGGAACCATTCTCAGTTGACATATATACACACACAAATTAACGAGTCAGCATAGGTTGAGAAACTCTGGGATACCTGTCATCGGGTGGTCCGAGGAGACAGGTACCCTAAGAGGTCCGTTCTTAGGACCCCACCCAACAGTACGAGAGGAGGTCCCCTGGAAGGGTTCTCCTTAGTTTGGGTCCAGAGGGTGCAACGTCCGTCTAAGAAATGGTAGACTCGATAGTCCCTTCGGGTTCTTAGGACCTCACCAACCGGATTGGGAAGAAGTAGTCCCCTAGAAGGACTGGGTCCTTAGTTTTACCCCAGAGGACGTAACGTCCACCTAAGAAATGGTCGACTCGTTGGTCCCTTCGACGTTGACAATATATTTGTACACACTTACTTAGATAAGTCTCGGGCACACACCATCGTCGCCTATACGTGTACCTCAGTCTTAATCACCCTGACTCCCGGTACCAAACTTTTCGTCCGGGTTCCCAGGGACGGGTCGTGTCGACGACGTCTTGGTGTAACAGACCCTCAGGAGAGACTCAGGAAACCCGCATGTGTTCCGTAGGACACGGGGAAGAAGGACAGAAGAGGTAGGTGTGTCGGTTCCAAAGGGTCGACGGTGTCCGGACCTGGATGTCGAGGTAGACCCGGTCGGTCCACGACCTCCCCTCTGATGTTTTATTCAGGACTACTCAGTTAGCATCGACGGTCAAGTCGGAGATTTGTGTGCGGGATGCTAACTTAGGACCGAGGAGGTGTTACAATCGTGCACAGAATATATTCGGTATAGTGTAGAGACCTAAACTAAAATAGATGTTTCGAGTCCATTGTCATCGTAGGTGGGAGGTTCCGGAACACTCGTACCCGGTTCAAGTATATGTATATCGTGCATTCAGACCCTACATTTTTTATAAATCGTTTGCTAGTAATAATCGTAATGGTAGTCTTAACAAAAGATACAGAAAGGTTCCTTTTAGGTCGAACACCTGACCCCAAAAGATAACGTAACTACGGTTTTGGTGTAGAGGGTCTTTGATGAGATCCTGAGGGTTTACGTAGGTTGAAACAGTGTCGTGTGTGTTCGTGTGTACGAGGACTGGATGGTGTTACCCTCCTCCTCCTGCCCCCATTCACGTCTCTAAGAGGTCAATCTGAGGAATCAGGGATCTGTGGATGGTGATTAGTTTGTTATAAGATGACAAATTCAATTGTGTCGGAGTCGGAGACTGTATAGGTCTTTACGACAAATAATTGAAGTCTTAATCAGAGGATAAGGAAAAGGAACTGTTAAAGTGTTTTCATTTATACATTTTCGGGGTTTTCGTCTCATCGTTTAACATGAAAAAAGGTAACTTTCCGAGGGGGTAAACTCCCGTGAGCTAGTGTAATATTGTAACGTCTTGACAGTCTCACATTAATCCGACGTAACGAAGTGTAAGGACTACCCCGTTAACAAATTCTGTGTCGAAATATTCCCTGGTTTATTTCGCCACTCTCTGGACACTACGACACTAGAAGTCCCATGGGCAGTCCCCTTCCCCGTCTTCCCTCCGGCCCTCTCCGTCAGAAACTTCTGTTCCGGTACAAGTCGGACTTCTACGAGGGTGAAGACGAGAATGAGGTGCACGTCGAAAGGTCCCGGAAAGGTCATAGAAAACGTAGGGATCTTCTCTTTTTGTCTTTGTAACAAGTCCATGGAGTCGATAGTAAATCCACCCACCAACTAAACGACCACTACTCTTTTAACAAACCCAGTAGAAGAGAAAAATCAACTTTGGCGGACTTCCTTAATACATTTACTAAACGATCTCCGACTTGTAGAACAAAGTTACTAATCCTCTCAAGGTTAGCCCCGAGAGACTTTCAGCCCGTACGTTTGTGCGACTTGAGAAGTTTGGGAGCCTTTTGTACCGACGGTTCGACGAGGTCGACCCTTTTGGAAAATCTTCCTTACCAAAATTAATATTTTACTCAAAGAAAGAGTGAATGGATTCTGAAGGAAAGATCTTACAGACGTCACGTCAATCATGTACTAACCACGAAAGATATACTTGCACAGACACGTCGGTTTATAGCGTCCGTATGTTCTCTCACACTTCTACCCTTTGACAATTCTTTGGTCTTAAGTCAAGTAGTACACCAAAATAACGGATTTTAGTCTGATACCCCGACAAATATTTGAGAACCTTCGTAACATTTTTCTTTTTGACTATCGAAAAAGGGGTAACAAATTGACATACTTTCCGGTTCAGAAATTTCTTTGTGTTTCCTTACGACAGTCTTTAAACTGTACACGTCAAAAGAATCGTAATGTCAAAATCTTTTCGTAAGAAAAGAACAACTAAGAAAAACAAACTGAATTTTTTTTTTTTATGAAGAATGGTACTATGTCATTGGCTACCGACTATCGGTCTTCACTAATTCATGAATAAGACGTGTCCCACAGGACGAGTCGTAAAGAGTTTATAACAGAGTAAAGTAGGATGTCGTTGGGACACTCCTGTCTAATAATTAAGGTGAAATCTCTATTTTCACTTAGAATTTAGTATATTCACTACACAAGTCCTGTGTGTTAATTAGGTACCGTCTTGATTCAAAACTCGGGTTTCGATAGACTAGACACACTTGTGTTTTAACGACACAGGACACAGTGAACGTTTCACGGTGAATTCCTACGGATTCCACTTTCTTTCTTCAGAGTATTAACCGAGTAATTGTTGGAAGTCTTGGAAATGAATTACTCAAAGACCGGGGAGAACTTCTCGATGACACCACCTATTTTCCGATTGCTCTCACTACGACGACAATGAGGTTTTGTACAAACCGTAAGAAGAGAATTTTAAGAGTCAAGAGTAAACCCTTCGTTACACCACTTAACCCTGGACTAATAGTAGAACCGTTCGAGGAATAAAAAAACGTAGAAGTACAGACACACTTACTAATTGGGAGGAGATGTTATCACTTTTCTCCTATTTTTTTCTCTCAGACGCAACGACGTTGATTATGAAGTTCTTCAGTTATTTACGAAGACGACAAAACAAAGCAAACGAAAAATTATTTTTATTCTTCCGTCAGAGGATTGACATATGATCGTAAAACGAACTCTACAGATAGAATGGGGAGTACTTTATGGTCACAAATACTTATTATCATTGACATCGTGACTTCCCTACTTGACAAGAAAGGTCATCCGCGAAACGAGAGTTTTAGTTGGTCGTTTAAACACGAAAATAGAAACACCGTTAGTCCAATAATCGGGACCAAACTGGAGACGTTATGGAATTTTTCCTTACGTTTTGGGGTCTCTTCACTTCCGTCAAAGTGTCGTTTAGGGAATATACAAACAGAAAAAGGTCTTAATGGATCTCTTCAAGATGGTTAATGGTTCCATGTTTATATTCAGACTTTCTTTCTCGTTTTGATTACACTAACAACTCTGTGAATTTTCTTACGTCGTTAAGAAGCCCGACTTGCACTGTCCCTTCGGTTTACTTCTTTGGGACCTCTACTACTCTTTCGGAGCGACACCTCACGGACTGAGTCCGTCGAAATACTCTTGGGGTCCTTTGGGGTTCACCCTTTTGTGATTCGACTGGATGTCCACTATAAAGAGCTCAAAGTCTCAAATAAGTGACTCGGTCACAAGTGACTTGAGAATGACACAATCTATGACTATGTCTTAAACCTTAGGTGATCTCTGTTCATTTATAGGGACAAGAATGTGTCAAATCTAAGATCACTTACTCACTCTCCTATTTCACCGCTTCTAGGATACCCAAGAACAGTTAGCATCACTTGATTTACGAAATATATATAAATGAGAGTGTTTTTGACATACTCTCCCCATGATAAAATGGTAGGAGTAAAATACTTATTCCTTTACCTAAAATTTCTGTACATCATTGAACAGGTCTTGGGTCCAGACAGAAGTTGGGATTCAGGAAGTGGGGAGGAATGTGTGACAAGTCACCATCGTACAGTGTTCACGTTGTTTGAGGTTTGATCTCGTTAAATTAGAGGGCTCCCTCTAAACGACAAGATTTCTGATTACACGGAAGAGTAAAACTTCCTAACACTTGATATGGGGTTTGAACTGTTTCTGTCTGCACCTTCGTGAATAACTCCTTCGGAAATTTCAGACCTCACTGCACAGTGGGAACTGGAAGTTGTCCTGGAGCCTGTTTCTTCGTCTGTAGGTCTAAAGAAAACGGGCTTTTCCACCCGAGTTTCTTCAGTCCGAGCTAAAACGAAAGAGACCGATTTAACTTTGAACCGATTATGGATGATGTTTAACAAAATAAAGTCTAGTACCCCTGTTAAGGGGCAAACTACCTGGGTTACCTTAAGAGCGAGTACGGAAAGTTGGCCCGGGTCCATAACCTCCTCTACAAGTAAAACTACGTCTTCTTTGCACCTGGTTTTGGAGACTTTCATTCAGTCGGTTCCAATACAGGTGCACGTCGAAGAGTGAACCGAAGGGTATAATCTTAGACGTGCGGATGTACGTATGTGTGTGTGTGTGTGTGTGTGTGTGTGTGTGTGTGTGTGTGATAAGAATAATGGAGTTCTATTCAATTAAATCCAAATCTTTTTTAAAATTTTCGATTTAGGACTGGAACAAAGGATTCCGTCCTTAGTTTTGTTGTTTAGTACCGATTCAGGAAGGACAAGGATAAAAATATGTTTATTACTTCAAAATATATGGTGTCATAGTCTCGAATACCGAGTGTTTTAGATTTTATAAACGATAGACCTGACAGTATCTTTTTCAGACGAATGGTGACTAAATCGTGTATAGAAATAAAATTATAACACTTTAAAATACTACGAACTTTTCTAAAGATGAAACACTGTAAGTCTTTATTAATCCAAATAAATCTTTTGACTGGATGAATCCTTTCTCGTCGGTAGATCTATAAGAAGAAATAGATCAGTAAAGTAGAAGTATCTCGATAAAAAAGTTTCTACACAAGGGTATATCGTTTGATGGGGAAAGTCCTCTTCTGAGTCCCATTCTTATTCTAGTGGACTTCTCTTGACTCACCACGAAATTTTCCAATATCCCATTGTTCTCCGGTACCCTGTGAAAAAAATTTTTATTATTCTTTCCTTGTAAAATAGAAGCGAACCCTGGACAAGGAGGGTGGTAAAGGAGTTGTAGTCACTAGATTCATAAATAATATGGATTTAGGGACCCGAACTTCGACACACAAGTGTTTCTATTATTTGAGAGGGGTACTGAAGTCTAAGAACAACGGGAAGGGTGGTCCAATCTACCAGTGATGACGAGTGGACTAGGTCTCAGGGTGGACCTGACAAGTGGAGACTAGAGACAGGGAGACTGAGAGGGGTTGTGACGTTCCTCAAAACAAGAACCTTTCGAGTGCAGGTGTAAACCTTTCGGACCATAAATGTAAAAGATCCGGTCTATACACGTGAACTGTGACTGTCGAGAACCCCTAGCAGGTTGTAGTAGAAAGTACCGAACAGAAACGTAAAGTGTGTCTCGTCGGTGTGACGTTAAGTGACAAGGGTCTACTGTCGTAGACGAAAGGTTGACAGGATGTGACCGAGTGCAACGAAGGAGAAGGACTTTACGGGAACGGGTGTGGGTTTCGGGGTGGAAAGTTTTAGAGAGAAAAAGGTATGATATGGTTAACCATACCTTTGTGGGGTAAAACAGAAGAAGAGTCTTAGGATCATCGGAAACAAAACAGAAGAGACTGCAGGGAGGAGTAATAAGACGTGTAAGTTCAAAGACGTGCACAGAGGGACCGATCAGATACGTAGTACTATTTAGGGGGTCTCGGGGAACGGGTCATAAAGTCCACGCGTTTCTAAAAAAAAATTCATAAGAATTACGTTCCACCTTCCTACACTCCTAGTTCTTTCATTCAGAATCTCGTACCCATCTTATAAGGCCCGATTAATAGTAGTCCTTCACAACTTGTGACCTTTCTCGTGTCTAGAACGATAGTATTGGCCCAAGTTGGGGTCGAGATGGTGAATAATCGACGTTCTGCTTATTGTTCCCAGGTTTTAGAGACCCGAAGTCAAGGAAAGGACATCTTCATAAAGATTATTATAAAGTATTCTTACAATGACTAATTTATAATAATGTTACTGATCATATATTCTTTCACGAGATGTTGATACTAATAAAAAAATTCATCCGTCACAATCTTTTACGTGGTACACAAACACTCTACCGTGCATCTGGTCGACCTCCCTTCCCAAGTGTAGTCTTTAGGTCAGGAGTCTGTAGACGACCTCGGTTTGCGTCATCAGAACCTGAACCGTTTCCTCGAACCCGAAACAAACTGTCCTTCACGTTCGGAACTTTCAAAAGGTCAAGGATCAATGCTTTCCGTGGCCTGAGTACCTTCAGTTTTCTGTTCTCATCTCTGGTTATGCACCGTGCCAAACAGAGAAAGACCACCTTTTAAGGACTACGAAGGATCTCTCGAGTCTTAGTTCCTTCTCGGCCGTGATCCGAGACCCACCAGTCCTTCGGTTTCCCTCAGTTGGGGTGTGTCCTCCGGACAGAGAGTCCGACTGGCCGAAGAAAAGATACGCGGAGAAGTGACGCTGAGACGAGTACCACGACACCCAGACCCTCCGACCGCTCCTCGTCCACACCCAATCCCGGAGACTCTCAGAACTCTAGACACTACCGGAGCGGTAGTAAAGGGATTTGGAGTCCAGACACTTAATACTCTTGACCTTCTTTCCGCCAGGAGAACCAAGATTCTGGACTACTCCACTAGTAATGAAGATTAACGTTGGATACTGAGGATGGAACAAAGGAAGGTCGGAGATAAAGTAGTCTATTACTTCTCCTTTCCCTCTTCAGTCCGTCAAACCCGGACCTTCGACGTAAGGAGCTCTAGGATAAGGGTGATGGGAAGTTAGGTGAAGTTGGGTAAGTGGCGTGTACGAACGTAAAGTCTAATGTTGAACAAAAGACAACGACGGGTACTTAAGCCGGTAAGGAACCCCGACCGAGTGAGGAGACTAGGACCCCGGAACTACATAGGGTAGATGTGAAAGTCCCTGGGGTCGTCGATGAGTGACGTAGTTCTACTGTAGTTACCGTAAGTCCGGTAGATGCCATTCCAGCAGACTTCTTACACCACTGTGGACCCGTGCAGTCCCTACGAGTGACGTCAGACGACACTACTACCTACAACCTCCCATGGACCCTCGGACAGTCCTCTTATGTGTCCCTTTTACACCACCCACGTCCGGTATGTCATTACACGTCGGGACTTTTTGAGACTTAGTCCACCTGTGTCTACTCAGAAAGACTCTTCCTTTACCGCTGGGTGTGATCATGAGAACGGACCTCTCAAGGTACCAACCTCCTCGGACCATCCGATGTCAGGTACCCCAACGTTTCTCAGCCTTTACTGACTCGCTGAAGTGAAAGAAAGATATCAAGGAAAACCTCTTCCTTTACCGTTGGGTGAGGTCACAAGAACGGACCTCTTAGCGTACCTGTCTCCCCGGACCACTCGATGTCAGATACCCCAACGTTTCTCAGCCTGTGTTGATTCGTTGATTGTGTGTGTGTGTCTACTCAGAAATTTTGTAACACTAAGGACCTATTCTTTGTCTTACTATATATAATGTGTCACATGTTTAATACGTTATACAACTTCGGTGTGTTTAATTCTTACGTATGTCTGTTTCGTTTCGTAAAAGTTCTTTGTACGATTGTTTGTATATAAATGTATATATGTGTACAACTTGTACAGTTCTAACAACAGACACTGTCTCTCTTCATCCTACCTCATACTTCTCTATATTTGCAAAAAAATTTCGACTCTGACTGTGAAACGTCCCTCCTTATATCTCCGGAAACCGAGACAGATACACACCAGACAGTCTAGAGAGGTGGTACTAGGCGAGTAGAACCCACCGGGGTTCCCGTACCGAATCAAAGTAACTTAATCTGTTCCCACACCAGGATCACACTAATCTAACTGATCAAAAGACACTAATAGTAAAGTCACACAGATGGGAGATTACGGGAGAACGTTGTGATGGCAGAATGAACCCAAAGAGAATGGACCTGTACCCCATAGAGAAGTGCCGACGAGGTCGTTTCGCGTCGGCGACGAGGAATGGACCCTACTGCCTATAGAGGAGTGACGACGGGGAGGACTGGAACTTGCACCTTATCGAGGGGATCCGGGAGGACGTGGGTGCGTCGGTGACGAGGAACCTGCACCCCAGTACCACCTCTCCAGACTGTCTTACACCAGGTGACCTCTTCCCTTACCGTTTGGTGAAGTCATAAGAACGGAACTCTTGTAGTACTTGTCATACTTTTCCGTTTTACTATTCTATGATTTTCTCCTTGTGGGGTCCAGTCCTCCACGGGTTATACGATGACCTCTAGTCACCTCTTTATTGAGGTCTTTCTTACTTCCCTACCTCGGTTTCATCTTTGTCATGGGTCGACACCTACAGTGACCACTATCTTCGTTCCAGGTTACGACAATTCTCGTTATAACGTATCCTTGGACCTTACAGTCCAGGTACTTAGTTCCGTTTAACCTTCACCAGTTTGTCCTCTACCCTTCTCACTTGTAGTGGTAAGATCCTTAGTTGTTTGATTTTACCTGACCTTACCCACTTAAATTGAGCCTACTGGTAATGTAGATGATGACGTCCGTCCTTAGGGAATCTTCTTTACCTCATCGGTAGTGCCAGTTGTTTTGTCAGATTTTACGTCATGAACCTACGTTAGAGTTTTTTCTGTCTTACTAGAGACAAGTAAACGTTCCGTTTGGTAAGTTATAGTACCATTAGGTTCAGATACGGGGTTGGTCATTACGAATTCTTCGACTCAACTTACCAAGATACTTCTTGATGTTCTGGAAATTTTGATTGTGGGTTTTTTCTACAGGAAAAGTAATATCCCCTGACCTTACGTTTTCATCCTTCAGTTCTTTGTGGACCTCATTGTCCGTTTAAACCGGAACCTTATGCCTTATTCCGTCCCGTTCTGAATTATCTCAAAACGGTTCTTTTACGTGACCAGTATCGTTTGTGGGAGAAGGTTGTTGTGTTCTCTTCTGAGATGTGTACGTGTAGTGGTCTACCCGTTGTGGTTTTAGTCTAACTATTATAAGAAACGTCGGTTTCTACCTCTTCGAGATATGTCAGTTGTTTTTGTTCTGACCCTCGACTGACACCGAGTCTAGTACTTGAGGAATAACGGTTTAAGTCTAAATTTAACTTCTTTCATCCCTTTTAGCGATCTGGTAAGTCCATACTGGATTTAGTTTAGGGAATACTAATATGTCACCTTCACTCTTTATCTAAATTCCCGGATCTAGACTATCTATCTCACGGATTACTTGATACCTGCTTCCAAGCACTGTAACATGTCCTCTGTCCCTAGTTCTGGTAAGGGTACCTTTTCTTTACTTTTTTTCGTTTTACCGACAGACCCCTCCGGAATATTTATCGACACTTTTCTTCTTTTCGCTTTTCGTCTCCTCTTTTCCTTTCTATATTCGTAGACTTACGTCTCACGGTTTCTTATCGTTCTTCTCTATTCTTTCGGAAGGAGTCGTTAGTTACGTTTCTTTATCTCCTTTTGTTGTCTTACCCTTTCTGATCTCTAGAGAAGTTCTTTTAATCTCTATGGTTCCCTTGTAAAGTACGTTTCTACCCGAGCTCTTTCCTGTCTTTACCATACCTGGATTGTCTTCGTCTTCTATAATTCTTCTCCACCTTTCTTATGTACCTTCTTGATATGTTTTTTCTGGAAGTACTGGGTCTATTAGTGCTACCACACTAGTGAGTGGATCTCGGTCTGTAGGACCTTACACTTCAGTTCACCCGGAAACTTTCGTAGTGATGTTTGTTTCGATCACCTCCACTACCTTGAGGTCAACTCGATAAAGTTTAGGACTTTCTACTACGACACTTTCACGACGTGAGTTATACGGTCGTTTAAACCTTTTGAGTCGTCACCGGTGTCCTGACCTTTTCCAGTCA
>SJYO01050114.1:825619-888616 GCA_006410555.1 Capra ibex | reverse complement strand
AGATCAGTTCCGATACCAAAAAGGTCACCAGTACATACCTACACTCACAACCTGAGACTTCTTTCGACTCACGACTTCTTAACTACGAAATCTTGACACCACAACCTCTTCTGAGAACTCTCAGGGAGCCTGACGTTCCTCTAGGTTGGTCAGGTAAGACTTCTAGTCGGGACCCTAAAGAAACCTTCCTTACTACGATTTCGACTTTGTGGTCATGAAACCGGTGGAGTACACTTCTCAACTGAGTGACCTTTTCTGAGACTACCACCCTCCCTAACCCCCGTCCTCCTCTTCCCCTGCTGTCTCCTACTCTACCGACCTACCGTAGTGACTGAGCTACCTACACTCAGACTAACTTGAGGTCCTCAACCACTACCTGTCCCTCTGGACCGTACGGTGTTAAGTATCTCAGAGTTTCTCAGTTTGTACTGATTTACTGACTTGACTTGACTTGACTAGACTTCACACCAGACCCAGTAAGGTAGAGAGGAAGGAGAACGGGAGGATGGGGGATCATCGACATCCTTGTTCTTCGGTCTCTTTCCAAACGTTGAGATAGAGATTTTTTTTTTTCTTAATTTTCAAAACTACCCTGTCCTCACAACACCTCAGTGTTACCCATTTCGTAAGAGGGAAAGACCATTCTGTTGACATAGTTTTCGTTCGTCCGATCGCAAGGTGTTGATACTAAAAAAAAAGTACTGTCATCTTAAAAGTCCTTGTTACTCTGGATCAGATTGACGGGGATAAAGGGTTAAGGAAAAGGAGACTTTTGTGGAGGAAAGGAGTTAGTGGGTATAACATTGACGAACGTTGGAAAACAAGACTTTACTCTTTTATGTAATGTTAAATTTATAAGTATCCTTTTTATAAAGATTTTAACTTGAATCTAAATACGACAAACCGTCTTCTGACTATCTATTGTCGAAGAACTTCCACCTAAAAAACACCCTTTGTTCTTTCATTTATGACTCACTGATTTGTAAGTCTTTCTCCTTGGTTCTTCCCTTTCTTTGTACCCTAAGACTAAAATTTGACCGTCTCCCCTTCCCTTTCTTAGGTGTAAAGAAACGAAGTGTTGAATTGGACCTTGACAGGGATTTCAGTGTTGATGAGAAAACAAATAAAAAAATAGATTAAGGAGCCCACACGACCCAGAGGCAACGACGGGTCCAAAAGAGGTCAACGCCGCTCTCCGTCGGAGAGAAGCGACGTCAGGTGCCTGAAGAGTACCGTCACCGAAGAGGACAGCGCCCCGTGCTAGAGGTCCCGGGAGTCCGACGTCACCAGTGCCAGGTACCCGAGAGATCACCGACAAGGGCCTGAGATCTCACACCGTCTACCCGAATCGACGAGGTACCGTACTCTCTGGAAGGGTCTAGTCCCTAGTCTGGGCACAGAGGACGTAACCATCCGCCTGAGAAATGGTTGACTCAGTAGTTCCTTCTGGACAAATTAAAAAACTAATATATTTTTCTGAAAATTCTCTCGGATTACGCACTAACCTCTTCCTTTACCGTTGGGTGAGGTCATAAGAACGGACCTCCTAGGGTCCCTGCCTTCTCGGACCACCCGACGGCAGATCTCAACCTGTGCTGACTTCGTTGAATCGTCGTCGTCGTCGTCGTTACACACTAATGAAATTGTGGAACATCCTACCAGTCCATCGTAAAGAAAAGTATACTTCTGGGAAGTGACTGGACTCTACATAACTCACATGTGGGACCCGAATACAAATATCTTTCAGAAAAGATTTAAAGTCCTGGGAGTTCGTTGGGACAGGTTGGATGACCTGGTTGGTGGGGGTGGCGGACGCTGGGGTCTGACTGTAAACTACGACAGTGGTGCGAGGCACCTCTTTATGAAAAGAAGTTTCTGTTCATACTCTTACTTTATAAGGAAAAAAACTGAAGAAAATGACGGATTGAATTTTGACAAGATTAATTCAGTGTATAATGTATAATGAGTTGAAAAGGAAACTTTAGATACGTACACTTATAGTAGCCTTAACTATCACGAAAGACCCATTGAGTTTTGTTGGGTCTTTTCTTTTTTATCAATTTTGCAAACATTTATAAGTCTACAAAGACTTCTACATTTGTTTGTACCCGAGATCGACAATCTTTGAGACACCGACCCAAAGGGGTTCTGGTTTTATCATAAACCAGGATGGGTTTAAGTCAGTCCACTTACCTTGGCCAGTGAAGTATTCTACGCCCTTTTGAGTAGACTGACTTCAAAAGGTAAAAGGTAACCGATAAAACACTGACACATGGGTGTCCGACTCACACGAACATAAGATTTATAGGAGTAGTATAGGATCGTGGTCATTACTTTCGGATTGTTTTATTCTGAGCAGCCACACACTCTTATCTCCATCATATTTTGCATTAGCCCATTCCGGGGAGGCCAGTCGAGGAGACTGTGGTCGTCTCAAGAGTGGTCTACCTACCCCAGTGGTGTTTCCTGGCCCGTATACGACCAGTGACTCGACGGTCGTAGGGGAAGTAACCCACTGTGTAGGAGAGTCGTCCGAATGTCCCGGCCACGGTCGGGGGCTGAGCGTCTTTGACGGAAGCATCTGACAGTGCGTACGGAGAGAGGAACACAAGGTGATCCATGCAGACCTCCTCCGTGGGAGTCGATGGTTACCACCTTGAGTTAAAGTAAAGAGAGATGACCGGCAGGGACGGTTTACCGTATGTACGACGAATACTCCTAAAACTGTCCCTGGATTAAAAGTATAAGTTTCCATTGACGAACTCCAAAAGGAGAAGAAAATCAAGGACCACCTCCCTTCCCGTCCTGAGGAAACACGAGAAAAGGTCCAAGTTTCTCCACTCAGTTCCTCTCTCACAGTTGCGACCGACGCAAAAACAGCTCTCTGGACCCAACCCAGGGGACAGGCGGTGATTGACGACACACTTGAACTCGTCCAACAAGGGAGAAGTCCGTAATTAGAGGAGTAAATGTTTTATTCTTGTGAAGTAATCTGGTGGAAATCGCAAGAAGGTGGGAGTAGGGTCCGTATTAAGAGATTCTAAGGGGGTTCCAAGATCAATTTAGAGACATATCTTCAGTGTACTCTATTCTGTAAGTTCACACCCCGGGACTTACGGTCCGATTCTTCAACCCTTATAAAATATCCACGACCCCTTGGTACTCCCGATAGTATCGGGTCACTATAATTGAACTGGTGGAAAAAGAAAAGTTCTGATAAAAAAGGTAAAAATAAGGATACCTCTTAAATACGTTTCCAATTCTTCACTATATGTAAAACATCCTTACCTTTCTGAAATGGACTGTATTTAGACTTAGTAACTGTCCGTGGGTCATGACCCGAGACTCACCGATACTATGAGACGTTCCAATGGGGTTCGTATATAGTTCGATACCGAAGGGTTCGTCACAGGTTCGTTAACTACGTCGACAAAGGATGTCCTCTTTTTGCATGAAGAAACATTTGCTGGTCAAGACCTCCATTCTAAAAAAAAAGGTAATCTCTAACTTTAGATACAAAAAGTGGGACAGAACTTTGGTAGCTACTAGTCCATAGACTTCCAAATTGTATTGATCTACCAGAGACTATTCGTAAGAAAAAGTGTTCTACTAACTACAACGATACCGAAAACTTTAAAAGTATTTCAATTCTGCGGACGTGTTACCATAACTCGTGAGATATAGGACTTTTTCTCGATTTAACTTATCTCGTGATTTCACTCTACGTTTCTTTCTTAATCCGATTCAGAGTAAATAAGTACTTTAAGATTCTCAATTTAAGATGATGTGAGTTCGTTTACAATATGTCTTGAACTAAGGGTTCAACTTTAATAATAAATATAAATAGTCTATCTCTACTACTTCGTTAATTCATTTTCGGAATCTTTGTATTCGAGAGGAAAAACTTTTATTGTGACGTGGTCGTTAGTCTTTAGACAGAATCATAATCACTATGGTCATATAAAATATTTATCCATACATGGGAATCCATCTCTTTAATTAGTAGTAATCAAGGTTATTTATCCTATAACACTTCTTGATTACTCTTCTATACACACTTCCGTGAAAAATTTCATATATGTTAAATTTCTTTTAACAATAGTAACATATAATATAACCAGAATTTTATACCCTACTAAAAAAAAAAGAGTAGTCGATACTACTGGTTTCAGTTAGATACCTTGGTCCAATAGGGGTTTCGTATCGTTCAAAGAAAGGTCCTTATCTTTCATCTCAACTACGTCAAAAGGTCCTCTTAACATTCATCTTTTATTTGAATTATTTAAACAAATTAAAAAAATTTATCGAGTAAACGTAAACTATCAATATTATTCTGACCTTACCCCAAAAAATTAACTTTTATAGGTTCTAGAAAATGTTCGATTAAGTTATGTAATATAGAAAAAAAATATATCGGAAGAAGGAAAAGAAGTCACCTGGTTCTATAATACGTAAACTAAAGGTACGAGCATCTCAATGATCTCAGTTGTCTTCGTTATCTACCGAATTGACATCTATGTCAACTTCGTTTTAATTTACACTAACATAGGTAAAAGACTTATACCTGCCCTTCAGATTAAAAGTATAGATAATGTGACATAGGATAAATATAAAAGAGTTATTATTTATTACAACAAACGATAGTGACATAAGTAACCTGATGAGAAGTCACTTTAATGCATAGGTGACAAACGTCTGCAACTAAACCAAGAGTATGTAAGGCAAAGTACAATCACTTAGGAAGTGTTCTTCCTCTAATTCAGAAGAAACGGTGAAGTTAGTTATAAGTAATAATGGAATTGAACAACTAAACTGAAGATTTTACGGGTAAATAAGAATTCAGAAAATTTATACAGAATTCACATGGACGATGTACAATAAATCGTGACATAAAACTAATCTTCATTCTTAATACTGGGGTCTCTTCCTTTACCATTGAGTGAGGTTACAGGAACGGATCTTTTAGGGTACCTGTCTCCTCGGACCGATCGATATCAGGCACCCCAGTGTTTCTCATCCTGTGTTGAGAAGTTCATTTATTTGTTGTTGTTCATGATACTTGTTGTATTCGGTGTATGTAACGGAACTGTTTTTACACTACAATAAAAGGTGAGAACCTTTTTTTATAACAACTATGGACAACACCTAACTTAACATAGGGGGATTTTTACCATAGGTTGATCAGGTAGGATTTCCTCTAGTCAGGACCCACAAGTGACCTTCCTGACTACGACTTCGACTTTACGGTTATGAAACCGGTAGAGTACGTTTCTCAACTGAGTGACCTTTTCTGGGACTACGACCCTCCCTAACCTCCGTCCTCCTCTTCCGCTGCTGTCTCCTATTCTACCCACCTACCGTAGTAGCTGAACTACCTGTACTCAGACTCACTTGAGGCCCTCAACCACTACCTGTCCCTCCGGACCGCACGACGCTAAGTACCCCAGCGTTTCTCAGTCTGTGCTGACTCGCTGACTTGACTTGACTTTTTACCATACGACTTCGGAAGTGGGGTCCGTGGATACCTTGATCGTAGAGACAACTACATTAATCGATTATACTCCAATATGATCTAATCCATCCAGATTTTTGACTATAAAAATATTCTTCTCGTCTGTGATCTATAGGTCAACTCTTCCGGAACACTTCCACCTCGTCTCACCCTTACTAAATAGATGCACGGTTCCTAACGACGCTGGTGGTCTTCGACGTTTCTCCGTTCCTTCCTATACGGGATCTCGGAAATCTCTCTTCCTGTACTCGGAGGGCTGAGGAACTGAAACTAAACATCGAAGGTCTGACACTAATTTTTTTTTCAAAGAGAACAAAATTCGATGGTTCAAACACTGTCAATGTCGTCGAGATCCTTCGACTTTATCATGTGGACGTGAATTCCTTTACTTAGTTATGTCTTTCAGTCTTAACTTTGGGGCCATCTCTATTAACCATAGAAGGGTCCCCTCTTCGTTTTTCCTCCCCATGGTGGAGGAGAGGACGGAGGAGGAACCGAAGATCTCAGACTCGTTTACCCGTTCAATGTAGACAACAAGAAGTAAAGACAAAAGGGACTCGAGGAGTTTTCCTGTGGAAGATGTCTTTTGATCCCAAACGGTCTGTTTGTCTTGACACGACCCTTGTTTTTAGTCATTGAGAATGAATTAACTTAATTTGACTCTACTCTACGTATTTAAACGATTACCTAAAAGATAATTCTTGAAATTCTAAACACCCTAGTATTACCAATCAGGTCTGTGATTTTAGTAATATTATAGGTCTCTCGGATCCGACCACAAGACCTTACTGGACCTTCTCATCTTACGCCGTCTCCTCCCTCTGAGTTCTCCCTCCCCTGTACATATATTAATACTGACTAAGTACAACTACATGTCGTCTCTGGTGGTATCGTGACATTCCTTTAATGGGAAGTTAATTTTTTAGTAATATTATATGATCGTCAACAATCTTACATTATGTTACGTCGAGTAACGTATTATTGATACACTTGATATTTTATATAAATTGTGATAGTATATAAAACAAGAAAAAGTCAATTTTAAAAATTCGGGTCGTCTACCAATTAAATCATATTAAACTATGAATTAAAACCAAGTTTTAAATAGATAATTTACTTAAATTTTATTTATAAAATTTACTGACTGAACACTAGATGACTAAAAGAATTATATGATGGTGTATCAGGTAGATTTCATATTTCCCTTAAAAGTTATATAAACGCCCATAAAAGGGAATAGTCTTTATAATATGATAACTATAATTTGAAAATCTACAACGAAGTATCTAATTACTTTATAAAACAGTCATAAGTTACAGAAGTTTCTCAGAGAACTCATACAGTTATGAAATAACAGTTGAATAAAATATTCTATTTTATTTTTGATCATATATGATATTAAAGTAAATAAGTGAATAAGATGTCAATTAGTGGATGGACAAGGTCCATGACACGATCCGTTTCACTCCCTTTACCTATTCGTTCAGTAACATAGTTACAGTTTACCGTTTTCCTGAACATTCTTAAACTCTAAAGTAAAAATTCTCAGTTAAAGTCTGATACCGTAGAAGATTTTGAAGAATACTTTAGTCAAAAATGTCCGTGTTTCTACCCTCTAAGTAGACTCTTATGGACGATCAACATGGTCGATAAATACTGTCTAAGCACCGGGTTCGGAGTAGACACGTAAAAGTTGTGTTCTGGACTTAAGTACAATAAAGAAATCGGTATAAAGTGTCCGTTTCTTTCACTTGTCGTTATATTTCATATCATTTCTTAAAATTTGTCGGGAAAAATTCCAAAAGAACTGTTACACACCATAAAAGACCTACGACACAACTTCAAAACTCATGTTCTCTACACTCTTAAATTTGAATTTTGAACTTTCTTACTATAATGAAAATAGAATCCAACTCGAGGAAGGTTTCGTTTCCGATTCCGTTCTGGAACCGCGTGAGTGAAATAACCCCTGCACCAGGGTCCTTCGTTCTCACTCCAACTCGTTCGTCTCACTTTGTCTTTCTCCCTTCAAGTAATTAAGTTCATACATAGCGACTCCAAAGACGATGTCCTCGACCCCGAGTCAAGGTCGTCCTGAAGGACTCTTTGAATGTCTTGAGGAAAGTCAACAAGTGAACAAAAGGTCACCCACCCTCCGACCTTGTAGGCAGGAAGTCGAGGGGCGGGGTGGTGGTCCATCGAGCTTCCTCAACTGGACAGTCAAGGGTACCGTCGAATTACGGGACTCGTTTTTCGTGTTTCTATGGGTTACTCACCAATTCCCACCCGACACATTTCACCCAATGCGTCTGGACAGGTGTCGACGTGTCGATTCGAGTCTCCATACGACCCTCTAACAGTGTGTCCCGAGGTCTCCGTGGAGGATATTGAAACAACGACCCTCTAATTTCACCCTTTGACCTCCACAGAAGAGACCCCTTTGAATGAGTGGACTCTTTTCCCTAAATGTTTATGAGCTGGATATCTTTAGAGTCACACCCTTTCTGAATGGTCAATGGAGATAATTGTGCTAGGGGGAGAAGGAAACGCCGTCATTTAAAGTAGGCTCCATCGTTATGTCGATTTTCTGGCAAAACATCGGAGCGAATACCGATCTATACCGGTACACAAATTAAAGAACGGAGTTTCACATTCGTCTTATGACATGTCCGAAGATCTTTCTCTGAACCGTACATGATAGAGAAGGAAGGAGAAAGGACGACGGACATACACGATTCAGTGAAGTCAACACAAACTGTGACACGTTAGGGTACCTGACATCAGACGATTCAAGGAGACAGGTACCCTAAGAGGTCCGTTCTTGTGACCTCACCCAACGGTAAAGGAAGAGGTCGACGGACATTACGTCTGCGTTAACGTGTTTGAACTCTTCGGTGGACCTGGTACTCCGTGACCCGGACTCTCTACCACAACGGTCCACAGACGACGGATGTAGGGACTACTACACCATAACAGTGTGTTCGGAACCTGATGGTTTAGACCTGAAAAGAGTACACTCCCTCCTTCTTTACAAAGAATTAGTAAACCATGAACCTAAAAAAGATAATGTAAAGTTGGTTCTTCAGGTTGATTATATAGTATACTTCACAGACCTTGGGCGGGATGGCGGGACGTCATTTCCAGTACCCGGTCGTTGGGACGGTTTCGTGTGTATCGAAGGTGAGTTGAAAGAACAGAGAGTTATAATTTGTCTAACGTCTAGTGTAGAGGTCTGTGAAAAATTTTTCGAAGATTATAGTTTTTGTCTGTGGTTTTGTCTTTAAAACTTCTTTATCTCTGTTAGGATCTTCGTTTTCTTTTACAGTTTTATTTACTGTTTTATGAATTGTAAGAAATTTTTATTCTGTATCGAATGTAGGTTTTTTTAATTACTTTATGTTTCTTTATTTTCCTGTGAGTCTCTTGATCTTTTTCGAGAACCTGTAATTTTTATATTGATTCTATTTGAGTTATCCACTCGACCTTTATTTCAACTACCTTTCATTATTTCCCATATAACCTTTGTGTCTCTAAGTTGGGTTCTCAAGGTTATCGATACATAAGGTCTTTCTTTTTCTCCTTTGATCTACCTTTCTTTAATAGTTTCTTTATTCTCTCCTTTAAAAGGAACTTCAAAAGTATTACTTTCTCGAGAGAATAACGGTTCGTTACATGACGTTTTTCTAATTCTCTATAGAAATATTTTAAAGTCTTATGGACCCATTTCTCTGAAGGTTTTAACAAGTCTTTATTTTTCTTTGTATGGTTCTTATTTTCCGAAAAGTTGTTGTTGTGATCTAAGCTCTTTTGTTGCCTTGTCTTTGAAGTCTTAAGATTCCGTCTAACTAAAGTCGAACTATAAGGCATTGGTCTGCGTGAGAGACATCTCATACTCCTACCTCATTTCCCATAAGATCTGTACTTTCCTGAGTTTTGTACGTGAAAGGAACGTCGGAAAGAATCTGGGGGTGGGGGTAACGGGTACCGACGGATGTGCACGTAAACGAGGTCAGGTCAGTCTGGAGGACGTCGAGCAGAGACGGTACCAGGGACGAAGGAGAGTAACGTGGGAAAGAATCTGTACCGACGGATGTGTGTATAACAGAGGTCAGGTCAGTCTGGAGGATGTCGAGTAAAGACGGTACCAGGGACGAAGGACACCGGAGGGAGGTGAGTGTACGGAAGAGAAAAGGAGAAACTCTTAGTTAGGATGTGTGAGAAGTTCTCGGTCACGTTCGAGTTGGACGAACTTCGGAGATCTAGTGTGAGCAGAAGTCACTAGTGAGATGTAAACCCCGGTAAAGTCAGAAGTCTTAGAAATGACTCGTAAAACGGCGAAAAGAGGCAAAATGGACCCCAATCAGACACATATACAGACTTAAAAGGTTGTTCAAACCTGGTCACAGAATAAGAAAGAAGGTAATTATTACTGTCCGTTTCTCACTCACGAGTTATTTATAGACCATAAATGGGTCAATTAATCCTATTAGACTAAGGATTTAGTTAACACAAAAGTGTTATGGTACAGAAACTTTTGAAACAAAAAACTTTTTGTCTGTACGGAACAAATAATCTTCTATCCTTGATTCCTTCATAGACATAGTTCTTGTTCCGTTATACACTTTAGTATAAGGAGTCTTCTTCGTTTCTTCGTTGTTTAATGTTAAAACGTTCGTATTGTCCACTAGTGTTGTTTTCTATTTTTAAAAATGTTTCTTTTAATAGAATAATATGTTTATAACACCCGAAAGCAAGTTTTTTTTTAATAAGTTGAGGGTTCTTAAATACGTATCCTTTCGGAGGTTGAAACGTTCCCGTTTTCATCGAACCTCGGAGTCAAGCATAATAAAAATTAAGTTATCATTGTCACTGACATAAATGGTTTGTTTAACATCTAGTACTAACACTTTAGTTGAGTTGGATTCTTTTTTTTTCGTATAGTACTGTGTGAGGTACCGTTTACAGGAAAAGACAAAAATTAATTTCCTATTATGTTTCGGTTAAGTACGGTGCAGAGTGATAATAAAAGATTTAAGATACGTTTGTCTTGCTCCGAAGTTGACCTCTCTCTCCTTACTTCTTGGAAGAAGACGAAAACCAGAAACGTTGTGACAGGAGACGTAAAGGACGTCTGGCTTCCTACCTTCTACTCCTCTTGGACGTTGACTGAGTCCATGACAGAGTCATTTACAGTAAACACCGATAGGTATTGTTAAAGTGAAATGACTAACAGGCTCCTGGATTTTTCTGTCGAGTAAGAATGGTTTCTCAGGACTTGAAAAAACACTCCTCGACTAATAGGAAAGGAACCGGGATTTCTGTAGTCCTTACCACCCCGCACCTCTCAACTCACCCGACCCTCTTTCCGTCCTAAACGATAAATTCGTGACCTATGTTCACTCCTCTCTCACTCGTCTCTGTCCCAGTCGAGACACTCTTCCCTCTAGAGGTAATTTCGTAGACTTCTGGTCGGTCCCCCTGGGTTGACATCAAACCTCGAGGAATAGGATGTACATGCTTTTGGTCCGACGAAACCTTTAAGGGAGATTTTTAGTTAGGTCAATGAAGCGGTATAAACTACCTTAATGAATTTACACTAATGTACACTTATTAGTGTAAAAGAGGTATTAAATAAAGTTCCTTTGTGGTTTACTTTCATTGTCATTTTTACACATACTGTGTTCTAGTAGGGTGTGTATCTTCTTCGTACGAGGAGCAGACAATTTCAAACCTCAAGGGATCGAGATACCCACATCGGCCAAGACCAGTGTGTGTCGAGTTACTCGAAAACCTTTGACTTTCTCTCCCACTGAGAAGAGGAAGGAGAAATAAAAGAAGGAGAGGGGAAGGAAAGGGAACAATAAATAAAGGAAAAGGGGAGGACGACGGCCTTTCCTGGAGCCTTTCGAGCGAGTAGGACTCTATCTCCAGACGAGGGGACATCAGACACGGAAAAAAAACAGAAAAGCCAGTCCGTATAGAGTTGGTCAAGATGAGAGAACTTTATCTTCCCTCAGTAGAACGAGTTTCGTCCTTGTCTTCAGAGTATCTACCGTTTTAGGCACTTTACGTTCGTAAGAAACCTAACTGTCACTGACCTTTTGACCTGAGTTTGTGAGACCTCTAGTACTTCTGTGGGTCCACACCCCACGGACTGCACCCAGTCATACCGATATGAGAGGGGCCCACCTTCTTCATGTTGGAGTGGATGTCCATTACGAGGACGAGAATTAGATTTACTCACACTTATAATAGAGATTCTTCGTTTCTATTATTACCAAATAAAATGGGTCGTGAAGGACACACGAATCGCGAACTATCCAAAATAAGGTGGGAGAGTTTTTTGAACACTGTATCCGTGGGAACAATAGTAGTGGAATTTGTGTCCTCTTTGACCTTCCTTTTTCTCGAACAAATCGTATCCGGTCAAACGTGTCGAGAAGAGTCGTCTGACCGAGACGTTTATACGAGATAGAGATCGGAGGCGGTGGAGGTATTATTGAGTCCTGGTCTTGGAGATGTCAGACTGACGTCTACGAATTTCCATGTTAACTTCACACGAGTTCCCTTTTACTCTTTTACCTCATGTTGGTCGAGTACCACCTCTGTACATACTCAATCTAACAGTTGAGAGTCCACCTGGAACCTATAGTGTTTGTTTCCCCGACCGAATAGCCGTCTTTCTCCAACTTCCCACGGACACTGGGCTCTATCTCAGTCACCGGAACTGGTGACGAGGTCTCGGGAGGACTGACCGGAATTTTTCAGACTATCAGGAAGGAAGAAGAAGAACTCGGAATCCCTAACTCCATTTTCATCTAAATCGTTTTATCTCTTATATTTGTTTTCGTTCTCGAAAAGGACTCTTTGTTTGAGAAACACCGAGAGTTCACTCTGAATTATATACTGTGTACGTATTTTGACTAAAGATATTCGACAAACTCTTTTACTTAGAGTCAAGAAAAGTCTTCTATGGATAGTATCTCAGTATACGTGTCGTTTAAGACACGTATTTTACTTACTAGAAGGTGAATTCTGTACTGGAATCCCTTCAGTAAATTGGACAAACTCGGAGTAAACAGATTCACTTTAGTATGATGGACTACTTATCGTGTCTACTTTCTGACTTAATAATTGTATATCGTATACATTTTCATGGATTAAATTTACCATTTCGTAACATGTTTACATCGCTATCGTGGTATGGTTTTGAATGACGTCGTACACTACCTATTCTATCTTTAACAAAAGAAAAGGATCATACACACAAATGTACGAACATATTGTCGGTTAACTATATATAGACAATTAAACATTCTTAACATTTGATGTGAGGACTATACCGAGCTGGACTACACCTACTCCGATAGGTTTTTCCAAATCTTCACACCTCGTTTCAGTGAGGTGATTGTAAGTGGTTCTAAAGGTTTCCCTAACGACTGTAGTACTAACGGAAATCCTGGGCTCCATTCCAAAAGTCGTCTCTTTCGTTATATCGGTAAAAGTAGAACCCTCGAAACTGCTCCGACTAGAAGAAGGGGGCGACAAAGGGTCAGGTGCCAGCCACAGGAGCAATGAAGCTGCCGGGGAACCCTCAGGAGCCGGTGCGGAAAGGGGGCCCAGACCCTGACCCACCTCTGTGAGTGAAACTACTCCTACTCTTGACCTGGTTCCTACCTCATCCATTCGGGTTAAAAGAAATGCTTGTTTTACAATGATAAGTAGTTTAGGGACTTTCCTTATCGAAACGTTAATCAACGAAAAATGAAGAGTCAAAGGGATACTACAAAGTATAAGGTCTACTGTGACTACTTTCACAAGTTATAGATATGTCTGTTGACACGAACATGTCCAGTCTCGAAATAGGTGTGTCGTGAAAGTATTTCGGTGATTAGGACAATACTAGTCTTGTAAGAAGGGAATGAGTATACAAGAAAGTATGTAGACGTTACGAACTTCCCGGTGATACACAGACCTTAATACGTTCCACAGCACGTCTGGTGTTTCAACAAGATCTTTTCAAGTCTCGAAGTACTATAACCCACTACATATTCCGGATCTGGGTGAGTGGTGGTATGTTCCTTCTTTCATGACACATAATATGGTTACCGTCTTCAGTAGAGATCGAACTCCTAACTTTCTTTTGAGACCCTCCACCATTAAGGTTCAATCACTAATTTTCTACGATACACCCATGTACCGGGTATCCTGTAGGTAAATATATGTACTTGGAGAAGTAGATTAAGAACGAACAGACGGTTTCTTAACCTTGGACCAGAAATATAAACTGAATAAAGAAATCCGGTACCCGTCACTAAAATAAAAAGAATAACCCGGAGGGACCGTACTTCTATTCTCTATAAAATAATGTAAAGTTTAATTTTTTTGTTTTAAAAATATCATTTTTACACATGGAGATTGTTTCCTCATCAAGTCATCTGAGAGTCCAAGAGGGATGAGAAAAAAAAGACAGTAACTGGTGTCAGTAGTACAGAGACCATAGACCAAAGGTCCCAAGGTCCTTTCTCCTACGACACCGAAAGACCACCCACCATATGTTCCGGTGTTAAGTCAGGACTGGTGTGTTGAGATACCTCAGACACTCAGTTAGTATCAAAGACGTTTTGACTTTCGGTCACTGAGTTTTACTGCGTGCCGGAGAGGAACGATTCAGACTCGTGTACTACCTTCACAAGAAGGTTCTCGATCCTTTGTTTCTCCCCTTTCCTGAGGCACGACCGACCTGAAGTCCCCCTCAAACCTCCACCACCGACGTGACGGTGTCTCCATTGTAATGTCGGCTCTTTCACTTTCTCCATCCCACTGGGGTCCTAGGTTTACTGTCTCCTCAACTTCCCTGGCCCAGACAGAGGACGACTCTACACAAGGTTACAAAAGGACCTAAACCGGACTTCCAGCACACCTGTGTAGGTTAGTCCGTCCATATCCTTTATTAAGATCACGAGTGGTTTCAGTCTTACTGAGGGGAATGAGTCGGTCCGAAATGACCGTATAAGATCTTCGTCTCTAATCAGAGTCCAATGTGATAGTAAAAAAATTTTTATAAATAGATAAATATAAATCGACGTAACCCAGAATCAACGTCGTTCACCCGAGTCAACAAGGTATCGTACACCCTAGAATCAAGGGACTGGTCCTTAACTTGAGTAAAAGGGACGTGACGTTCCGTCTAAAAATTGGTGACCTGGTGGTCTCTTCAGGGGAGTAATAGTGAAATAGGGACAATCAAGGTTAAACAACGACAAACAGCGATTCAACATAGGCTGAGAAAACGGTGGGGCACCTGACATCGGGTGGTCCGAGGAGACAGGCACTCTAAGAGGTCCGTTCTTATGACCTCACCCAACGGTACGGGAGTTGGTCCCTTAGAAGGGTTACGTCCCTAACTTAGGTACAGAGGACGTGACCGTCCGTCTACGAAGGGTGGACCCTTCGGGTAATTAAGGTTGTAAATCACCATTTTCATGATAAGGGGTATGACGTTGACCGGGGAACGGTTTCCGCTACACACCCTACCCAATACTTTTTTAGGTCTCCCAGGACCCGGGGTTCAACCGTTTTGAACGGACTCGTTTCGTCTCCTATTTGTATCGTGAGGTGGTTCGAGACCCACCTATCGGTCCATTGTTATGATTCTTCCCCACAAAACATCGACGAAATAATATTATGTAAGGGAGTCCCAACTTTAATAACCTCGACCCCTAGGGACTAGAACATTGAGAGTCAAAAGACTGGATGTGTCCTTTTACGAAAGGACAAGAGATTATTTTTACATTTTAGAGTTGGTAGACATTGGAGATTAGTTTACCTAAAAAATTATCTTTTAAACCGTTATTACATATTATATGGAAAAATGTATATACACCCGAGAGAAATACGTTTCCCGTGTTTTCAGAATCACGTTGAGGCCATTTTCGTTATCGGTCGTCAGTAGACGATTAGGGTGACGAAGGATTCCCAAACCTTCAGTGACGTACCACTATAGTCTCTCTAGACTTGTGTACCACTCCCAAAGGACCCTGAGAGGGTTTAACTCCGATCAAAGTTTGGACATACACTTACATTTACGAAGTATGTGTGTACGGGACCGTGGTCCGTTGACTTTGTCGGGAGTCTCTCGTGATGTCTGCGTCCCGACCCTACCTCTTCTCGTCACCAGACACCGTACCCCCTTGAATGTACGTCCTTCTACTGTGTTGAATAGATACTATTTCCGTTTTTTTTTTTTTTGAACGTTTCGTGGTCAGGAATCGTTTGTTAGTCTTTCACAAGTTGTGACTATTAATAGAACCACTAATAATTATAATTACTATTACCACTACTAATTCACTAAAGATCCTCCTTTTTTTTATAAGTTTTTCAATGACTACATATTACGGGTTTGAATAGATAAATCAACGTAGAGGTTCTTCCGTCTTTACTTTAGAAAAAAGATGACATAGTATGTCGGATATTACAACAGTCATGTACTNTTTTTTTGAACGTTTCGTGGTCAGGAATCGTTTGTTAGTCTTTCACAAATTGTGACTATTAATAGAACCACTAATAATTATGATTCCTATTACCACTACTAATTCACTAAAGATCCTCCTTTTTTTTATAAGTTTTTCAATGACTACATATTACGGGTTTGAATAGATAAATCAACGTAGAGGTTCTTCCGTCTTTACTTTAGAAAAAAGATGACATAGTATGTCGGATATTACAACAGTCATGTACTCTTTACGAGATGTTTATTATCATTTACTTCGGAAAGTTGTTAGGAAGTGAGTTTTAGATGAGATTAGGTGAGAAACATTATCTTTACCTTATATGTTATCACATGTTCTGTGTCTGAGGCGAGAGGTCCCCAAATGTCAGATCTGCCGTGTGAGATATTTACCGTAAATTTCAATCATACTAGTTGGAGCCCTATTTTCCTTGATACCGTTACATTATCCTCGTGGATTTTCTTTAAGGTCGGGTATTTGTCTCCAGTCCCTCCTTCACTGTGGTTGGACTCTGAACTTCCGAGACGTCCCTAAGACTTCGCTTCACCTCATTTTGCACAAGATCTGTCTTATTGGGTTGGTTGAGTTCATAATCCTAACATTACCTCGTCTTCCGATTTCACCATATCTAATCTTAGGATATATCTCCCAGAACTCTCGGTGTTATTTTCAAACGTGAAGTAAATCTACTAGACTTAAAATTAATGAAAAAATTTCTCAGCGAGCAGGGTAGGGACAGGTTTTCGTGTGTGTCACTATAACGGTCGGTCTGTTCCTCTCCGTCGTTTTCGGTCTCGTTTTTCGTACTTTCAGGTACTTTATTAAGAAACGGAAAGGTGCAAACAAAATACGTTTGTAGTGACCTGTTCCGAGGTAGTGTTTTCCGAGTCGTAAAAGGAATCATAGGTATCCAAATCGACGTTCAGGTTCCTGTCAGAAAAACTATGTGAATCTTCGAATGTCTGACATCCTCTCTGTCTGTTTATTTTTCCGGCAAGGTTGGTACGTACCATGTTGAAGACCACACCTATTCATGTCTCATAAGGTCAGAACAGGTCCTCCTCGTAGATTGGTAGGAAAGTAGGTTTATTTTCGGACCTATAGGTCGTGGGTAATGATTTGTCAAATAGCCAGGGGTCCTTCTACTAATTCTGTACCAGAGACCTGACTTTCCCACATGTTGAATCCCTTTCTTTTTTTTCTTACGTCATGAATAAACGTTTCTGTTTTAATTCGAGTCAGATGTCTTCACCTCTCTCCACGTTAATTCAGTTGGACCTATCCTCGACCCCCTTTCTTCAGAACACTTCTACTGAGACCTCCCCCAGGGACTCCGGATTCTTCCTGTCTATCCACTTCCCCCCACTCTCTCCATTATGAGACCCGTCTTCACTACCTCTATGTCTCTGTGTCTACTTTTTCTTGTACCGTATCTACTCTTTACGTTCACTAAGGTGTACCGATCGAGTCCCCTTTACTTTTATTTTATACTCCGACCCCCTTTTTTCGTCCCTGATCAAGTACCTTCCGGTACAAATCCATAAACCTGAACTAAGACGTTGGTCACCTCTTAGAGACTTCTTATATTCATCCCCTTTATACTAGTACATGTCTACGGATTGTTGTTAGGTTTTGACCACCGAAAAAAAAAAAAAAAATTTGATGATAGGTAAAGTTCTGTGGACAAAAGACGGTAGACGAACGAGACCCAATGTAAAGAGGCACTACACTGATTATGGTTAATAGTGACAACCGTTTAAAGGGTCTATTTACTACCAAGCAAGTATACAATATTCTTAACAGACAAACTGTTCGGATAAAAAAAAGTAAAGAGAGTTAATAAAGGATTAGAGTCTACGTTAGTAATAGGACTAACTGATTGCATGAGTACAAAAGGGACAAAAACAATTCCTAAGTCGAATAAGGAGCACCGTCGAGTACTTAAACCGGTAAGTGACCCCGAGAGAGTGAGGTCACTAGTTTGTCGGAACTACAAGGGTTTGATGCAGAGGAACCTAGGATCGTTTATGGGTGAAAGCGTCCTGCTATAGTTGCCTTAGGTTAGGTAGATGCCACTCGTTGTTTAGACTTATATACATTTGACTTAACTTCCGAAAGGTCCTTCCTGTAACTCTTTTTAGTGAAGAACTTTATAATAATACTCCTTTTTATAAGAGAACCCTTTCTAGAAAGACATCCATAAAGGTGTACGGAAGAATTAAGTGACTCCATAAAGAAAACAGTAGTTTCGTCCCGGTGGATTCCATGGACGATTCGGCTTCCCTGGGTGAGATGGAGTACGGACACTGGGGCTAAACTGAAAACTACGATAGTGGTGAAAGGCGTCTCTTCATTACAAGAAATTTCCGTCCATTTGGGTAAGGGAATTTGTGGAGTTGAAGGACACTTCAAAAAGAAAAGTTCTCAAAACCCCTATTCTCACAACAACCCTATCACTCTTACACAGAAACGAAAAACAAAATATTGACAGATGTAACGAACTTACAAAATGAGACACGTGTATGGAGAATGGACAAACTATTAAAAAAAAAGTTTACCATTAATAGACGAATTAAAAAACTCATTGACGGTAAGGTGAAGGGTATCTCCACCGTGGTAAAATGTAAGGATGGTCGTTGTTGATTACAAGGTCAAAGAGGTGTAGGAGTGGTTATGAACTCGAGGTAAAAAAGTAGGGACGATTTACAGTGGAGAGCCTCTTACACAAGACACTGGAAAGAGAGATGGGAGGGTCCATCTCCACTCGATGAGAAAGGAGACACTATGGTGACAAAAGTAAATGTGGGGTAGGATAGGGGATAGTCAGTAAGTCATCCAGAACAGCTCAGGATGACGTCTGTGTAGCTACCAGATACAGGTGAGGGAAGAGGCAGAGGTGGTGGTAGAGGTCGAGTAGGTTCGATGGTAGTAAAGAGTAGAGGGTGAGGTCTTCGGACAAATGATCGGACGAACAAAGACGAGGGTAGAAAGTATGTACGTTGTCGTTTTCCCTAGAGTGTGACTATTTAATTCAAAATTTAGGAAAATTCGGTTAAAAAATTAACGGTAACTTGGTCCCAGATGAAAGTCTTTGAAGTATCGATTTTATTATGTGGATAGGGTTGCTACAGGACCTGGCCCGAATATGGTAAAGCCCTAGGTTAATAATTTAAAAGTTCTTAAAACATTTGATCGAGTATAACTAAATCATGACCGGAACCAACCTCATGGATGTGGGACTTTGGGTGGTTTACTATTTTTGATACAGAAAAAGGATGGACCTCTCGGTCAACACTTTATACGTAGTTACCTGGTAAGGAACTTCAACTTAGTTGTTTCACAATCGACACCATCCTTTAGAGAAGAGAGTGCTACATTAATGACGTGAATTGAACGTTGTACCACACAGTGAATACATATGGTACCGGTGTCAAAGTCTCGTTTCACAGTCCTGTACACGGTAGACTGTTCCTATATCCCCGTTTTCCTTTCTTATACACTTTAGTCTGAGGAAGGTGGGTACTGATACACCGGGATGTCAAGTACCCCAGTGTCACAGTCTATGTTGAATCGTTGACTTTTTGTTGTTGTTACTGTACGACAGTATGGCACGAGGATTATCGACTCCGACTCTCTGTTGAACAGTCCCTACCCAAGGGTCGTACCCTTCTTTTTACTTGAGATTCCTGAAAAGTCGAGAACGAGTGTCTAGATGTAGTCTCGAAATGTCGGTCTTCCCTTTAGACTCCTTTATAAATCGTTACTGTTATTATTGTAAAAATTAAGATCGTTAGTTATGGTCTTTAAAAAAGAATCTTACGAACCACAACTGAATCTTATAACCCTTAACGACGAAACCGTTTTTACTCCACTAGTTCATGTGACTCTTGACAAGTACTCTGAAGGTACCCATCATGAGATTCATGATGAGATTCATGATGAGATTCATGATGAGATTCATGATAAGATTCATGATGAGATTCATGGGTTTTCTCACCCGTGTTTCCGTACAGGACCGAAAACACCACGGTTCCCATCTTGACTTGAGTGTTGGTGGATTTTAAAGACTCCTTTTAACGCGATTACGATATTTGACTCCTTTTATCGTTGGTTAATCTATTTCAGTTCAGAATCCAAAAGTCACCAAAGTAACTTTACCTATGTGTATCTGACGTATATTTCATACCAAAGGACAGATTGTGTCCGTGTATACCTCCTAGATAATACTGTAGTGACTGTAACTTAAACTTAATTAGAGAAGTAAGACCGGTAGAGACGGTCGACTATAAGTGCGACGGATACTCTTGGGGTAGCTGTTCTAAGACCACAAATTTCCATTGTGACGAATAGTAATAAGGAGAAGAGGAACACATACGGACTTGATCCATCGTCTATTAAATTAAGGTCCTTATATTAGAAGTACGTACTCGGTTTACCTGTCCCGAAGACGAGACTGGAATTCAAGGATAATATTTCTTGTTGATAGGTTCCTAAGAGAGACCGATATTTCTATTTGTAGTAGCGTTCACGTGTCCTCTTTTCTTTGGACATATTGTTTTTGATTTTTCAGAAAAAAAGACGGTTTATTTTCATTGGGTAGAGAGAAGAATATAAGGGAAAAATGATCCCGACGATCTACACCGTTTATTTTTATGTTCTACCAAAGTTAAATTTTGTTTATTTTTTATTGAAAAATCAAATTAATACAGGTAATATTGTAAAACCAATATAAATAGTGTTTCTCAGTCTGTGTTGACTCGTTGACTTGACTTTACTTGACTTGACTTGACTTATGGTTTTTAATTAGTGACAAATGAACTTTAAGTCTAAGTCTAAGTTAACCATAGAATATAAGTTAGATCGTTGGGATGAAAGGTCCACCTAAAATAGTCTAGTGAACAGAAACTCTTGTGATCCCACACCTTTAAATCCTCTTGTTTATATGAGCTGCCAAAACAGTCTTAATCTTTTCTTAGTTATATTACTTGAGTCGACTGTACCCATACGTATGATAATTGATACTTTCACTTTCACAATCAACGAGTCAGCACAGACTGAGAAACACTGGGGTACCTGACATCGGACGGTCCGAAGAGACAGGTACCTTAAGAGGTTCGTTCTTATGACGTCACCCATCCGTAAAGGATCCATATATAATAATCACATTGTAATTACTATACGTCCAGTCCTTCGTTGTCAATCTTGACCTGTACCTTGTTGTCTGACCAAGGTTTATCCTTTTCCTCATGCAGTTTCGACATATGACAGTGGGACGAATAAATTGAAGATACGCCTCATGTAGTACTCTTTACGACCTGACCTTCTTCGTGTTCGACCTTAATTCTAACGGGCCTCTTTATAGTTATTGGAGTCTATACGTCTACTGTGATGGGAATACCGTCTTTCACTTCTCCTTGGGTTTTCGGAGAACTACTTTCACTTTCTCCTCTCGCTTTTTCAACCGAATTTCGAGTTGTAAGTCTTTTACTTCGAGTACAGTAGACCAGGGTAGTGAAGTACCCTTTATCTACCCCTTTGTCACCTTTGTCACAGTCTGAAATAAACCCCCCCGAGGTTTCAGTGACGTCTACCACTGACGTCGGTACTTTAATTTTCTACGAATGAGGAACCTTCCTTTTAATACTGGTTGGATCTGTCGTATAATTTTTCGTCTCTGTAATGAAACGGCTGATTCCAGGTAGATCAGTTCCGATACCAAAAAGGATACCAGTACATACCTACACTCTCAACCTGACACTTCTTCCGACTCACGGCTTCTTAACTACGAAAACTTGACGCCACAACCTCTTCTGAGAACTCTCAGGAAACCTGACGTTCCTCTAGGTTGGTCAGGTAAGATTTCCTCTAGTCAGGACCCACAAGAAACCTTCCTTACTACGATTTCGACTTTGAGGTCATGAAACCGGTGGAGTACGCTCAACTGAGTAACCTTTTCCGAGACTACGACCCTCCCTAACTCCCGTCCTCCTCTTCCCCTGCTGTCTCCTACTCTACCGACCTACCGTAGTGGCTGAGCTACCTGCACTCAGACTCACTAGAGACCCTCTACCACTACCTGTCCCTCCGGACCGCACGACATTAAGTACCCCAACGTTTCTCAGCCTGTACTGACTCGTTGACTTGACTTGACTTGACTTACTATACATTCGTCGATTTCTTGCACCATTCTTATTTACCTCTGTATTCTAATGATTTGGAAATTCTAACTTGGACTTTCCTTGATCCTTAGATTAATAAAAGTTTGAAGAATTCTGTGGATAAAGAGGGAAATCCTTTATTTAGCCTTCTATTAGTGAGAGGGAGAGCAGGATCTACTGTTGAAGACCCACTAGTCTCCTATACGACAGAATGGTCTAATAGGGTTTAGGTAGATATGAGAACCGAAAGGTTCTGCACATTTCTTTTAACTACGTCGACACACACTGGCGTCGTATTCTTTCTGGATGAAGAAACACCCATAAACCACGACCTCCATTCAAACGTCTGTTAACCGGGGAACAAAATCAGACCTCTTTTTATAGGTGTTTCGTAGTGAAATTGTGACAGAAGGTTTTCACAATACAACTTCTGTTAGAATCCACCTACCGTAAGTGGTTTGTTTTCTTACAAAGTCAGTCTAGTTTCTAAAAAGAGGTCGAATATTTTTATTTCTATCCTATTATTCCGACCACCACGGTTGGTTCGACGGTCACTGTTTGTATAAGTCAGTTTTAGTAGCTTTGAGGTCTTTCTCGGGAAACTAAATTGTCAAGGAGTCTTATCATAGCTAGGCCATTTAATACACCGAAAAAAGGGAAGTATTAAGGAACAAAAATTCTGTGACAGTCTTTAGACTGGTTTATATGAGAAACGGTAAAAATTAATAGCTAGGATGATAAAAAGAAGGTTATCCTAATGAAAAAAGGATGTATAAACGAACTGAGGTTCAACACGTCATTTTTTTAATTAGAAGAAAGGGACATTGTTTCCAGGGGGCTTTTGGAAAGTTTAGGTACAGAGGTCCATACTACTTCACTGGGTTTGGTACCTGTTTCCCATGGGTGCATCTCATCATTTCATGAAGGGTCCTTAACCGGAGGTTCACCTACGACGAAAGGTTGTGTTTCCATTCGTAGTCACGGATAATCCTATGAAGCCTCTGAAATGACTGACACTTTCTTAAGTCGTGTTTTTGAATTTACACAGGTAAAATTACAGTAAAATGATGAAACTCATGTACATTATTATTTGAAACTTCTTGAATAGTTCTAACTTATCATTCAAGACTCAATATAAGAGACTGTATGATGAAGCTTTGATACGTTTTATCATGGTTTTAATAGTGACTAGTACCTACAGACTATTTCTATTGGGGACTTCTCAAAGTTCACACTTTGCACTGACCCGTAGACTTGACTTGTCACTAAGAGTTTGGAGTTACACATATCAAATTATTTGTGTCAAATCCTAAACATATACTTCTCTGTTCAAGGAATCTCAAAGACTCCGTCATCCTGACACCCATTCTAGGTCCTTAGATGTTCAAAATTTTCTTGGAGCCCGTTTAATTACTTAGTCAGGTCGATGATATAGAAGTTTTGTTGTTTCGTCTGGTACCACATTCGTCTTCAGATTTCTATAAAAACTCATAACGGTAGAAAATAAGATCGCTTTAGATTATACCTTGGAGTCTTGAAATTTGTCTATTTCGTCTCGTCGAAATCCTTTTACTCTATCCCGGGTTCCGGTATGAGTGTCTCCGGAGAAAGAGGGTGGAGTGACCCTGTAAAAAACCTTTTGATCAAACTCTTAGAGACCATATTTACTGTCGGGGAACTTTAAGTACAAAGTATGGAACCGAAAAAGGAGACCCTTTATTTTGATTATAAAAAGTACACTGACCCATTTTATTTTACATACATATATGGGTAAATAAAAGAGAGTCCAAGTTAATAACATAAGATGTAAGTATTTTAACTTTTCAAACCTTGTTAATATGTCAACGTATTCTATTGATTAGTATTAAGAGAGAGAGATCCTAAGAAGATAAAGAAGGCATCTAGTTTTGTCAAACTTATACTAGGATTCCGTTTCTGACAATGGGCTTATTACTTTTGGTTATGAACCGAAGTCACATTTCTTGGTAATTTAAGTAGTAGACTAAAATGTTAGTCACTCCCTTTTCATATAAGTCCTCACCTCTACAAAGTAATATTTTTAAATTTAAAAGAATAAAAATCATAACAAGTGTACTACTTGTTTTAGATGTCAATGGTTATTTAAGTATCTGAATTTTATTTGGAGTTTCCTAGAAAATTAGACTTGAGACGAAGTTTAATCTTGTCTTGACAAGAAATAGCAGTTCAGTGGTCCGGATCAATATTTATAGATACCTTACTTCTCACTTTGACGATAAAACTCGACGGACTAAGAAAAATGTCCTTCAATGTATATTTGTTTTGAGAGTGACCTCAAATTCGTATAAAATACAAAACATCGGAACTTCTTCATTCGATACACAGAACATTATTGTTTTATGACTTCTGTAAATAATTTGGTTAGAAATCGTAAGATAAAACAGACCTGGAAACCTCAACCTCTCCGAGTTATTTGACGGTGGGTATAGGGATGGGTACAAAACTTAGATGATTCTTTATATGTCAACCCTCTCATGTTATGGTGGAAATAATTACTTTTCGAATACAATCTCTTACATAGACACCTACTCGTTAGAAGGATTATAGTTTAAGATCTCACTCTGTATGAATGAGTGTACAGTACCCTTCTTGACCTTTCGTGGGACGGAGGGGTTCCTTTTCACTCGATGGATATCTGACGTGCCTCGGGTTTCTCTTTCTTCACTCCTACCTCCATGTACACGGATCAAAGACGAGGATTTAAGTGGTTAGTTTATTCGCTAAGACGGAGGGTTTCTCTCCTCACTCTTGGATCTCTCTGCGTCCTTCACGATGTGATTTCTACTGGGGGGGTTGTTAAGTCTTTGATCGTCCTCATCCGTTCATTACAAGGACGGTTGGGAGTGGGAGGTTCGTCTCTGGTCACGTAACTTGGTAAGGAATCTTTCGACTTTTCGTTCAAAACACGTGTGACAGGAGTACATAGTATATGTTCTTTGCACCTTTAAAGAACACAAAGGACACATATACCCAACACACACGAGTCAGCACAGATTGAAAAACGTTGGGTCACCTGACATCGGGTGGTCCGAGGAGACAGGTACCCTAAAAGATCCGTTCTTATGACCTAACCCAACGGTAAAGGAAGAGGTCAAATACCCAGTCGACAGGAATATGGATAACCATCTTTCAAGGACAGGAGACAATATGTACATGTACAACCCAAAGATTCAAGAATACCAATTCAAAACGGAAATGTACGAGTCTCGACTTACGAATCGTTTCGAGATGTATTCAAAACACTGGGGTTTCTACCCTCCAACAGTCAACTTGAACTAAGACTAGTCCACTATCTAACTCATTCATAGTTAGCTATCTTTCACTCTTGTCTTTTAGAGTCCTTAAGGATGTCGATCAGGAGCTTGAGTTTGTAAAAAGGAACTCAATTCATAATAGTATAAGGATTTTCTTACCCGAGAAGAAAATGGAGTTTCTTTTTTCATCAACGTACAAACTTTGTCTTTCATTCAAAATTCTTCATGTCAAATTATGGATCGTACATCCTCTATCATCCGGTCAGAAACCTTTTTTTTTTTTTTAACCACGACCTTATTAGTTTATAGGTTTGTGTATTTTTTTTGAATCTAATTGAGTGTGACAAGTGTTTTTAAATGATTTTTTGTCCGGTATCTGGACATTTATCTTCTTAATTTTTATATTTCGAAGATCTTCTTTTATCCAAAATTTACAACATCGGAACCTAATTTGTTTCCAAAAATCTGAAAAGTTATCCTGTATTTTTCACACTGGGTATTTTCTTTTGAACCACTTGACTTGAAATACGTGTAAGTTTTGGAAACGAAAAGTTTTTCTTTTTCTTTTTTTCTTTGTGGTGTGTAATCCTCTTTTATAAAAGTTTTATACACTATTTCCTGAATATAGGTATATTTATTAAGAATGTTGAGTTTTTATTCTCCTGTTTGTCGAGTTAAAAAGTTACCGATTTTATAAACGATACTCACCGTTTATTATGTACTTTCCTATAAGTTGTAGAGTTATTAATCCTTTTACGATTAATTTTGGTGTCATCCTATGACGATGTACGGGTGGTCGTACCAATTTTGAATTCTGACTTTTATGGTTTACAACTGTTCTTCGTCTCATTGACCTTGTGAGAATCTCACAACCACTCTCAGTTTTTACTACGTCGGTAAAACCTTTTACCAGACCGACAATATTCAATTTGTGTGTAGTACACTGGGTTACTGGAGTGAGGATTTACAAGTCCTTGTTACTCTTGTGCGAGTGTATTTTTGCGAGTGTATATCAATATGTCTTTACAAACACTATCAAAATAAATATAGATTTTGGACCTTTGTTGGGTTTACAGATAGTTTGACTGTCATGTATGTCTGTCACCTTTTGATAAGTCGTTATTTTTTGTTATTTACTTACTATGTACGTTGTTATACTTACATAGAGTTTTCGTAATACCAATTCTTCTGTCTGTGTCTTCTGGAGTATAGAATACTAAGGTAAATATACTTTTTATATTCTTTCGTCTGATATCACTATCTTTTGTCTACCGACCAACGGTCACCAGTCTTCACCTTCTTCCCTAACTGGTGTTTCCTTATATACACTATCTTTACAAGTTATAGTACTAATACCACCACCACTGTGATGACTTATATAAAAAATTTTGGTACGTGGATTTTAATCACTTAAAATCATATACGATTAAGATAAAGTTACAACGAATAATCTTTTTCATCACGTCGAATCATAATTTGTAACCTGAAGAGTCCCACCGCGATCACCATTTCTTGGGTGGACGGTTACGTTCTCTGTACTCTACCCCCAACCTAGGGACCCAGTCCTTCTAGGGGACCTCCTCCCGCACCGCTGGGTGAGGTCATAAGAACGGATCTCTTAAGGTGCCTGTCTCCTCGGACCGCCCGATCTCAGGTATCTAAAAAGCATCTCGACCTGTACTGACTTCGTATGTACATGTGTCTAAAAGTTTGTAACTAGTTTGAAGGAAACAAAGGAATGTAGACAAGAGTTAAGACACCGTATTTGTGGACCCCATAAATCTCTCGTAGACTTTAACGTGAGTCTAAACGAATATCCATAAATGAAAGAGGAATTAAAAGTTGTGATTTTTGTCAAAAGGTTCCTTAGATACAACTGATAATCTCGATATAATTTCTAAATATTCACATTGAGTTTGTAGTCGACTAAAGTAAGAAGGAAACTTTATAATTACTTGAATTAAAACTTTTCGGAGACCTCAAAAGATTCCGGGAGGTGGTTCGATAACCCCCTTTTTCAAGTATAAGGATTACAGGAAATTGGTTGGGTGGAGGTCAGTAGAGTGGTTAGTGAAAAGGGGACCTGAGGTGGGAGGACGAGGAGACAGACTGGGCGAGAGACGAAACGGGAGATACTCCTTGGGTTTGAGGAGGAATGACTTAATAAAAAGAGAAATTTGTATTTCGTCAATTCGATATTGAAACAAATGACAAAGAATTTATACGGTAGGCCTCTTCCGTTACCGTGTGGTGAGGTCATGTACCTGTCTCCTCGGAGCATCCGACGTCAGATACTCCAGCGATTCTCAGCCTGTGTTGACTCGCTGAAGCGAAAGTGAAAAGTGAAAGTGCGTGACCTCTTCCTTTACCGTTGGGTGAGGTCACAAGAACGGACCTCTTAGGGTCCCTGCCCCCTCTTATCACCCTCCGGCAGATACCCCAGCGTGTCTCAGCCTGTGCTGACTTCGTTGAATCGTCGTCGTCGTCGTTTGTACGGTAGTCCCGGAGGGAAATGAACCTTTTCGTCGAATAAAAAAGAGGATCCCTTCTCCTGGTTTTACGTGAAAGTGGACCGAAGTATTTCTACTAAATCAAAGGGAAATGGTCGAACCTCCGATCCCTTCCCATACGCGAGTCCTCGGTCCAATGAATCTGAACGTCGGGTGAAGGAGGTGTATCGTCGACACCTTGTAACCCGTTCAATGACTGAAGAGATCTGGAGTCGAAGAGGTAAACACTTTCCTCTTATCCTTTCCTAGGTTTGCGACTTGTTGATCAGTGTATATCGTACATCTTAATCGTGAACTCTGTGTGACGAACCATTGACACTTGATAGTAATAACCATAATCCGTTTAATTTGACAAACAGGTTGTCATTCAATTTGTTAAATAGGTTTTCATGTCAACCTTTTTGATCTTCGGACGATATATTATGTGAATGACCCCTATTTAATTGACCTTCTTGTTTGAAACAAGGTCAAACGACACAGGAAAGACCAAAAGAGTTCCTGGAGACGAGTCCAAAAGTTTCTTTCTTTGTCGAAATTTTTGTTCGTACTTGTTCTGATACAATTGTTTATAAATAAGTAAAACCTTTAAACTCGTCGACTCTACCTTGTCTTAATTTAAGTATGCGTCTCTGACAAAACTTAATAAGAACGGAACCCTGTTTCCCTCTTCGAGTAGTATTAGAAAGACAATAAGTGGTATCTACCTGAGAGGATTCTCACAGTAGATTTACTTAGTAAACAGGGTCTCCTTTTGTACTACTAAACAACAAAAACCAAAACCAGAACTTCAATAAAACTTGAGTACTGTAGAGGAATCCAATTTTAAGTCAGAGAACAAACAGAAGTCCATATCTCTTAGAATTTTTCCTTCTAGTTGTGGATGTTTTATAAAGTTGTATGACTTTCACCAGTGTTTTGGTAAGTAAAACCCAGAAATAAGTGAGGGGTTATGGTAATAGATAGACTTCAAAGGTGTACTTCCATTTTTGGATGAAATTTAGTGAATCTTAAACTAGAGATCCTTGTAGTTCTTTCATATTTATTCTATCAGTTGGTACTTAAAATTTGGAGGAATGTCAACATTCAAGGGTCTGGTTTCTTCACAAAGACAGACTGGTGATACATATCAAAGTACGTCATAAATAACGAATTAACTGGCATTTCGGTCTAAAATAAAATTAGAACTCGAAACTAATTAATTCCTAAAAACAGGTAAAAACACTTAATATCACGAGTTAAAGTAATCATTGTTTATCTTCGTAAATAAAGTTTCAAGAACGTAAAAAATTGTTTGACTCAAGTCTTAAAGTTCAAAGAACTTGATAAACATTTTGACTCTTCGTTTTATGAAGTTTATCCTTTAAAGTTGACTGTTTAAGTACTTCAATTCACCTTTGTTTTACCCAGAGTTTTGGAGTTCTTTATACTATGATTCCTAGACTTCCTTGGTACACTCTTTTGTGTAGAATCTAATATTCCAAAAGTTTGTTTGGACTAGACTAGAAGAGTCCTCAGAACAGAACCTTTTAGACAACTCTACCTAAAGTAGCTTCTATCGTGTAACAATAAAAAGTGCATTGTGAATAGAGCCATAATATTAACGATTACAGAGTTAACAAGTTATATACAAATAGATTACGGACGACATTTAGTCTACACGACAACTCCTAATATGAAAGTAATTTGTTAATAAATAATTCACGAATGAGACACGGTCCGTGACAAAATCCCGGTCCCTATTTTGTCACTTGTTTTGACGTTTCGCGGTCCGAAGTACCTGGTCAGTTTTATTTCTTTGCTGTTTATTTCGTTTTTAACATTCATACAGCTCCTACTACTTACGAGACTCCTTTTCGTCCCTCGTCTGACACACCCACGACCCGGACGAACGGAGCCCCAACCTAAGGTGCGAGTCTTGCCCCACCACCCACGGTGGCGGACGTCCGGCTCGAGGCCGGAGTTTCTCAAGTAGACTCCTCTCCGCGACTCTCGGGACCCGTTTCCTCCTCTTCGGAGGGGGCTGTCACCCCCGGCGGGGTCTGAGTCGAGACGGTGTCGGAGACCCGACGGACGAGGGACGGCCTCTACGCCCGCCGAAAGGGGGTGGAGGCGCCCCTCTGTTCCTGACCGCCGAAGGCGACAAGGATCCAGGGCCCAACGAAGAAACAGAGAAGGCCGAAGGGTCGGTAGTGAGTTCCTTGATTAAAGGACGCAATTTAGGGAGGACAAAGTTTACGAACTCACTAAAGACAAAAGGTCAACTGTGGACTGAATTAAGAAACTCATTCCCCTGTCTCTCGTACCACCTGCACCCACAAAACCCCTCTTAGTGCGTCTCGGGCACTACCTTTCGACTGGGCTGTAGATGTCCTTCACTCGCTCGTTGGGTTGGACCCGCCGTGCCACGGGGCTCCTTGGCGCCCCGTTCCCGGACTCCGAGTCGATGGCTTGTCACTCGAGGGCACTGGACCCCTTTGACCCGATTCCCACGTCCCTCCCTGCCTCTACTTCAATCCCTTCGCCGTCCTGCTGTCCGCCACGTGCCAGCACACCCCGAAACATGTCCGAAATATCTCAGCTCTCCTAATTCTCCTCTTTGTAGTCAACTGAACGCAAAATTTTCTTAGTGTCCGGTGAGACTTCTGTTATTCGACATCCTCGTTTTCTCGTCTTTGTCCACAAATAGACGGTGACGTCTACCACCACCAATCGTCGCTCTTCGGACCCCCACACGAAACTTCCATCCTGGCGTCTTGAACGATCGACTGACCTACTTACCACACTACACTTCTCTCCTCAGTCCACAGTGGGTTGAGACAAAGACTTGTTGACCTTCTGACCTCACACATTAGTGATTCCACTGGTTCAGAACCCCTTGTTGAGACTCCTCTTATAGTCACACAGGTCAACGGTCAACCTATGTGTCTGGACTTCAACTTTCCCTCGGACTCGTACCCAACCCCTCCCCAGGTAGACCCCCTATGACACATCTCTGTGTCCTAACCTGCTCCAGTGAATCTATTTTTTCTTTAGCTCTTGACTAGGGATCAGTAACTGTCTAATTTCTATTTCCATTTGACACAACACGTAAAACTAGGGGTGTCGTCAAGATAAATACATGGACCCATTCAAGAAGAACAACCCACACGTAGTTCAAGTACGGTTGTTATATACAGTAGTAATATAAAATCTACATGTCGATTATTCTCGAAGGGTCCACCGAACCACCATTTTCTTAGGTAAACGGTCACGTCCTCTGTGTCCTATGTGTCCAAACACGGGACCCACCCCTTCTATAGGACCTCTTCATTTACCGTTGGGTGAGGTCATAAGAGCGGACCTCTTAGGGCCTGTCTCCTCGGACCGTCCGGTGTCAAGTACCCCAGTGTTTCTCAGCCTGTACTGACTCGTGCGTGTATACGTGTATGTACATTATGTAAAAATAGTCACACTTTTTTAGATATTTTACTCTTTTGACGGTGGTACGGTAAGACTCCTCTCTGGATAATAGACACCACCTCCTCTTGACACGAAGAAGAGGAACGATTCACCGGACGTTCGAGTCAAAGGTCACCTGAGAATACTGAAATAAAATCGTTCGTAATATTTGTGACTTTAAAAAAAGAAAAAGATATTCTTACCTTGAACAAAATTCTTTAGTGTTTTTCTTAGTTACGTTCTTAAATTCTAATCTCCATTGTAAAGAAATTTTGAAGTGAACTAGTAAAAGGTGGAGTCAGTAAGTTTAGTCCTTTCGTAGAAGTTGTGTATAGTCTTACCTCGTGTGTGGAATAAACTTCGTCTATGAGTCTACCTTTTATTCAAAATATAAAAATTCGGGAATAGAAGTGACAATTTTTATCCAATAGACGTTCGAATATTCCTGACAAATTTATTAGTATCATTATCACTGGTACATAATTTATGTTATAATTTGTTGTGATCAATAAACTACCTTAGAGTAAATAGGAACATTGTTAGGATTTTTTAGGATTTTGAGGATAACGTGAAATATTTACATCTTCACCCCAAATTCTCTAATAAAATAAAAAGACAGGTTCCAGTATACTATTTACAGTTTTAGGTTTAAGACAGAGTATTTCAGAGTAAAAGTTACAAGAGTACCCTACACTTACAAAATTGTGAGATAATGTAGGTCATGAGTGGTGGTGAGTTTTGTTTCGTTATGTATTAAAGGAACATGTGTAAACAATAAATGGATACTCTTGGACTAAGAGGACAAGTGAGGGGTCTGACGTCGACGTGGGTCGTCCGAGGTAACGTCGTACCAAGGACCAAGAAGACATTATGCAAAGTGGTTTTAAGACTAAAGTGCTAACGACACCAAATAAAAGAGTTATACATATTTCCTTTTCCTTTCTTGTGTCATGGAAGGGACAATTCGTTAGGATGTTGTGTGGTTCATTGGTTTCCGTCATTGGGTCCAATACCAATGACCTGGGTTACCACGGACGTAGGAAGGTACTTTTGTGAGGGCGACTTACGTCAATAGTTTCTCCGAGACCCTTTGGGTCTTCAGAGTTGAGAAGTCGGAGAACCGGTCCTTGAGGGAATAAAATATCATTAATTTTTTATTGATTTTATAACTGAACGTTCACTAGACATGTCTTGACGGATTCGTTTCATACTGTTACACTACTAACTTTAAGACATAAAGTGATTAATAAAGTGTAGGTACTGGAATAAACCAAGAGTTCTACTGGAACCCTCTACTTTTTTTTTACCACCATTATTCAGATAAATTACGTCCTTTTTTCAATTCTATGTATGACTCTATTATTGTTTCTACCTTAAGTATAATCTATGGGACCGAACACCAAGACACAAGAAAAATGATTTTGAGAAAAGACATATTATAAGAAAAGGTTGAAGAAAATACAACAAAAATTATAACAAAACCGGAAATGACTGAGAAAAGGATTTACATTCCTGGTACGGAACCCTTCAAAATATAAATTAAGTTACAGATGATGGATTCTCCGGAGTTCCTTATACATAACCCAACCTTATTTACTAGAACATCAGTATGACAATACTAGAACAAATCCGAAAGTACAAGGGACGTAAATAAGGTACTCCTTATTCGGACGGACTCCAGAGTCATCACCAAACCCTTTATAATTTTAGGTTGAGTGACGGAACGTAGTAGGTTTCTTCTGTTCATAAGTCCTTTAAATTTTAAATTGTGGGGTTTTGTATTTACGGTCAGTGGGATTCACAATATTCTGTCACCTTCGTCGGAATTCACCTTTGTCGACAAATGTTTGGGTGTCTCGACGTCGAAAGATTTCTACAGTGTATATGTCTGTCGGTCAATCAATTGGACTTACTTGTTCTACGACTACAAAGAACCCCTTCGACGTCCAGTTAGGACTACCAGTAGGTCAACCGTTCGTGTCAGGATTGTTAGAGGTTTATAACGGAAGGGGAGAAGGGACTCGACCGGAGAGACGACCGATCTGAGTCGGCCCGGAGTCCGTTTCAGGTCTGACGCAGGGTAGTGAAGAGTACCACCCTGGACGGGTGGAAAGAGGAACCAACGTCGGAAACCTGGTCACTAGGACCCGACCCAACCTCAACCTCAATCTGACGGTCTGGGAGGAAAAGAATAAGGAGTAAAACCAACAAGTACCGGTACCCATCATCGATCTAGAATCAAGAAACGAAGTAAGGGAATACCCTTGGACTTTAAAAATCACTTACTACAACTCGATAAATATTGTGGACCCGATCTCAGTAGTAGATCGCGACTTTGAGACTTTGGATGGGGAAAACTCTTTTTCGACACTATTGACTCGAGAAGATTGACTCGAGGTCATTTAGACGTCTCTTTTTAGTAAATTTAGAGAATTATAGACACACCTTCCCTGATGGAAAAGAGGGAGGGTCTTTTGTATTTTATGTGAATTGTTAAAGAAGGAATCTCGTCATTAAGAATTAAGATCTCCGTAAGGAGTCAGTCAAACTGACGACATTGTTTTATGGTATCTGACTCACCGGATTTGTACCTAAAGAGTGTCAAGATCACTGACCTACTAGTCTCACGGTCGTACCACCTGAAGAACCACTCTCTAGAGAAGAACCAATACAGGAGTGTACCGTACAATATAGGAAGAACCACACATACTTTTCCCTCTCTCTCTCTAGAGGACGGAGGAGTAACATATTCCCGTGACTAAAGTAGTAGTCCCGGGGTGGAAATACTGAATTAGATTGGGACGAATAGAGGGGTTTCGGGGTACAGGTTTATGGTAATATGATCCATAATAATCATCCTAAAGTTGTATACTTAAAACTCCCCTATATTTGTAAACCAGGTTTCGTTACGGTTATGTATTAATCTTAGTAAACTCCTCGAAAATTTTAATGATTATTAATCCGAGAAAAGAGTGTCTGGTTAATGTAATCTTAGAGTCCTCTCACCCCGAACTCTAACGTGTAAAGATTCTTCGAGGGTTTACTGATAGTTGATGTTTAACCGCAAACGGTTCTCGTAAACGGTGGACGGAGGCGTCTCTGACTTAGGACACGACGTCGACAACTGGGGGTTGTACGGGACTTCCGTCAAGTCGCACCTCTCACTCCGTGAGACACGAGGTCCCTTTGACCCTTTGTCCAGAAATATCTATCAATCTATAAAAGTCCTTGACTAAAGTGCTAAGGGCAGGGAAGTAGAGGAGTATAGAGCTTTTGGAAAGTACCACTGTAGTCGGGGACCACTGATAGTCTTTTGGAAAACATTTCATTCGGAACTAACGTAGCTAGAGGTGGAAGTGGTTTTAGAATACGGGTACACTGTGTTAGTGATTTCGGATGTTCGAATCTCGGGTACGACACGGTGTTCTCTCCGACGGTTTTACGACTTCGACTTCGAGGTTATGAGTGTGGGGCGTTGATCTCGCACAGGGGGTGAGTGGTGTTGATCTCTGACGGACACACGTCGTTACTTCTGGATAGTGTCGGTTTTTATTTATTTATTTGTGTCAAAAAATTAATTGACCTTCCAAAGATCTTATGTCTAACAATCCGGGGTGAAATCTGAATTCCTAAGTAATCCACTACAACTATACCAACCAGACCTCTGGGGTGAAACTTTAGTGACATCACACGGGACGGGGGTAGTCGTGACGAGGACGAAAAAACCAGGAGGATTGAGTAACACCGACGTTACCACTTTCAGACTCTCCTGTCTTTCGTGTTGGTTCCTTCTGTCCATCTTTTGGGGTAGGGAGTTGACACGGACCTAGACCCAGATATACAACAATAACAACAAATCACAGAGTCAGGACAGACTGAGAAACGGTGAGGTACCTACGTCGTACGGTCCGAAGGGACAGGTAGTGGTTGAGGGTTTTGAACGAGTTTAAGTACAGGTAGCTCAGCCACTACGATAGGTTGGTAGAGCAGGAGACAGCAGGGGAAAAGGAAGGCGGAAGTTAGAAAGGTTCCCAGAAAAGGTTCCTCAGTCAAGAAAAGTAGTCCACCGGTTTCATAACCTCGAAGTCGAAGTCGTAGTCATGAAAGTTACTTATAAGTCCCAACCAAAGGAAATCCTACCCGACCAAACTAGAGGAACCACGGGTTCGCTGAGGGTTTTCAGAAGGGGTTTTTGGTGTCAAACTTTCGTAGTTGAGAAGTCGTGAGTCCGAAGAAATACCAGGTTGAAAGTGTAGGTATGTACTGATGACTTTTTTCGTATCGAAACTGATATGTTTGGAAACAACCATTTCATTACAGAGACGAAAAATTATGTGACGGATCCAAACAGTATCGAAAAGAAAGTTCCTCACTCACAGAAAATTAAAGTATCGACGTCAGTGACAGTCTCTTCCGTTACCGTTGGGTGAGGTCATGAGAACGGACCTTTTAGGGTATCTGCCTCCTCGGACCATCCGACGTCAGGTACCCCAGCGTTTCTCAGCTTGTGCTGACTCACTGAAGTGAAAGGAAAAAGTGAAAGTACGTAACCTCTTCCTTTACCGTTGGGTGAGGTCACAAGAACGGATCTCTTAGGACCCCTACCGTCTCGGACCACTCGACGACAGATACCCCAGCGCGTCTCAGTCTGTGCTGACTTCGCTGAATCGTCGTCGTCGTCACTCACTAATTTCTGTCGACACTGTTCTTCCTCTCTCGTTTCATTATGTTGAGGTCACAAACACTGTCGGGTCCCGAAACACCGAGTTGATCATTTTTTTAGACGGACGTCACGCCGTCTGGACCCAAACTAGGGACCCAACCCTGCTAGGGGACCTTTTCCCTTTCCTATGGGTGAGGTCGTAAGACCGGACCTCTTAAGGTACCTGACATACCAGGTACCCAAGTGTTTCTCAGCCTGTGTTGATTCGCTGAAAGTGAAATGAAAGTGAAAAGTCCCGTCAGGTCCGTCGTGATTAGTTGGCGGGGCCGATCGACCTGAAACCTCACTCGGTAATGATTCATCTCACTAAGGTAGTCCCTTTCACTTTTGAGCTAAAGATCCCCTATTATCTTTAGTTACTCCAAGGTGTTTGAAGACGTCTCAATAATCTTTTATACCCTTAGTCGGTAACTGTTGTAAGTTTGGTGACTGATCCTCTCTTTCTTTGTTCTAATGTCTTGTTCCGTGTCTGGACTTAATCGAGAGAGAATTGGAGACAGAATTGGAGAAAGTTGAGAGTATCAACTCACCTGGGTTATCCAGTTCAGACCAAAAATGTTAAACGACTCGAATTAAGAAATTTAGAACTGATAAATTTTCAGAGGCACACAGTGGATCACTTTTGACAAACTCGACTTTTTACACGATAAAGTAGATAAGACGTCCCAGACTGATGACAAACCATTTCCCCTTTTATGTATATGTTAGATGAGGCCACGAAGAGATTACAATTACCCGTAAACTTAGTGACTCCCTCGTCCCATGTTACTCTACGTTTTATCGGAACTCATGTCGGACTCTAAGAAACTTTTCGTGAATTTAGATAGGGTAGACTTGACTATAATACCTAATATAGTGTTTACAGTTTATAACTTTCTTTTGTACCCTCTTAAACAAATTTGTAAAAAAAGGGAAGATATATTCAATGTTTACGTTTTAGTATTATCTTTTTTTGACTTTTTATATTGTTTTTAGATTTAAAGGAGTTTCATTTTTCATGATATTAGTCCCGTTGTGTCCTTTTTATAAACGTATACCTTTCCCTAACAAAGGGAAAAATTACAACTTTAAAGAAGTGATTCTTTTACTGACAGTTGAATCTTTTTAACAGTTTACTGTCCTTGTCAAGTTCCAGTTATCTTCCTTCCGAATGTATACTTAGATACGAGTCATAGTGAGTATCAACTTCTTTATTATATTTTTCATTAACCCTATATGTATACATATATATCTATGTTTATTGAAACTACTAGAATCTCCATTATACGTAAAATGGAGATTCTAGTAGTTTCAATAAAACGAAAAATGACACTTTGTGACAACTACCCTCAATTACTCTCATATCCTATTTTTGGTAATGGTGTAGGACGATCATCTGTACATTTGACAACGTTACATCAACTACCCGTTAATTTTATGTATGTCGAATATTTTTTTTATTTTTATTTTTTTTATTTTATTTTATTTTATGTATGTCGAATACTAAGTCACTTCTGGTACAGGTCTTTAAATAGGATTCCTAAATAAACGGATATATGTATACACAAGGTACAGGTCAAGATTGACAACGAAGGAGTGGACGTATACCCAAAGAGTTCTCCGTCCAGTCTACCAGACCATACGGGTAGAGAACTTCTTAAAAGGTGTTAATTAACACTAGGTGTGTCAGTTTCCGAAATCGTATCAGTTACTTTGTCTTTATCTACAAATATACGTCCAGTCCTTCGTTGTCAATCTTGACCTGCACCTTGTTGTCTGACCAAGGTTTATCCTTTTCCTCTTGTAGTTCCGACATATAACAGTGGGACGAATAAATTGAATGTTCGTCTCATGTAGTACTCTTTACGACCCGACCTTCTTCGTGTTCGACCTTAGTTCTAACGTCCCTCTTTATAGTTATTGGAGTCTATACGTCTACTGTGGTGGGAATACCGTTTTTCACTTCTCCTTGAGTTTTCGGAGAACTACTTTCATTTTCTCCTCTCGCTTTTTCAACCGAATTTCGAGTTGTAGGTCTTTTGCTTCTAGTACCGTAGACCAGGGTAGTGAAGTACCTTTTATCTACCCCTTTGTCACCTTTGTCACAGTCTGAAATAAAAAACCCCGAGGTTTTAGTGACGTCTACCACTAACGTCGGTACTTTAATTTTTTGCGAATGAGGAACCTTCCTTTCAATACTGGTTGGATCTATCGTATAACTTTTCGTCTCTGTAATGAAACGGTTGTTTCCAGGCAGATCAGTTCCGATACCAAAAAGGTAACCAGTACATACCTACACTCTCAACCTGACACTTCTTTCGACTCGTGGTTTCTTGACTACGAAAACTTGACACCACAACCTCTTCTGACTCTCAGGGAACCTGACGTTCCTCTAGGTTGGTCAGGTAAGATTTCCTCTAGTCGGGAACCACAAGTAACCTTCCTGACTACGATTTCCACTTTGAGGTCACGAAACCGGTGGAGTATGTTTCTCGACTGAGTAACCTTTTCTGGGACTACGACCCTCCCTAACCCCCGTCCTCTTCCCCTGCTGTCTCTTACTCTACCAACTTACTGTAGTGGCTGAGCTACCTGTACTCAAACTCACTTAAGGTCCTCAACCACTACCTGTCCCTCCGGACCGTACGACACTAAGTACCTCAGTGTTTCTCAACCTGTGCTGACTCCCTGACTTGACTTGACTTGACTATGTATACACACATACACGTGTATATGTGTTCCAACTCAAAGGGGTCTTTTAGTGACACCGGTACGAAAAATCATTTAACAATCTTTATTAGTTATACTTATTTCCTGGTTAATTTATTTAATGATATGTAGTCATGTTGACTTATGTTACGTTGGTGAATTTTCAGATTTTATATTGTATGGTAACTATAATTTTCTATAGATTCTTGCAGTAGTTTTAAATTTTGGAAACGGGGTACTTTCCGGGAAACTACTACTGTTTCTTTGTTCGGTGTAAGTCTTATGGGACCTGGGGTATCGGTCGGTATATTTCTTGATCGGGGATAGGTGGTAGTCCGTGTTTTAGTCCCGGGACGTCGGTCTCTGGAGTTCTTTACCGAACTAGGTGGTCGACCCATCGTGGTCTAGAGTCTGTTTGGTGGGGTCCTAGGTCGACATGAAAGGTCACCCGGTTGTGGTCGAAATCTTGTGGGATCTGGGGTGTCGGTCGTCACAGTCCTTGGTCGGGGTGGATGGTCATCCGGTTGTGATCTTGACTCTATGGACTGGAACGTTGGTGGGTGGGGTCTTGGGTCGGGGTGGGTGGTCACCCGTTAGTGGTCGGACTCTGGGGTCCAAAGATGTCAGTCGACGGAGTACTACACCGGGGTGGGTGGTGGTCGGTCGTCGGAGGAGTCCGGTCCCCGGTCGCCACGGATGTTCTGAATTGTATCATTAGTCGGGAGTTGTTCTCTTTCTAAGTCTCAAGTGTATCTTCCGTGGGAATCTTGTATATCAAGACCACTGGTCTCTCCTCACGTAAAGACCCTACGTATCTTACAGAGTATGGTTTCCGGTGAAGAGGTTCTGACTCTTTAGATTGGTTAGATGGTTTATGTGTCTTTATTCTAATCGTTTAGTCCGTTTTACTTCGTTGTCTCCTTGTACAAGGTTTACCTTCTTGTTCTATTTTAGGGTCCTCTTCTTGATTTACTTCACCTCTATTCACTAGATGGGTTATTTCTCTAGTTTCATGACCGGTATCTCTACTGGTTTCTTCAACTCTCTTCTTACCTACTTGTCTTGTTTTTTCAATCTTCTTGGTCTCTACGTCTTATGTTATTTACTCTATTTTTAATGTGATCTGTCTTAATCTAATATGTCTCTTTACTTAGTGACTCGATCTTCTGTCTCATTACCTTTAGTGACTATAATTTGTCTTTTCACTTTTCTATTCTCTTTACTCCTGGTAAATTTTCTGGAGATTCTGTTATTTCTCATTGAAAAATTTATGATCGTAAACGTAATATCCCCAGGATCTTCCTTTCTCACTCTTTCTCCGTCTCTTATAAACTTCTGTATAAACTTCTGTAACTTCTGTTCTATGTGATATAAAATTTACGGTTTTTAACTTCTATTTCTCTCTAATAATTTTCGTCGTTCCCTTTTCGTTATTCAATACTTTTTCCTTTGAAAGTATTCCGATTCTCGACTGAAAAGACTTCTTTAGGACTCCGGTCTTTTTTCACCGTGTTATATAAATTACACTACTTTCCTTTTTGGATGTTGGTCCTCATAAGATAAGTCGTTCCGCAAGTAAGTCTAAACTACCTTCTCTAGTATCTAAATGTCTGTTCGTTGTCGAATTTCTCAAGGTGAGGTGGTTCGAACTGTTTTTTACAATTTGTTTGAATAGATTCACTTTTTCTTTTCCGGTAATGATCTTTGTACTTTTAATGTTTTATTTTTCGAGTACCTATATCCGTTGATATATCATTTTTACCATTTAGTCGGTACATGGTTCAATCATCCTTACAATTTCTGTTTTCGTCATTTTAATCGATGTAGGTGTTATTCATCGATTTTCTATATGTGTTTTTTTGTTACATTTTATACTACAGTCATTTCATTAACCCCACTTCCCTCCGTTTTTACAGATTTACACAAACTTTGATTTCTAGTCCTTGAATTTTATTAGTAGGTAATGGTTTTTAGATATTATCCATGTGTATATGTGTGTGTTTTTCCTTAGATTTGTGTTGTGATTTCTATCAGTAGTTTATTGTTTCCTTCTTTTGATTTTGTCTTACTGGTTTTTCTTGATCTTCTGTTGGGGGTTAATTGTTTGACCTTTATTCTTGTATGTAGAATTATTAATGAAATTTAAATTTACCTTGTCGTGAGGTATTGTTTGTATCCTACCAACCTACCTATATCTTTTTCTGAGTATGTATACTACGGATGTTATCTCAGTGAAGTCTGGATTTCTAAGTGTGTCTAATTTTCTCCTACCCAATTCCATAGAAAACTTTTACCTTTATTTTTCTTTCTATCCCATCGTTCTGTATAGGTTGTTTTATCTGAAATTTTATTTCTGACGTTATTCTCTGTTTCTTTTTGTAATGTTTTACTAGTTCCCTAGTTAGATTCTTCTTCTATATTGTTAAATTTTATATATACGTGGTTTGTTTCCTCACGGATTTATGTATTTCATTTATAATTGTCTGTGTTTTCCTCTTTAACTGTCATTGTGTTATTATCAGCTTCTGATTGTGGGGTGAATGTAGTGACCTTTCAAGTAGGTCTGTCTTTTAGTTATTCCTTAGTGACCGGACTTCCCTGTGTAATCTGGTTTACTTGAATTGTCTATGTATTTCCTGTGAGGTAGATTCTTGTCGTCTTATGTATAAGAAAAGTTCACGTGTACCTTATAAGAGGTCCTATTAGTCTACGATCCGGTGAGTTGTTCAGACTCATTTAAAATTTTCGGACTTCAGTATAATTCCTAGAAAAGGTCAGTGTTACGATACTCTGATCTTTGGTTGATGAGCCCCCCACCCCCCCTTTGGACGTTTTATGTCTTCGTGAACCTCTGATTTGAATACCAGGTGACGACTTTAGTTTCTTGTTTAAAATTTTTATGGACCTCCGTTTAATTTTGTTTTCGTGTTGAAATGTTTGAGATACCCTATCTCTTTTTCTTCAAGATTCTCCCTTCAAATATCGTTATGTTCGGATGGAGTACTTTGTTCTTTTTAGAGTTTATTTGTTGAATTAGAACACGGATTTCGTTGATTTCTTTCTTGTTTGTTTTGGGTTTCAATCATCTTCCTTTCTTTAGTATTTCGGGTCTCGTCTTTATTCACTTTATCACTGATTTGATATTAGCTTTTCTGTTTACTTTGATTCTATACCAAAAGTTTATTTTCTTTCTATTTTTAACCATTGTAAATCGGTCTGTGTTCTTTACTTCTGTTCGAGGAGAACCTTTGTTATTTTAATCATTACTTTTTCCTCTTTAATGTTGGTCGTGGTGTCTTTATTCTTCCTAGTGTTCTCTAATGATTCTTATTGATATACGGTTATTTTACCTGTTTGATCTTCTTTACCTGTTTACGGATCGTTACATATGATAGAGTTCTAACTTGGTCCTTCTTTACCTTTTGTATTTGTCTGGTCAATGGTCATTACTCTAACTTGGTCATTTTTTGTTTGTTTTAAAGGTTGTTTCTTTTCAGGTCCTGGTCTACCGAAGTGTCCACTTAAGATGGTTTGTAAATGTCTTCTCAATTTGGATTGGAAAAGTTTGATAAGGTTTTTTAATTTCACCTTCTTTACGAAGATTTGAGTAAGATGTTCCGTTCGTATTAGGATTATGGTTTTAGTCTGTTTCTATACTGGTTTTTTCCTTTAAAGTTCAGTTATAGTGACTATTTGTATCTACGTTTTTAGGAGTTGTTTTGTAATCCTTTGTCTTAAGTTATTATTATAATTTTCCTAGTATGTACTACTATATCACCCTAAATAGGGTCCCTATATTCCTACCAAGTTGTAAGTGTTTAGTTAGTCATACTATGTGATGTAATTGTTTAACTTCTTTTTTATTGATATACTAGTAGAGTTATCGAAGTCTTTTACGAGAATGTTTTAAGTTGTGGAAATATACTATTTTTAAGAGTCGTTTTTATCTGTGTATCTGGTTGTTTTATCTCTAAGGTCTTTACTTGGTGTGTTAATTAGATACTGTTTCCTCCGTCATTATACGTTATCCTTTTTGTTTCGGAGAAGTTAGTTAAAACCCTTTTACTTGACGACGTTCGTTTTCTTAGTTTGACCTGACGAGAGAGTGTAGTACGTGTCTTTAATTAAGTTTTACCTAATTTCTGAATTTACATTTTGAACTTTGTTATTTTGAAGATCTTCTTTTGGATCCAATATTCGAGAAACTATAACCAGAACCGTTATCAAGGACGCTATACAGAGGAGTCTGTTCCCTTTGTTTTCGTTTTTATATGTTTACCCTGATGTAGTTTAATTTTTCGAAAACGAGTCACTTCCTTTGATAGCTGTCTTTTGTTTTTCCGGTGGATGACTCACCCTTTTCTATAAACGTTTGTTATATAGACTTTTCCCAAATTATAGGTATTATACCCGAAGGGACCACCGAGTCGACCATTTCTTAGGTGGTCGTTACGTTCTCTGGACCTAAGTTAGGGACATAACGCTTCTACGGGACCTCTTCCCTTATCGATGGGTAAGGTCATAAGACCGGATCTCTTAAGGTACCTGGTATATCAGGTAACACAACGTTTCTCAGCCTGTGCTGACTCACTGTAAGTGAATAGAGCGAATAGGTATTATACGTCTCTTAAGTACGTTAAGTTGTAGTTTTTTCGTCCATTTGGTTTATTTTTACCCGTCTAGATTTCTCTGTAAAAAAGGTTTCTTCTATATCTCGACTGGGTGTTTGTTTAATTTTCTACGAGTTGTAGTGATTTGTAGTCCTTTTACGTTTAGTTTTGGTTTCACTAGAAGCACTAGTAAACTTAACATATCTTATAACTTAATGATACAACATATTGTCCTTGATTGTATCACTACGTCTAGTTAATATGAAGTTTTTGTTTATTTGAGTTTCTTTTGTTCTAGTTTAAATAACAATAGTCTCTACCCATAACCCCCTCCATCTGGACCCTACTTTCGACAATTTTTTATGTTTGAATATTCTATTTATTCACGATCTCCACATTCCATATTGTACTATTTATATTAATTGTGATGACATACAATATCTACTTTCGATTCTTTCGATTACGAGAGTAAAACCAAAAAATTTAAAACATAGATACATTCTACTACTAGTTGATAATGATGTATATTCTACTACCTTTGCTTTGTCACACTATTAGTAAATTACTATATACATTCAGTTTATTCAGTTCAGTAATACGACATGTGAAATTTGAATGTACCACGACATACAGTTAATATAGAGTTATATTGACTTTTTTCATTCTTTTTCATTAAAAATTTTAACGATTTATTTGTTCGATATCTGACCCTTTTTATAAACGTTTGGTATATAGACTGTTTCCGTAAACTTTTTACGGTTAATTTTTACCCGTTTTCTGTAATTCTGTGAAGGAGAGTAAACTTTTTGAGGTTAATTCTTTACCCGTTTTTTGTAATTCAGACCTATGGGGTGGAGGGTACCCGGAGACAAGAACTCACTGACTCACTGCAGAGAGTCAGTACAGGCTGAGAAACACTGAGGTACCTGACATCGGATGGTGCGAGGAGGTAGGTACCCTAAAAGATCCGTTCTCATGACCTCACCCAACGGTAAAATAAGAGGTCTCCTAGAAGGACTGGGTCCCTAACTTGGGGTCAGAAGGTGTAACATCCATCTACGAGATGGTAGACTCGATGGTCCCTTCAGGTTCTTATGACCTCACCCAACGGTAAGGGAAGAGGTCCTCTAGAAGGGCTGGGTCCCTAACTTGTGCCCAGAGGGCATGATATCCGTCTACGAAATGATAGACTCGGTGGTCCCTTCAGAACCAAGAACCATTCTGTGTTTCCCCTTAGATATGGGTTACGCTCTTTTAAATAACTTCTATTCCTTTCTTTCTTGTCTTTCTTGTGGAGTCCTATCTCCAACCAGTCCGGTTCTCTACAGTACCGGCCCCCATGTCTCAAAAATTCCGTTTCAGTAAACGTATTAGGTCCCCAACAACTGACCGTCAGAAGTAACTGTCAACGTCCAATATATTCTTCTACGAGATGGTACGTATAGGAAGGGTATTAAGTCAGACAATATTAATCTACGTACATAAGTACCTCTTAAAAATTTGCCAATTACTCCGGTTACCCGAAGGGAACACGGAGTCGACCATTTCTTAGGTGGACGTGACTCCCTCTGGACCCAAACCAGGGACTCAACCCTTCTAGGGGACCTCTTCCCTTTCCGATAGGTGAGGTCATAAGACCGGACCTCATAATTTTTCGTCTCTGTAATGAAACGGTCGTTTCCAGGCAGATTAGTTTCGATACCAAAAAACTCATCAATACATACCTACACTCTCAACCTGGTATTTCTTTCGACTCGTGGTTTCTTGACTACAAAAACTTGACACCACAACTTCTTCTTAGGGAACCTGATGTTCCTCTAGTTTGGTCAGGTAGGATTTCCTCTAGTCAGGACTTATAAGTGACCTTCCTGACTACGACTTCGACTTTAAGGTTACGAAACCGGTGGACTTCGCTTCTTGACTGGGTGACCTTTTCTGGGACTACGACCCTTTTTAACTCTCGCCCTCCTCTTCCCCCACTGTCTCCTACTCTACCAATCTACCGTAGTGGCTGAGCTACCCGTACTCAAACTCGTTCGAGGCCCTCAACCACTACCTGTCCCTCCGACGTCAGGTGCCCTAGAGTTTCTCAGTTGTGCTGACTCGTTGACTTGACTCGACTTACGCAGGCCACCGTGATTTCAAATGGACTCACGGACTATCACAGTCTACGCACGTACACGATCTCGTCCCTTCAGGGTGGTCACCGGGTCACCCCTTACGAAGATCGGGGGACTGATAAAACCTCATGACTCCCCGTGTAAACCTCACCCGGACCACTTAACGAACCACCCTAATCCGTTGGTAACTTATAAATCGACTTCCCCGACGGAGAGTAACGACAACCGACGGAAGGACAGATTGTTCTGGTGTCACTATATAGTGACGAAGATGATCCTGTCGATTTTACTTTTTGTCACTGTTATGGTTTACGACCGTTATACCTCTTTTGCTGGAGAATATATAACGATCACCCTTACACTTTACCGTGTGAACCCTTTAGTCACACCATCATAAAAATTTGTTTTGCATGTAAAGATGTTGTGTCGGTAAAGTGAAGGTTCGTAAACATAGTCTCTTACTTTTGGATCTAAGTGTACTTTGGTTATTTATCAACAATATCGTCAAGATTCGAAAAAATTAACTTCATATTGACTGTATCAAAGTCCGTATATTATATTACCAAACCATAGACGTATATGACGTTTTACTAGTGGTGTTATTCAGACTATTTTTGGACAGTGGTATCTACCAATGTTAAAAGAATAACACTACTCTTGAAAATTCTAAATGAGAATCGTTGAGATTTTATACATGATATCATAATAATGGATATCAATGGTAGACGCGTAATATGGGGGATCCTGAATGAATAAAATGTTGACCCTCAAACATGTAAAAATGGGAGAGGTAAGTAAAGTAGATGAGGGATGAGGGAACTCAGACCATTGATAGGTTGACAAGAGACAATCAGTCGACATAGATACTCGAGTCAAAAAACAACAAAATCTAAGATGTACTCATAATGTCGTCGAAATAAACATTATCCGTCTTTCTCTTTGTTTGTTTTACATGGAGTTATCCACTTACCGATTTGTTTGACATCATGTGGATACAATCCCTTTCGTGTGACTGCTTTGACAGGTGGGACCGGTCTGCGGTATCATTGGTAAACTTACTTAACAAAATGTTATCCTCCAGGACTATTCCTTGTGCCTTGATTATTCGGTGGTGGTTGTCCCTCTCAAGTCCTTTCAAGTTTTTCACTGTGGTGTACAGGTTGGTGGAGGGTCTTAGGAAGAACGACCGTAGGTAGAACAGACTTGTTCCGCACGTGGTGGTCCTTCCTGAGACTCAGTCTTACGAACCGATTTTTGTTGGGCCTTTTATTGGGGTAGTGGTATTTTGGTCTGACGGTCTCGTGAAGACCCAAGGGGATCGGATGACGAGAGGTGGACCCGCGGGGAAGGGCTATTTTAGAGAACGAAACGGTGGTGGACACAGAAGAGCTTGTTAAGTAAAGGTTCACAATCTGTTCTCGGGTGAAAGTCCGGGACCTTCCCGAGGGGGAAGGACGTCATGGATATAACACTTTTATTTTTCTTAATTAATTGAGTTATTAACCTTACTTGATGATGATGTGTGTTCTTAAACCTATCTAAGTCTTTCTGAAATACGATTGACTTAAGAAGGAAAGAATACATGGAGGTGATATAACCCTGTTAAGACAAAGGAACAAAGGAAGAACGTAAGGGGGTCAAGGAGTCGTTAGTGACACCGTTCCCCGTCGTAGGCTACCTAGCTTCAAAACCCTCGGGAGTAAGTGTAGACCTTTTGTTTTTAGTGACTACCGACACTGTAAAGAATGATTATACCGTCCTGTAGAAAAGTAAAGTGTAAAATTTTACGAAAATTCGGGTAGTTTATATACTGTCGTGTAGAGAATTTTGTGAAGATTTAATGAGTCACTAGTTGTTGGGTCTATGGATTACCCGGTCCGTCCATTCTACAAATAATCCGGTACGCACCATAAATCCTTTACGGACTCTGACACTGTTTGACCTTTCTTGAGGTTCTGTTTCGTGAGTTTACGTTTATAAATATACTGAGTCGGACCCGGTCTGTTTTGTGTCGTTACAGGACGGTCGTCAATCCTCGTTGGGTAGGAGTAGACGGACGACACCGTAGGACAAAGTAACGTCTACTCAGGTTAATGATCTTTGCGGAAATACGACTCGACTATAAATAGACACCGCTAAAGAGGGATACTCGAGATCAAGACTCGTAAAGGAAGTGTACTCTTCAAACCTGGACTAAAGTCTCATGTAATTGACTTGAACAACCGTACGTCAATTCTTGATCAAGGAAGTAATTCACGGGTCTCTACGGATGTACATCCGTTACAAACAGGAGTGTGTTTGGTCCCATTTACGTTCGAGACAGTAAATTGTCTAGATTCTGTAACTTTTACACTAAATTAGAAATCTATAGGAGGATAAGTTTTACTCCTATTATTATTATTACCGGTTAAACGTCTCAATGACACTCCTAGTTTCTACCTTAGTAATTTTACGGTTCATCTACAGTTCCTTTTACGAAGACAGTCTTTTACTAACACTGTCTCCTGTGCGACCCCGAATAACGAGTTGAAAGAACCTAAAACACTCACCTTTTATACGTTTAAAAGTCTTATTAACGTATCGGTTCCTAGGTTCCAACTCGAAGGAGAGAAGGGCTAGATGGTCCGAGTAAAGGAGGAAAACGGTGATCTACCGTCAACGAGGGGTCTCGTAAACTCGAGGTTCCTACATTTTAGAGGTTTCGAAGGGTCTCCGAAAGAAACTACAATGTAGTCCGGATCTCGACGTCGTTCATTGTCCCTCCCGAACATTTCTCTTAAACAAAATGGGTTATTAATTCTTTAGGTCCCGGGAAAGGACTTTAACTTGGCCCCTTCCCCACTACCAGGTCTTCTCGGTGCACACTGAGGGAGTGAGGGAGTCGGTCGGACCCAAACGAGGACGGCGTGTGTTCCGGAAACGTGAACGACCGGGTGGGAGGATCTGGGAGAAGGGTGACGTAAACCTGTCGTACGGGGCAATACGGAAATGAACGATCGAGCGTCGGGGGAATGGCATTCAGGGTCCTGTCGACCCCGACACAGGACAAGGGATCTGGTAGGGGTTGGAGTTATTGACACGGGTGATGTATTATTATTTGTAAGCGAGCTATTTATGAACAGTTTGCTCTCAATTTCTCATGGGTTCAAAAGTTTGCAACGAGAAGGTGATCGACTTTTTTGTGAGAAAGAGAAAAGGAATACTTTCGTTTAGGTCCACGGTCTCTTACTCTCTCTGTGAGGTTTGTCGGGCCTTGACCCACACCGTTACAGGGGTGGGGGGTCACTACCTTTAGTGTAGAGTAGAGGCTGCATATGGAACTCAGAGGTCACTGCTGTCATTCCGATTATTTGATTGGACTCTGTGACCCCCTTTCAGTCCTTACTACGAAAAGAAAGGCATAGTCATTTGTACCGAAGATTATATTAACAGTAACACCTCTTTTTCGACAACGGTTGTAGAGTCTAAGGAAACAAACCAAGTACGGAGTTTGAGTTTAATTAAGTAGGAGAGGAAGGTGTCAGAGAGGGGCTACTACCGTAGTATCGACGTCCTGAAGTCAGTAACGAGAGGGACCTTGGGCGTCCATCAGCAGTGGGAGATTACTAGGACGGATTTGGATCGGAACTATAGTGGAAGAGGTAGGAAGGGACCCGACAGTGTTTTCTGAAAAACTATTTTACGTGTCGCACCTGATACTGGGTGAGTTTTGGTAGTTACCTGGGAAAAGCAAAGTAGAGCAAACACTTTGGAAAAGAGAGGGACGGAGAGACTCATCTTTACTTGGAGACAAGGTGCTCAAAGGTGATCAGAGTACATCTAAAAAGAGTTTCGTAGATAGGGGCAAATAACGTCACTTAAAAATAGACGACGAAAAGTGATCTTATTGTATTTTCGACCTGGTATCAAATGAGTAAACAAACGACAAAAAATACGGGTCGTGGATTTTTACATAGACCTCGTAAAACTACGGGTGTTAATAAGGGATAATGGATGGTTTATTTAAGGTTGGAGTACAGGATATAGTAAGTTCCGCTTGTCGTGCAGGGAACCACTGAAGGGGTGTACAGGGTCGGTGAGGGTCCGTCCAACTTGTGGGACACAGGTACGATCGTGGATAGTCACGGGGTCTCCCTCCGGAGACTATTTGAACTCGCATACTACCATCTAGAATGTGGACCACCCTAGATCTCGGTCTTACACACAATTCAGCGAAGTCAGCACAGGTCGAGAAACACTGGGACACCTGGTATCGGGTGGTCCGAGGAGACACGTACCCTAAGAGGTCCGTTCTTATGACCTCACCCGACGGTACGGGAGGAAGTCCCCTAGAAGGGTTGGGTCTGACGAACCCAAGTTTAGAGGGAAAGTGTTAAATGACTGATACACTGAACCTTTTCATAAGGTAATGGAGATACCCGGAGAGAAGTAACCGTTTTTCCACGATTACAATCATACAAAGGGTATTCCGAAAAAAAAAACCCCCCCCCCCCCCCAACTCCTAAACTAATTATATACCCACCTCTTCCCTATCCGAAGGGTGGGTCATAAGAACCCGAAGGGAACACCCCTTAGGTGGACGTTACGTTCCCAACGTCTCAGTCTGTGATGACTCACTGAAAGTGAAAGTGAACTTTTATACACTTCGAGACCTTTTTAGAACTATGTATCATTCGTATGTTAATTAAGATTAATAATAATTCACGGATGATATACATTTGGTACCCGAAGGGACTACCGTCTCACCGTTTCTGACGGATGTTAAGTCCTCAGCGTACTCTGCACCGAATCTAGGGACCCAGTCCTTCTGGAGGATCTCCTCCCGGGTCGTTGGGTGAGGTCATAAGAACGGACCTCTTAGGACACCTGTCTCCCGGAACCTCCCGATATCAGGTGTCCCAGCGTCTCATCCTGTGTTAACTCGCTAACTCGTACGTACGGATATATTTGATACCACGATCTTTGAACTGGATATAATGTAGGTTTGGAATGTTGTGGTCTTTCTCCCTTTAAAAGGAGGAAGTTGACTATTCTCCAGATGCCGGGTATCTCCAATTTACAGAAATAGTTAAGTGTACCAGTCCTTCACGACCCTGTTCCTATACTTGGGTTTTAACAGAGAAAGGAGAGACGAGAAAGATTTGGGAAAGTCAGTCGACGTAGGGTGAATACTCTGAACACGGTATACACACGATAACAAACGATTCATAAGAAATTAAACCGAGAAAAGGGATACTTATCGCACATTTACATTTGAAGTAAAGTGAAAGTGTTTACTCTAACTACACAAGTGGTTAGTAGGATTCAGTGTAATTTTATTTATGATTTAATAATTTACAAATAGGTAGAAAGTGGCTTTTTATATTTTATAAAGTGTGAGGAACCGGTTGTGTCATGACCCGGTACGACGAATTGGACGAAACTAGATATACGCAAAATCACAAACGAAACCGTCGTGTATATGATTTTGACCTTGTTATAAACTCAAAATGTTCTTACTTCATCAACCAGAAGACATAATGTTACACGTATATAAATTGTCATGACATGAGATGTGAATTTTCAAACTCTTCCGTCTAAAGTACAACGCTCAAAAAACGGTGTTCACTCTCACTCTTTCTTTTTTTTTAATGTTTATTTCTGTTCCTCCTCTCGGTCTTTACGTATCAATTTCATTATGTCCTGGAGTTAAGATCTGAAGTCAGATGACGATCTAATCGAAACTATACAAGCCGTTAATCGAGTTATCAATGAAAGAGAATAGAGAATGTGTGCCTATTACGGTGTACGATGTCTAGAAATTCTATGATATCCTTTTCAATCGTTGAAAACCTCATTATAACACTCTTTACACTTCATGGGGTATTTAGTTATGAAATTAATAAGGAAAACGTTTTATTATTATTGAATATAAGTGTGGTCTTAGTTTAATATTATTATGTCCTGGTATTACTATACGAGAACAGTTATTAGGTCATCTTTAACAATAATCTAAAGTTTGGTTAGTTGGGAAAGTTCCCTTTAACACGAAGAGTATTTTTACCTTAAAGGAACTGATTCAAAGAGGTCCTCCGTTTCAAAAGAGAAATACAAACCCGTATGTTTATGTCACTTCTACGTCAAGTTTTTAAAAATAAGACCGTTGTATTCTAACTTTTACTAAACACAAGTCTGGTCTCTTTGACTTTTCAAGTCGTAGGTGAACGGTTAATGTTTTAGGATATACGACTTTTAAAACTTGTACAAGAGTTCAGAGTAGAACCGGGACGTATGTTCTACTCTGTGTTTAATTGGACCTAAAATGTGTGTTAGTCACGGGAAAGATATGTGTTTATGTTTGTCGAGTTATGACGTTCACTATAAAAGGGTATTTAAATTCATGAATTTCATGGTACCTCAGGGATTCGATCTCCTTCAAGACCACGGGAAAATGAAATAACGTACAACGAAAAGTGAAACGAATTGTTTGTATTTATTATGTGTTATTATGTATTATGCATTATTGTGTTTATGACAACCAAAATGTTAAAGACAGTTGTATCCACTTTTAGTTCGTGTAATCTTAAAATAAAAGAATTTTTTCTTAATGAATTGAAGATTTATTTTTTCTAGAACTCCGATAAATAAGAACCATCCTCATTTGAAGTTAAATATACGGTTAAAACTCCTTGACCGTTACCGATAGACCTTACGAGACGACCTGTGTTTCTCTTTTGTGTGGTATTACGAGAGATTGACGGTTCCCGGGTCCACCGTTCCGACTCCGCTGACCAGTGGATGTACGGTAAAAAGTAGATCAGGTTAGACTTTGACAGGTCTGCAATAAGGGGTAGTCGAGAGAAAGAGGGTGGTGACAAGGGAATAACCTATTCGTCATCTCGGTCCAAAAGGGTCTCTGTCATCATTCATTCGATCCTTCCTTTCAGACCGTTGAGAGGACGGGGGTCTCACTACTACTATGGAATCCCCTGGGTCTCGGTGGTCCTTCCTCGACTTTCCGACTCTCTACTACACGATCTACCCTGTAAAGTCGTTCCTCCCGTTTCTTTCTTTGAGCTCCGTGCCTTGGTCGGTCTGTGTTCTCCTAGGACCGTCCATTTGTGACAAATTACACTACTGACACATAATTTGGACTTTAGTCGTACATCGGGGACAGTCACTCGGTCGTCCTACGGAGATTCACGAATGAGACCGAGAACGTACACATATAAAAGGACGAGATTGTGTATGAATTCCGTCTACGACCCAACGCCACTCCCTAGAGTAAATACCAATAAATGAACTCGGTTCGACACTACGAGCACACCTGTTCAGAGATGAATAAAACAGGGAAAACTTCTTAATTTTTTTTTTTTAGGAGGATGACTAAGAGGACGACATTAAGAAGGACAAAAAGGACCAAGAATCCTGTCTTCCTTTCAAACATCTCACCACTACGAGTGAGCTTTTTCTTTTCGGTCTCCGGGAAGGAAACGATCGTTCTGTTCTTGAGAAAAAGTCTTTTACAATTTCCTGGTGACACGGAATCTTAATTAATCGTCTGGACTCCACGATAGGAATCTTTCGAGACGAACGTTCCAACCGGAAACCTACCGAAAGTCTTTGTACTAAAACCTTACCAAGGGTGGTAATTGTCTAACTCACCGAATGATACGGATGTGACGAACACGTTTGTTACACCAAATACACCTTGTGGACGAAAGGAACACCTTCAGACCTTAAACCTAAGTACGGACCGTCTCCGACCTTCTCCCCGGTACAGTTGACGTGGGTTATTTTCGGGACCCGTCACTCAGAGATCACTCGAAGGGAGTGACTATTGTTAAGTGCGTAGAGTAGTGTTGAGTAACGATCCTCCAAATTCTTGCAGGATACACTAAGGTAACCCTTGCTTGTGAACGTTTGGACGTGGACCGAAGGGGCTCTGAACCAGGAAGACGAAAACGGAAACGACTGAAAAGAGACACGGGGAAGTGATGTCATTTAGTATCGGTGCTTATACTGACATACGATTCAGGACAGGTAAGAGGATGTTTGATACGGTGTAGAACCCGTGGTTTTAGTGACGTCTACCACTACCGTCAGTACTTTAATTTTCCGTGGAAGAGGAACTCTCTTCTCCATTCTGTTTGGATCCGTCTTATAATTTTTCGTCTCTATAAGGAAACGGTTGTTTCCAGACAGATCAGTTTCGATACCAAAAAGGTCATCAGTACATACCTACACTCTCAACTTGATATTTCTTCCGACTCGTGACTTCTTAACTACGAAAACTTGACACCACAATCTCTTCTGAGAACTCTCAGGGAACCTGACGTTCCTCTAGNTTATAATTTTTCGTCTCTATAAGGAAACGGTTGTCTCCAGACAGATCAGTTTCGATACCAAAAAGGTCATCAGTACATACCTACACTCTCAACTTGATATTTCTTCCGACTCGTGACTTCTTAACTACGAAAACTTGACACCACAATCTCTTCTGAGAACTCTCAGGGAACCTGACGTTCCTCTAGTTCGGTCAGCTAGGATTTCCTTTGGTTGGGACTTATAAGTGACCTTCCTGTCTACGACTTCCACCTCCAGGTTATGAAACCGGTGGATTACCCTTCTCGACTAAGTACCCTTTTCTAGAACTACGACCTTTTCTAACTTCCACCCTCCTCTTCCCCTACTGTCTCCTACTCTACCAACCTACCGTCGTGGTTGAGTTACCTGTACTCAAAACTCGTTTGAGGTCCTTTGTCACTTCCTGTTCCTTTGCACCACACGACGTCAGGTACCCCAGTGTTCCTCAGTCCGTGCTGAATCGGTGATTTGTTGTTGTTCCTACTTGTACCCCTTAGGAAGCCATGTTGGTGAAAATGAAATGGTATGAGATCCCTATATTCTTCACCCTAGACTTTGAATTTATATTCCACACTTGAGACATTAGTAGTTGATCTCTTAGTTAGATACAGAACCTGTACACCCCTTTGTACTACTTGAAAGACACCGTTAACGTCTTCGCTATAAAAAGGGAACTTTTCATAGTAAATTAAACATTGGACTAGGACATACCTTCTTTTCTTTCAACGACGACACATTCATTTTCGATCAATTGTCCTTACTAGAAGGAACGTCATCTAGAGTTTTGATCTTTAGATTCTAAGGAGGAATGTTAAAAAAATCCGGGACAGGTGAAAAAATTTCCGTAAATCCTCAACCACTACCTGTCCCTCCGGACCGTGTGACGTCAGGTACCCCAGCGTTTCTCAGCCTGTACTGACTCGTTGACTTGACCTGACTCTTCTGGAATTTACATTCCGGGAGTCTCGAGTAGTGGGGAAGATACTCTTGTCTTTAGGAGAAATCTTGAAAGGAGAGTCAACGACGAACTCGTAAAGGGAATGTGAATTGCCGAAGAGATCAGAAAGGAGGTTTCACGGGATTCCTTTAAGAAAAACCGTTTCTTCATCAATGTCTACATCATGTTTAGTCTCCGTACGAACAAAAGTAAATTTTGTAGTAGACTTAAAACGAAAGATAAAGTTACACACGGACACAAACGAATTGTATTTTTATCATACCTAAGTCCGTTTTGGGCCGTGTACGTACAAAGATGTCTCTAAAATAGTGGAAAGATTTTCCGTGTCAGACTTTATTTTATATAAATACATTGTAAAAGGATTAATTTTTTTATGTATTTACGTTTCCTTTTTTCTATTGGCAGTATGTATTTGAGGCAGACAGGAGTTCTATTGATGATTATAAATTGACGTACATAGTCTTTCTTTTTAAAAAAGTTCCCTTTTTACTCGTTGATATTATATAACACTATCTAAGATGAATGTATTTCATTATTCTTTCTTTCTTTTTTCTTTAACCCATAATTTTAAAGTTATCTTCCATCACTGATGTTTAGATTAAAAATGATCTTCTAGATCATCACTCTCTCTGTCTTTTAATCTATATTATTGGTACAAAGGTAAAATTTTGTATGGAAAGGTCGTTCCTAGATTTACGAAATCTAGGTTATACCGTTTCTGTCTCCGGTCTTTGAACTTCTTTCCGACAGATGTGTAAATAAATGGAACTAAGAAACAATTACATTCCAATCCGTAGACACATGGGAAATCAATATAAGTGAGTCCACGACAGTCGTCTTAGTAACGTGTCCAAGTCTCGTCACAACTCTTACATAAAAGGTCAATATATATGTGTAGAAAGATTCTCCATCTCTTGAACCAGAGGATTCTTTTTACTGAGACAAACGTTCTGATAATTAGAGACACAAACCGGTTTATCCTCTGGATCGTTCCAAAGTTCCCGGATTTTATTCACTTACAACACCCGTGTGTGTGTACACGTGTGTGTATACGTGTGGCCCCTTCTGTCTCCCTCTTCATATCCCTCCCCGTTGTGAAGACAACTTGTTATCGTTGTAAGGAAATCCGTAGACCGATTTTTCTGACCTAAACGAGGTCACAAACCTTTGAACTGCATCGATGTCACAAACTTTCTTTGACTCTTGAACGGGACATTTTTGAACAGGTTCAAGGTAAAGACCAAGACGACAAATGGTCAACCACCGTACGACACACACACGGCAGAGAAGTCAACACAGGACGAGAAACGTTGGGGTACCTAATATCGGGCGGTCTGGGCGACAGGTACCTTAAAGGGTCCATTCTTATGACCTCACCCAACGATACGGGAGGAGGTCCCCTTAGAAGAGTTGGACCCAGAGAATACAGAGGACGTAACCGTCCGTCAAAGAAATGGTGACTCGGTGGACCCTTCGGTTAACCACGTATAACCACTATGTTATCACTCGTGTTGAGGGAAAGTTAACCCGAGGACGTTCGGTAAAGTGTAGAGACTCGGGTAAAAGGGTAGTTATTTTATTCTTAGTGTCATAGGTTCAATCATATTAAATCTGACAGACATTATTTATGAATTATGTACTCACGAGTCTACCATCAATGACGACTATTTTATTTTGTTAAATGTATTTTCGTGAAACATTAGATATGTCGATAACTCTCATCCTCCTTCGGTTTGGAAGTCAAGTCAAGTCAAGTCAGTGAGTCAGTACAGACTGAGAAACGTTGGGGTACTTAACGTCGTGCGGTCCGGAGGGACAGGTAGTGGTTGAGGTCCTCAAGTAAGTCTAAGTACAGGTAACTCAGTCACTACGGTAGGTCGATAGAGTAGGAGACAACAGGGGAAGAGGAGGACTGGGGTTAGGGAGGGTCGTAGTCTCAGAAAAGGTCACTCAGTTTAGAAGCGTACTGCACCGGTTTCATGACCTCAAAGTCGAAGTGTAGTAAGGGAGGTTTCTTTAGGGTCCCTACTAGAGGAAGTCTTACCTGACCAACCTAGAGGAACGTCAGGTTGCCTGAAAGTTCTGAGAAGAGGTTGTGATTTCAAGTTTTCGTAGTTAAGAAGTCACGAGTCGGAAGAAGTATCAGGTTGAGAGTGTAGGTATGTACTGGTGACCTTTTTGGTATCGGAACTGATCTGCCTGGAATGACCGTTTCATTACAGAGACGAAAACTTATGTGATAGATCCAACCAGTATTGAAAAGAAGGTTCCTCATTCGTAGAAAATTAAAGTACCGACGTTAGTAGTAGACGTCACTAAAACCTCGGGGGGTTTTATTTCAGACTGTGACAAAGGTGACAAAGGGGTAGATAAAGGGTACTTGACTACCCTGGTCTACGGTACTAGAAGCAAAAAAACTACAACTCGAAATTCGGTTGAAAAAGTACGAGGAGAAAGTGAAAGTAGTTCTCCGAAAACTCAAGGAGAAGTGAAAGACGGTATTCTCACAACAGTAGACGTATAGACTCCAATAACTATAAAGAGGGCCGTTAGAACTAAGGTCGAACACGAAGGAGGTCGGGTCGCAAAGAGTACTACATGAGACGTATATTCAATTTATTCGTCCCACTGTTATATGTCGGAGCTGTAGGAGGAAAAGGATAAACCTTGGTCAGACAACAAGGTACAGGTCAAGATTGACAACGAAGGACTGGACGTATGTTTAAAGAGTTCTCCGTCCAGTCCACCAGACCATAAGGGTAGAGAAAGTCTTAAAAGGTCAAAGAGCACTAGGTGTTTAGTTTCCGAAACCGTATCAGTTATTTCGTCTTTATCTACAAAAAGACCTTGAGAACACGAAAAAGGTACTAGGTCGCCTACAACCGTTAAATTAGAGACCAAGGAGACGGAAAAGATTCTGGTCGAACTTGTAGACCTTCAAGTGCCAAGTGCATAACGACTTCGGACCGAACCTCTTAAAACTCGTCATGAAATGATCGCACACTCTACTCACGTTAACACGCCATGAAACTCGTAAGAAACCGTAACGGAAAGAAACCCTAACCTTACTTTTGACTGGAAAAGGTCAGGACACCGGTGACGACTCAAAAGGTTTAAACGACCGTATAACTCACACCGTGAAAGTGTNTCGTGAAAGTGTCGTAGTAGAAAGTCCTAAACTTTATCGGTTTGGAATGACCTTACGATTATAAATCTTGATTCCTAATGTTAATAATTCCCGGAGTAACTGATTCCTTCCGTTTATCAAAAGTGAACCTCCCTGTCGAGATGAGTAACTCATAGACGACTTTCTTTACGACGGAACACCCCTTTTTTTTTTTTTAGGTCTTCGGTATAAGTCTGAGTCTTTCTGAAAAATTCTTTAATATAGAAGGTACTTATGTCCTTCCTTTTGCTTAAGGTTGTGAGTACGGACCGTAACATCAGAATCCAGTACCTTTCTTGAGACTGGAGTTCGAGTGGAGGTCGTGAATTCCTTTTCGAGGACGAACGTAGGACCGAGGTTAGACATCGACTAGGAAAATTCCATTTCTAAAGTACTTGTCTTTTATAGTCAGTATTTATAGTCTGAGCATACCACATGTGTGTCCACTCTGGGTGTTATAGGGCTTGAAACGTTAAAGTAGGTTTATGTATTAGAGTTTAATGACTCATTGTCGTTTTTTCTCGTCCCTTAGAAGGGTTGGTGTTAGGTTTCTGTTATAACCTGTAGTCAACGGTGATTGTACTCTCATTAATATCACGATGAAAAGTCCAAAATACTCCTTATTTAATCTACTTATTCAATTTACGGATCTTGTCCTAGATCTTGTACTGTTAGAAAGTTATAATAAATCGACAACACTACTACTTATACTAAATAATAGACAACAAAGTTATTAAATACTACTAAATTAAATCCAGTATGGATCTACCAGATTACAAAAGGGGATGAAAGAAGTTAAATTCGGAATTAAAACGTTATTCCTCAAGTATTAGACTCGGTATCAGTAGAGGACCAGAACAAAAACGACTGGTACATCTCGAGGAGGTAGAAACCGACGTTTCTTATATTAGTTAGACTAAAGCCACAACTGGTAGACCACTACAGGTACACATCCATCTCAACAGAGAACACAACAACCCTCTCCCACAAACTAGTCACACAATAGAATCGTTTTGAGACAATCGGAAACAAGACGAAGTAAAACATCAGGTTCCGGTTTGAACGGTCAATTAGGTCCATTGAGAGAAAAATTTAAAAAATTTTTAAATAAACAAAAAAATTAACTTCCTATTTACGAAACGTCTTAACACAAACCGAAGACGGTTTGTAGTTGCACTTAGTTGGTATCCATTTGTATACAGGGGAGGGAAGACTTGGTGGGAGGGAGGTCCATAGTGAACTGAAGAATAAAAACGTAAGGTTAGGGAATACTATTACACTTCCCATAGAGACAACTACAATCAAGATCTTCCAGAACATCCAGAAGTATCTTGTTAATCTGAAATCGAAGAAGCCGTAATTACCGATCCCGTATCTGAACTAAATGACACTACAACTTATCAAACGGAACCTTTGTTTGGTTCTAGTAAGACAGTAAAAACTCTAACACGGGTTCATGACGTAAAGTCCGAGAACAAAACTGTTTATCTAAGTTCTCTAATAAAAACCATCTGTCTCAAGGACTTCTTGATACTTACCTCCAACTGGTTTGAATAGGGTTTCTTTTTCTTTACTTTCTTCCGTTTTACCAACGGACTCCCCTGGAATTTTTATCGACTCTTTTCTTCTCTTCGTCTTTCGGTTCCTCTTTTCCTTTCTATATAGGTTGACTTACGTCTCAAAGTTTCTTTTCGTTCCCCTATATTCTTTCGGAAGGAGTCACTAGTTACGTTTCTTTATCTCTTTTTGTTATCTTACCCTTTCTGATCTCTAGAGAAGTTCTTTTAATCTCTATGGTCCCCTTGTAAAGTATGTTTCTACCCGTGTTAATTTCCTGTCTTTACCATACCTGGATTGTCTTCGTCTTCTATAATTCTTCTCCATCGTTTTTATGTGTCTTCTTGACATGTTTTTTCCAGAATTACTGGGTCTATTGGTGTTGTTACACCAGTGAGTGGATCTCGGTCTGTAGGACCTCACGTTCACTCGGAATCCTTCGTAGTGACACTTGTTTTGATTACCTCCACTACTTTAGGGTCGACTCGATAAAGTTTAGGATTTTCTACTACGACAATTTCACGACGTCAGTTATACGGTCGTTTAGACCTTTTAAGTCGTCACCGGTGTCCTGACCTTTTACAGTCAAAAGTGAGGTTACCTTTTCTTTCCATTACGGTTTCTACAAGTTTAACGGTATGTTAATGTAAGTAAAGTGTACGATCGTTCCATTACAGGTTTTAGGAAGTTCGATCTGAAGTCGTCATACACTTCGTTCTTGAATGTCTACATGTTCGACCTAAACCTTTTCCGTCTCCTTGGTTTTCAGTTTAACGGTTGTAGACAACCTAGTATCTTTTCCGTTCCCTTAACGTCTTTTCGTAGATAAAGACGAAGTGACTGATACGATTTTGGAAACTGACACACCTAGTGCTATATGGCACCTTTTAAGAATTTCTCTACCCTTATGGACAGTCCCTTACAAATTGCCCTCCTAAGGATGTACGACAAAGAGCGTTCAGGAAACAAAGAAAAATTCGTCTTGTCGTACGACGAGGGTCCTTGACCCCAGTAACACACTCTGTCCGAACTTAGAGGAAATCATTTGTAAGAGAAATACTGTTTTGACGAATCAGAGCTAGGGGAAAGAACTGTATACCTAACAGAGGACTGGAACACTGGTAGTAGTAGGGAACAAGGGAACCATTGCCAATGACAAGTAAACCAAAAGACTAGAAATAGTAATTGCTTTCTTTAAAGAACATGATGTCTGATATATATGAGTGTCTTTTTAGTAATTTCGTGGAAACGAGGTAGTCTCGAACACAGGGGCACAGAAAGAAAGAAAGAGAGAGATAGAGAGAGACAAAGAGAGACAGAGACAGAGACAGAGACAGAGAGAGAGAGAGAGAGAGAGAAACCGACTAAGGAACCTCGTGTCTCTGGACAGAACGAGTGAGAGGAGGGAAGTGGGGGGTAACTCTCCCGTGGGTCACGGAAGTACTCTCTTCGATCAGGACACAGTTCCTGAAATAACCAAAAGACGTATTTGGTCCCTCATAGTCGGAGATAGTGAAAGTCGGAGAAAGTGAAAGAATAGTAACGGAGGCCTGGTGGTCCAGGACCAGGTAATTTCCTGGGGTTGTTTATGGTCTGGTGGACTGGACGGAGGAGACAAGTCCAGTATCTTTGGACATTCGTCCAGTTCTTCATTGTCAATCTAGACCTGTACCTTGATGTCTGACCAACTTTTAACCCCTTGCAGTTCGGTTTCTACCGCTTCGAGATATGTCAGTTGTTTTTTCTGGCCCTGGACTGACACCAAGTCTAGTACTTGAGGAATAACGGTTTAAGTCTGAGTTTAACTTCTTTCATCCCCTTTGACGATCTGGTAAGTCCATACTGGATTTAATTTAGGGAATACTAATATGTCACCTTCACTCTTTATCTAAATTCCCAGATCTAGACTATCTATCTCACGGACTACTTGATACCTTACTCTAAGTACTGTGACACGTCCTCTGTCCCTAGTTCTGGTAGGGGTACCTTTTCTTTACTTTTTTTCGTTTTACCGACAGACCCCTCCGAAATGTTTATCGACACTTTTCTTCTCTCCACTTTTCGTTTCCTCTTTTCCTTTCTATATTCGTAGACTTACGTCTCAAAGTTTCTTATCGTTCTTCTCTGTTCTTTCGGAAGAAGTCGTTAGTCACGTTTCTTTATCTCCTTTTCTTGTCTTACCCTTTCTGATCGCTAGAGAAGTTCTTTTAATCTCTATGGTTCCGTTGTAAAGTACGTTTCTACCCGAACTATTTCCTGTCTTTACCAGACCTGGATTGTCTTCGTCTTCTATAATTCTTCTCCACCGTTCTTATGTGCCTTCTTGACATGTTTTTTCTAGAAGTGTCGGGTCTATTAGTACTACTACACTAGTGAATAGATCTCGGTCTGTAGAACCTTACACTTTAGTTCACCCGGAATCTTTCGTAGTGATACTTGTTTCGATCACCTCCACTACCGTAAGGTCAACTCGACAAAGTTTCGGACTTTCCACTACGACACTTTCACGACGTGAGTTATACGGTCGTTTAAACCTTTTGAGTCGTCACCGGTGTCCTGACCTTTTCTAGTCAAAAGTAAGGTTAGGGTTTCTTTCCGTTACGGTTTCTTACGAGTTTGATGGTGTGTTAACATGAGTAGAGTGTACGATCATTTCATTACGAGTTTTAAGAGGTTCGGTCCGAAGTCGTTATGCACTTGACACTTGAGGAACTGTAAGTTCGACCAAAATCTTTTCCGTCTCCTTGGTCTCTAGTTTAACGGTTGTAGGCGACCTAGTACCTTTTTCGTTCTCTCAAGGTCTTTTTGTAGATAAAGACGAAATAACTGATACGGTTTCGGAAACTGACACACCTAGTGTTCTTTGACACCTTTTAAGACTTTCTCTACCCTTATGGTCTGGTGGACTGGACGGAGAACTCTTTAAACATACGTCCAGTCCTTCGTTGTCAATCTTGGCCTGTACCTTGTTGTCTGACCAAGGTTTATCCTTTTCCTCCTGCAGCTCCGACATATAACAGTGGGACGAATAAATTGAAGATACGTCTCATGTAGTACTCTGTGCGACCTGATCTTCTTTGTGTTCGACCTTAGTTTTAACGCCCCTCTTTAGAGTTATTGGAGTCTATACGTCTACTGTGGTAGGAATACCGTCTTTCACTTCTCCTTGATTTTTCGGAGAACTACTTTCACTTTCTCCTCTCACTTTTTCAACCGAATTTCGAGTTGTAAGTTTTTTGCTTCTAGTACCGTAGACCAGGGTAGTGAAGTACCCTTTATCTACCCCTTTGTCACCTTTGTCACAGTCTGAAATAAAACCCCCCGAGGTTTTAGTGACGTTTACCACTGACGTCGGTACTTTAATTTTCTGCGAATGAGGAACCTTCTTTTCGATACTGGTTGGATCT